>OU015498.1:66278472-66313472 GCA_907164885.2 Dolomedes plantarius | reverse complement strand
GTCTCTTTTTTGGTCCTTATCCAATATACACTGCCTGAGAACAATCATTTCCATATCTGCCAAGCAATCCGGACCGAAATATGAGCTAAGAGGGTGAATCTTTCATCACACTTTTTAGGAGAGGAACTCTGGTCTACTCTCTCTCCGACGCTATTATCCGATATTTGGTGCTAATAAGTCGTGTTCCGCAAAAGAGGTCCTGAATGCTATTACAAACTATTTCTGGTTTTGAACATAGTAGGGCAGAAAATGGCTGAGCACGTTTTTTTTCTTTCTTCTACACTTACACCATAAGCATGGAGAACCCGAATAAAAGAACGAGGGGCGAAATGAAAGCGAAAAGTTAGACCTCTTTATTCTTTTTTTCGTACCTTTTTCTCCCCTTCGTAGTCCAAAAGAGAAAGTAGGTTTAAACCACCAAGAGCAGCACCATGTATAAATATACTTGCATGGAAAAAAAAAATCTGTCAAGTTTAGTTGAGAAAAAAAAAAATCTAGATAGGGAGTCCTACTTTTTAACCTGTAGAGCAGCACTTTTTCTTGCCTGTCACGAAGATAAAAGTTCTTGGTGATAAAAAAAAAAACCTAAAAAAATAAATAAGCAAAAAAAACAGCTTGATGACGCAGCAAGATAGTTGGGGTGAGTAGAAGGGAGGGGGGAGGGAGAAAAAACTCTAACGGGACAACGCTATCAGTTCTTCGGAAAGAAGAAAAAAAAACCTACCCTAAGTAGAAAAAAAAAATCGCAAAATAAATACCGAAAAAAAAAAGTTTTCGCTATCTATCCCACGAAGTAAGTCAGTCTTAAGTCTTGAGTATTAGTCCTTGACCTGGATTTCTAGCAGCATGGGGCCCCGCGGTGGGGGCCTAACTTAGAGGCACTTTTTAAGGAGGCACGTAACCTAAATTGGGCCCCTACTCAGATACCAGCATCTGTATGGGAAAAAATGGGGAATGGGATAGAGCGGAAACCGGGGGAGCGCGCCTTTTTTTCCTCCTTTATAAGCCTTGTGTCTATATGTGCTTAGGGTGTACGTAAGTGTTGATATTCTAGAAGTGAAAACCTTCTAATAGATAGGGAGGAAAATAGCATTCTTTAGCAGTTTGTTTTATTGTTAGGTTATCGATCTGGGATTTGGGTTAAACTATACATAACCCTGTGCCTCTCACTGCTGTCGATGTCTCATGATGGTATATACCCGATGATAGTTTTTATATTATATTGTGTGGTCACTAAATACAGGGTGTCAGGGCTAAAGGTATCCAAAAGTCATGACTTATTTTTACGGAGCTACCCATTAGAATTTAAAAAAAAATTGTTTAAATAGAAAGAACATCTCACCAAGTTTTAATATCAATCATAGATTTCGATGTGTGCACCTTTTGTAGCACGACTAACGTCTAAATGGTAATCCAGTTCTCTCCAAGTGTTTCGTAGAGTATCAGGCGTTATTAGACTTTTTTGCTTGGGGATTCGTTGAATCCGTTGTGTTATAAACAAAAAATCCAAACTATAGATGAGTTGAAGAAGCATATCATCCAAGCAATTCGTGAAATAACTCCTGGTGTGCTACGAAACACGTGGAGAGAACTGGATTACCATTTAGACGTTTGTCGTGCTATAAAAGGTGCACACATCGAAATCTATGATACAATGATCGAAATGTATGATTGATATTAAAACTTGGTAAGATGTTCTTTCTATTAAAATATTTTTTTTTATTCTAATGGGTAGTTCCGTAAAAATAAGTCATGACTTTTGGATACCTTTAGCCCGTACACCCTGTAGACACCATTACTACTATAAATTCCCACGAATTGACAATAACTTTCAAGAAATAATTATCATAATTTACTTAAATTTCTTCTATCTCAATACAGTGGTTAAAATAAAATCCTCTGTCGGCTGCATTAAACAGGTCTTTTTTTTTATCTCTCATTCGTTTGATGCTGAGTTAAAGTCAGTTCTCACAAGGTAAACAAAGCCGTTTCCCTGTATGAGACGTATAATATATTGATTTTTAAAGTAGTAATGTCCGAGTTATAAAACACGTGTGCATAACAAAGTTTACTGTAAAATTTGGGAAAATAAAATTCTTTAGCAGTTTGTTTTATTGTTAGGTTATCGATCTGGGATTTGGATTAAACTATACCTACCCCTGATACTCAGTGACTCTCACTATTGTATATATCTCATTATGGTATCTACCTTTTAATATTATATTATGCAGTTACCAAATAGAATTACTCTAAATATGTGTGACTTTATAACTTTCAAAAAAGAACTATCTTCATTTTCTTAAATTTCTTCTATCTTAGTACATCAGCGGTTAAAAAAAAAAAAAATATCTGTCAGCTGCATAAAACAGGTCTTTTTATCTTTCATTCGTTTGATGCTGAGTTAAATTCAGCTCTCACAAGATAAACAAAGCCTTTTTCCCCATATGCTACGCATACAATATATTGATTTTTAAATTAAGGTCCGAGTTACAAAATAGGTATGCACAACAGAGTTTACTGTAAAATTAGGTTTTATTCTCTCAGTTTTAAAACTCACACTACAGCCAATCTCATGAAATAATCCTGAACCAAACTGTGCAGCGGACATAGCTGTACACACGTAGTATAAAGAGATGTTCCATGTTTTTATAAAATCGTAAAACTTTTCACGTCTAATCACATAAATTGTGTTATTTGAAACTTATTCGTAACATTTCTATACCAAGTCTAGCAATAATGGTACAAGTATTTTTTGTCTAAGTATGATAGCGGGAACTTTATTTTCAACACCAAAAGTATAAAGCATAATTTCTAAGTAAAAAGTAACTAATTTAAAAAAAAATGAGCCCAAAAAGGACTATCGTATTTTTCCCGACGAATGTAATGAACGTTTCTTGATTGACATTTAAAAAATGCTCTGTTAAGCAGATATCTGCATGATCTGGATGTCTGTAGATTGCATTTACATTTATCTATTTACAAGTGAAACTTTTCTTTCGTGTATTATCTTGATGTCTTATAATGAAACATACTAGCATACATCTCGATATTTTTTACCGATCTCGCATAGAGATTATGTTAATGCGTAAGAAAATCAAATTAAATTATGACATTCGATTAGTTCCATTCTGCTAATTTAAGTAATACATCGTATAATTTTTTTAATTTCATCTTCAGTTCTCACTGCAGATATGGAGAGCTTTTATTTAGATATGTCTTCCTATTACTTGTCTTGAAATAGTTGACAAAATAACTAATAGATTTCTGGAGTTCAAAGCCTTGATAGATTTTTAGTCCAGTTTTTTTTATAATTTATTACATCAAACATAGATCGTCAAGTTAAAATTCATAATCAATTCATTTAAATATCAGTTTGAGTGTAGGTGAATTTTGTCGATTAAATATGTAGACAAACAAACATATATATATATATATATATATGAAATGAATCGAAGACACCCTTTTAAACAAACAACTTGACTATGAATAATCATGCGTAAATCTGGAAAACGTAAACATCAATTTTCAGAATGACTGTAAATCTTTTTTTTTTTTTTTTTTTTTTTAAGAAAATTTCGTGTAACATCAACTAACAAATTATGAGTAAATCTGGAAAACGTAAACATCAGTTTTCAGAATAACTGTAAATAATTTTCAAACAGTTACTTTATTTTCAGGTATCATCATCAACTCTTGTTAATATTAATTGTATAAAACGCTAAAATCCAATTTATTAAAAGGCTGTTGATAGAATAATCATTTCAGAACAACAGATTCAACATCTGGCAATTCAGTTAAATTCGCATTTTGCTCTAACAAAGAGCGTCAGTGCTACTTAATGGTTTAAAATAAAGGCGTAGAGAATTGTTTACATACAGAATATGCTCTTCCCCCTCCCCCTTACCACCACATGACACCAGGACTGAATAAGCGATAAAGCAGTGTGGCTCGATTACGTAAGACTGGTGACGTAAGCCACTTTTCTGCGCGGTAATCATCATGCGCAGCAGGAAATTTTTCAAAGCCAATTTCAAAAATTATAACTGCAAAAATAATTTTTTTTCAAAAATGCTCTAGAGCGATTGCTCTCGAATGCCACAGATTCCGTGGAATGTGTCACTTAGTTTATTGATGTTTATTTTTTAACATTGATAGAAATTTCCGTGACGTCCATACTTATTGAGATCGGGAGAATAATGCGTAGTATGATGCTTGAAATATGCTGCTACAAAGTGCTTCGTAGTGTCAGATCACAGCAATATGGCATGTTTATCATTGCATAGTTGGCCAAGGTTGTGATAAAAAGTAACTCGTTTTTTCAGTATACGTTGTTTTAAAAACAGCACAATATGTACATAAGCAACCTGTGTTTTATAATAATGTTCAGGAAAATAACTAATGAAAAAGCTACCTGTCTGTTTAGCTGTAAATGAGACGGTTCAAAGAATCCTTTTTTTTTTTTTTTAAATCCATGAACTATCCTAGTACTATTACTTTTAAACTATCATCGATGAATGTAATGAAAAGTTATATACGTCATTATATCTGAGTCACGTACGAAAGTAATTGCAGTGACTCTTTCAGCAAGTTTCCAGAGATTGATCGATGAAGATACATCATGACTAATACATTATTTTATCAAAATAATTTTAGACTCGAGTGAAGCTTTCAGTATACTAAAATTTTGTTTTGCAGTTAGTTTATTTAAACATTTCGTTCGTAGCATATTAATATTCATTCGGTACCTCTCTGACTGCAATACATATCAACATGTCTTTGAATGGAAGCATTACTTTTTAATTTAATAAATTAATTCTATTCGTGACACGATGGCCATGATATATTTCACTTTAAGTAATGATTATTATTAAAGTATAGTAAGCTATACTTTAGTTATCTCAGTTTAAAATAAAATTCAGAATGTTTCGGCAATATAATGGGCTAATGTCAATGTTTACAAAAGGTCTGCAACAAGAGTCAATTCCCCTAATTATCTCAGAAACTGAAATTTTTTTTCTTCTTGCTTTTA
This sequence comes from Dolomedes plantarius, assembly GCA_907164885.2. Lineage (NCBI taxonomy): Eukaryota > Metazoa > Arthropoda > Arachnida > Araneae > Dolomedidae > Dolomedes > Dolomedes plantarius. The sequence goes on along the minus strand of OU015498.1, from coordinate 66,308,443 downwards.
AATGTGATGTTAAGATTTCGTTTCTCTAACGATTATTTTGTCATAGATGATTTTTTTTCAGTTATTTTTGATATTTCAGCACCTTAAACTGTTTGCCTATAAGATCAGAGTTTTCAAAAACCAGTCTTTTAATATATTACCATAGTCCTTCAGTAATAAAGAATTAAATTTATTACTTTCATCTTAAATTCATCGCTAAGTTTTGAATTCCATTCTTCATTAAATTATATAGAAACACCACAGGCTACAAAAAGAGTGTAAAAATAGTATAAAGTATTTTGTTTTATTCTGTGTATTTTTATGACGCTATAAAGAATTATATTTTTTTGTTTCAAAACTTAATTTTCTTCATGTTATCTCTCTCATGCTATCAACGTGGGTTAAAGCTCACTACGCCACACATGTCAATTCTGTTTACAAAATCTCTATCCTCGATAATCAAACAGTTTCACTTTACTTTTCAGTATTACGGCACTTAATTCACCAGCATTTAATCATCAGCGATAGTAAACTGAGTTGTGAAAATATTGATGCATTTCAGATACACACATTCATGCAATCTTACTCTGAACTTGTAGTAAAAAGTATCCGCCGCTGATACTTTTGGCTTTACAATGAGCTCAGGTTATGATCGCTCAGGTTAAACCTTTAAATTTTAAATTCAACTGAAAATAGCTAATTCTTATTAGCAGTTGTAAATATTCATGTTTTATACTTTCCTGTAACACCACCTTTCTTGTAAAAGAATGAAAGTTATTATCAGCTAGGTTAAAAAAGTAAAATAAACTTTTTCTTCATTTGAATTCTATATTACATTATCATCAACTTCTCTTTCTGGGATATATATATATATATATATATATAAACATTCTATTCAGGGACTTTTTCATACAAAGTCAGGTATTTGTTGTTTATTTTCCATGAAGTGTAACACTTTACTCGTTAAAATAAATTCCAGAGGATTTTAGAATTTTGTAAGTTGTGAATTCGCTTCTGAAAAAAAAATCATTCTGCATGTTACATTGGATAAAAAACAAATACACACTAAAAAAATTTCATCTGGTGATATTGCATACCCTTATCTTGGGTAGTATCGACTATTTCAGGAAACAGGGTAAAGTTTAAAGAAATAAAATGTTGTTAATCTGCTCCGGTTGGACATTTTATATGCTTTATCTTAATTTTTGTTTAATACACAGAAAAGGGATTTTTTAAACACAAAATGAGAGTATCTAGTCATGTCTTTGAACACAATTTAAAAAAAAAAGAAGAAAAGAGTTTCCCTAAGTGCAAATAATCCCCCCCCCCCCAAATATACCTGCAACTGACTTACCGAATTCAAGCAGCTGTGGCTTAAACTTCATAGCGGCAATGATTTCAAATTTTTAATTGAAAATTACGGAACATTTTTTACGACAGTAACAAATAAAACTTTGCATTTGCACTGTAAATACAGAAAAATCAACCTGTTCTCATAGTCTACTACGCAGTTAGGGGAAAATTTTCTTCGATTTTTTATTGCTTTCATTTATCCATGAGAAAAATATGACATCGTGAGGAGTTTAAATTTAATTGCATATTTCATGGTGCTATCAGTGTCTACTAAATCCTGGTGGATATACTTACAAGGGTGGCAATGGGCTAAAATAGTTCTATACAGCCACAAAGGGTACACATTTAAAATTTTTTCATTCCCTATGTAAGACAGAATATGAACACGGAATTCATATCTTAACAGAATCACTGTATATGAAAAAGACGTTCTATTAAATAATGTCTATTATGTACCAAAAGATTAATAGATTGTACCATCTTTAAAAGCTCCAAGATAATTTCCGATTCCAAAGTTAGAAAACAATCAAATATATGGATCAAATACTCTCAATGCATTCAAAGAAAGATTATTTTTGATTCATGTAAAATTGTATGGACAATAGCCTGTTGCCACTAGCAAATACTCTTCGCCGTTTTAAAAAGGGTCCCTTGAGTTCAAAGAAAAAAAAAACCAGTTATATCAGAAAGTGTGGCCAAATGGTCATTACACAGTAAAGCTAAATACTACGTTTCATTGATAATGAATATTGTTTTTCATAGTCCAGAATAATTTTCAACCCCAATTCAATTTACTGAATGACAAAAACACAGACGTAAAAGGAAGTGTAGTATTCTATATAATTTGGTGCAAAGAAAAGTAGAAAATTGTTGCGTGCACACATGCATTGCGGTGTGACCTGTCTAAACAAAATAAAATAAATCCATTAAAACAAAAACTATAATAACTAAAATTTGTTTATTGTGCAAAATATTTACATTTCTTACATAAAAAACAGGCAAAACATAATACTGAAGACACAAAATATATAACAAAACAGAAGATATTTAAGAAGCATGCAACAGAGAGAGAAAAAAGGTGTTATAGCATAAAATGCATTTAGTTTGGAAAGCAAGCAGATAAAAAGTTACTTAATCCTTAAATAAATTAACATGAGAAGATACGTTTATGCATTTGATCAACTTCAACTCAAAATTAAACCAATTGATGACGTTTCCCAACATTTCTCTGGGACATTTTTGCAATAATAATTATCAATTCAACAGCACACTCTTATAATGGAGTTATAATATGTTTTTAATATTATATATGCTTTTATTGTTTATAATTGCTTTTTATGTTATTATACCCACATTTGAAAAATTTTCTTACTGTTAACTCGAAGAATATATCAATCATGATACAAAAAGTATCAGCTGCTTAATTTATTCATTATTTTATCATTACAAGAACCTCGTAAAATTTTTCCCTTTAAGAGTTATTTTTAAAGTTTTATTACATAATTACAAAGGTTCCTAAACTACAGAAAATACGTGACAGATTATAATAGATTGTTAAGAGCCGGATTATTAGTCAGGCTACAAATACAATCCATATTTTGCGATAATGATTCAGTTAATTCCATCAACTTTATACCTGATGTTCTTGTTAGATACAAGTACTATAATTCTAGAAAATTTTCCACTTGTCTTGCAACTAACTTAACCCTATTAACCTGATAAATACATCTGTTAAATCAACCTAATGTAACAAAAACATTCTAACAAAATTTATATATATATATATATATATATATATATAATAATAATTCTTCTGTTAATAATGGATTGTACGGTGTCTGAGTGTGTTTATTTAATAGATCATACTCATCAGAAACAATCCATTGGTTTTTAGACAGTATTGACACCGCTGATGAAGAAATGCTGTCAAAAACCTTATTCATACTTTTCTTTACATGTTGGATGTTCCTGTCTTCAAGTAGCTTTAGAGCTACTACTGGTTTTCTCTTTCATCTTATTCTTATTTATTTATATATATATATATATATATATATATATATATATATATATATATATATATATATATATATATATATATATATATATATATATATATATATATGTGTGTGTGTGTGTGTGTGTGTGTGTGTGTGTGTGTGTGCAATGGCAAGTGATCAATTATATTCGACATTTTTGCTCATGCAAAGCCAATATTTGGTTTTGAGGTATGTGTATTATTAGTCCAATGGTACTTCACTGAGCGGAAACTTGTGAAATTAAAATCGAAATACGAAAACGATGTTCAAATTAAAGTAAAAGTTAAATTGTTTGCAAAATTAAATAAAAGGTAAAATTTTAATTTAATATTCGACCATGGTTCCTTTTTAGGCACATTATTTGGCATTACGTCCCATATATATATATATATATATATATATATATATATATATATATATATATATATATATATATATATATATATATATATATATATATATATATATATATATAAAAGAAAAAATTCCAAGTAGAAATGCGCGACCCTTGACTAATTGGACGTGCCTGCATTTAAATACGATGCTTTTCTTAAGGTCAATTTAAGAAGAAATTCGATTGCTTGGAAAGTACTAAACCGCAGACGCAAGACCGTGATTAAGAGCGCTCTTCAAGAAAAGGCTAGGTCTCATTCCGAAAACCGCAATAAAAAAAGGCACTGGGTGCAGACGCAGCAATTTCAGAAAAAAAATTATTCGTGATATTATTAAAGCTGCGCCCTTGCCACAAGTTGATTGCAACAATGGTCATTAGGGGCAACGAAATAGGATACTTATGTTTCGACCGGAGCTTAATGAATCAAGAAATAAGTCCACGAGTTTATGTTAAGGTTTTCACTGAAATAGAAAAAAGGCGTTCAATTTATATGTACTGTTGTGTACAATTGAATACATACACACGCGTGTACAAATGTATATATATATATATATATATATATATATATATATATATATATATATATATATATATATATAGAGAGAGAGAGAGAGAGAGAGAGAGAGAGAGAGAGAGATAGTGACGCAAAAATTCAAGACGCGAACGGAAAGCTTACACATACCTTATCAAATTTTAATTAAATATCATTTGAAATAAATGTAGATACTGATAGGCTGAAACTGTGTAGAAATGTACTACAATTAGTAAATAATGATTTTCTATTTAAAATCTATGTTAGGGTATGAATTGAATGTAAAAGAAATGTGATACTGAGTTGCAAACGTCTAACTTTGGTTTTTTTCAATATATGTAAGACTGAGAATTTGTTTTAACAACTCTTTTGTGTAAAAGAAGAGAAAAAAATTATATATTTATAGTGGTAATTGATATATTAAGAGAAGAAATTTATATTTATATATTTATGCTTATAACAATAGCAATTAATGTATTTGTTACATATTTTCATACACTAAAGATATATATATATATATGTATGTGTGTGTGTAAGTAAGTAAGTAAGCGTAATTTATAGAGTAATAATTTATATAGTTTTACATATTGTAGAATAATTTAAAAAGTAGTAATTTATATATTTAACAGAAGTTCCGTACGCTAAAACTGTAGTACCAATATCTCATTCAGGTATATCTAAATAAATATAATTCCTTCATGATGATCAAATATTTATGATCAAATATTTCAAGTCATGTGAACATACAGTTTACTTTTTTTTAAGATAAAGATGAAATCTTCAACAAGTCGTTATGTAATCCAAACCCTTTTATCGGCCATACTGATATCTGAACGTATTGACGCAATCAATTTCCTTGCCCATTTGATAACTGTAGATACAATTCAAAATATAAAATACATTTGGTAAAAAACAGAAATACAATGTAGATTTCTCGTATTTTGCAGCAGCCTGAATCGATAAATATGATTATTACTAAGGAAATATTCAGAAAGTAAAATGTATCTCCATGTTAGCTCGCAGAGCTCCACAATATAAAACTGAGTCCTAAACAAATGCAGCAAATTAACTTAAAATCAATAGAGATAGATGGTTGATATTAATAATTTTCTATATATAATGAGAATAAAAATCCTACAGGAACTTCTTTTATTGGCAAGCCCATTTTTCTTACAAACAAAAGTGAAAAAAATGCAATGATAGAATAACAAACAGCATATTTTAAACACATAACCGTTAGCCAGTACAAAAATTATTGTAACGCCGATTTTTATACTTTGAAGAAAAATCAATCTTTTAAAAGTTGCATGTGAATTAAATCCCATTATTTCTTTCAAAAAATTAACAAACACCACAGTGTTAATTGCTTACAACCCAAAGTATCGAAAAGTGAGGTAAAATACCATTTTAAAATTTAAAATTAAATAAAGTTTTTCTTTCATGTACTTAAAATTTGAAATTGAGTATTAGGGATTTCATTTATTGCTAATTACAAAAACTTGACTGAAAAAAAAACCTCCCCGTGTAACACTGATTGTTTTCCTTGCAGTATCGATTAATTATTACGCCATATGTCCGCAGCTATTACATAAAATTATCTCTTAAGAGTTAATATTAGGATTCATTTTGTCTGAATTGAGTTTAAATTCTCTTCCAAAAAAATTACTCTTAGACATGAAATCGCTATTGTATATTTGAAATAATTTGGAAGGAGGAAAATGAACGAGTTTTATGCAAGAAAAAAAAAGTTATATGGAAAGTTATAATTTCACGAAATTACTCAACTTGCAAATCTATACATAATACGTTTATAATTTTTATTAAAACTAGATCGGAAATAAGTATAGCTAATTGATACACTTACATATTTACAGAGAAAGAGATAGATTCTTAAATTAGTCATGAGGAAATAGCAACTTGTTAATATACAAACAACTCGAGATATAATATGTAGTAATGAATACACAGCCACATGACATTTTATATGGCGATTCAATGCTCTCTCTAATGATAAAACTGAGATAAATAATGATTACATTTAATGAGCTCAGTTAAAATATTTCTCAAAGATAACATCGAATCAGTCTCGTTCCACATTTTCCCGATATTCATAATTTTTTACTCCACCATCAATGCTTTGCTAACTAACGTACACCATCATTTTTCCAAATTTCACATTTAATCTGTATAATATGACATTTCTAAGAGGCAGTATTACATAGTTATGAACACTTGTTGCTATGAGCTACATAAACCAATACAACTTATGTTAGTCTACAAATGTATGGTAACAATATTCCTTGTTTAATAAACAGAACCATACTTGATGCTTAAATAATTTTTTTTCTTTAATCTGTATTAGTTTAAAGACATCACAGCAAAATTGGAGAACAAAAATAATTAAAATAAATTATATCACAGATATATATATGACCGATAGATTAAATTACTTTAAAAAGTCTACTGGTTTCATTTACTAATTTAAAAACTTAGTTCTCAGATTAACGCCTCAATACCTGTATGTTGTTATACTGCATACATCACGCTGTATAAGCAATTATACTTAGCATTCTTTTGGTATCTATTTCTTAAAAAATATTTACTATTTTTCTTAATTGTAAATATTTTTTTTAATTTGACGGAGGTAAGTAAAAGCTAGTTAAATATGAGAAAAAAGAGTAAACTTCAAACTACGATAATGTAAAATAAAATAAAATTAGGGAGAGTGCAATCTTCCCAATTTCTTTGCCTTAACTTAATCAGCCCCCCCCCCCCCAAAAAAAAAACACAAAAAAAAAAAAAAAAAAAAAAAAAAAAAAACACCTGAATCTAAGGATATATACTAAAACAAGATTAAAATATCGAAAAGGATATACAATTACAGATTTTCAAATTTAACATCGGGCATTGTATATTTCCCTTGTTAAACATAAAAGGATATTTTAAACTCTACTCGTGCTTATTTTCAGCAATTATTGCCTTCATTTCTATTTCTTTCCTTAGCTAATCTTTCAAAAAGAGAGAAAATTGTAGGTTAATGTTTTTTTTTTCCAAACCATCTTTGAAAATCTCTATAAAAGATCATAACTGCTGGATTCAGATTACTTTTACAAAAGGTATACGAGGAGAAATTAACGAAATTTTTGGAGAAATATTTCATGTTTTGTTACATGCAGGATTAAGTAAGAACATATTCATCCATCAATAAAATGCATCTTATTCCTTATTTTATATTTCGATAGCTTGTCTAATTCTAAGCATTGCTATTTAATAATGCATTATTCATGAAAAACAATAATTTTAAAAAAATATTAAACAATATATTATGTACTTCGAACTAATACTGCAAATAATAATGTTTTGTAAAGGCAGGTCTTATTTTTCAAAATAATAAAAAAAACGCCAAATAAATTGAATGTTTTTCAGAGTTAAAGCTTTCAATTTATTTTTACAGGCTTATTTATGTTTCTCCCTTTTTTAAGTTATGGTTCCAAATAATGTAAAGCAATACTTATTATAGACAACATTCAAATGAAAAATTTCCATTTTAATTTGAGAAGCATGATTTTGGCTTTAAACATAAGCTCTCTCTCGGTTTCTCTTCCTAGAATTCAAATGTCTGCGAGAACATTCCCTGGGTGATGTTTTGGCAAGTATAATTATAACAAAAGTATAAATTTTTAAGAATTCAATAAATAAGCTCTTACTTAGGCAAAAAATATAACTGCTCGTTCTCAATTGGATTAAACAAGTATAACTAAGGACTCTACCATCAAATAAGACCTATTCTCAGTTACATTTTAATCCTGTAATATAAACAATACATAAAAAAATACTCCAAATTTTAAACGTTAAATTTCCATATTTTTTCAAATAGAAGTACTTTAAATTCGTATTAAAACCTTCTTACATGATTTTTAAAGTTAAGATAGTTCATAATTCATAGGGGATATCCAGTGTTTAAAAACCTCGCGTCTCTTTTTATTACAAATCTAATACAAAAGTTATAAAGAGAGAAAAATTCAAAAAAAAAAAAGAAAAACCTGTAAAATAATAAATAACTTAATTATCTATAATAACAAGCAAGAATCTCGTTTTAGAAAAATATTGTGCATATACGTAACGGAAAATAGTTGTCTAAATAAAAAGCTGTGCTTCCTTCAAAACTGTAAATTCATCATTACATGGAATGGGCACTTTATTAGCTATGAAATCTCAAAATTTATTAAAAAATATTACAATTTCAGCAATAATGTAAATTATTTTATCAGAATCTTCAAAAAAATTTTAAATGCTAATCTTATTCAGTATAACTTTGAACAAGTATTGATTGAAATACAAATTCATCGAGTGAGCTCAGTTTTTAATCAATTTCTTGCGAAGGGTTTGCAGTCAATTGCTAACCAGCAAAGAATACTGGTGGAAAAATAAACATTGCATAAATAAAATGACTAATTTCGTATTGGTTTTGTGTGTTAACAGCAATTTTGACTAAAATGTCGTTCAATTGGGCAATTAAATACAAATAAACTGACACAGTGGTTATTTACAATACCCTGAGCCAATCCATTTTTTCGTACAACATTGTTCTGCCATGGAGAAAAATGAGCATCAGGTAAACGGCAGCGTGACTAACCGAAATATCGACAAAATTTAAGTAAGCGATCGAACTATATGATCAATGCAAGAGACTGGGAGACTGCATTCACGGAAGGCAGCTCGTTGTTTTTTTTTTTTTTTTAGCGGCAGTTTCTATGTAACAAGCTGTTCTTTTTTTGAATAATGGGTGTAAACAGAAAACATCACTATTTGCTACTTTTAATATATACTTTTTTTTAACTTATTACGTGACATAAATAACAGCATAACTTTTTTTTGTTATATATATTTTTTTTCAAAAGAAAAAAAAATCACTTCGCTTTTGATTACATTCTCAAGGTTCAAAGATTTAGCTTTAAATGTAGAAGCCTCTATTAATAATTTTTTTCTATAGAGTTGCCACTATATTTAATATAAATATTAATGAAATAGTGAATGCACATATACTATTAGGCTCTTCCAACCGAAATCGTTACTATACTAATGAAAATACTATTTTTCCCTGTAATGTCTTTTGTGATAGTCCTCACGTAATATTCCTGACATAAATGCAAGCATAACATAATGACATAAATATACGCTTACAACATCGTTATTACTATAACTAAACTCATAAGACAAAGTGGCTACTGTCACAGAACTTTTCTTAGCAGGCGTGCTAAAACTTACAGATAAATTGCCTTTTTTGACAGTTTATTTAAAGCCACTTTTTGAAAGTTTCGAATAATGTATAAATAAGCATACACCTGAAATTGGTTGCTTTTAGCGATTTTGGCAATTATTTTTCTTTGTAATTATTTACGGAATGAAATAATTAAGAGTGAAAATTACAATATTATACGCTTGGTTACAAGCATTAGTTTATATCTGGTCAACGAGATGTTTTGAAAATCAAACGTTATTATAATCTTGGGCTTTTCATTTTCTTCGAATTCACATTAAAATTTACAGAAGTAAAAGAACTGTCTTCGAAAATTTCATCAAGATCTAAATTAATCTTCCACTTTAGAAGTTATTCTCACCGTAAATTATGACCGTCACAGAAATATTTAGATCTTAGCATTCTATTTTGGGGTGTAGTACAAACATCTACAATTGTATTGATCAATTGAGAGAATACTAGAAATTTGTGTTGAAATATAATTTTTATTTAGCAATTATAAGAGAATCACAGAGAAGCGAGAGACTATAACCTTCGCAAGTCTAATGAAAACGTGCTAATTTTGCTCCATCTTCCTTTGCACTAAATCAAGAATTTGCCCTCGTAGGAATGCAGAATTACACGTACATTCAGTAGCATTTTGGCCTTTCCTTTGTCTGCGAAAGAGCTGCTCTTACCCCTCGTGATAACTCTATTTTGAAAGTCTTCACTATTCCTGATGCGTACCAAATATCAAACATTCCGAAAGCAAATCTTTACGAGTGATCAATAATCAGCAGAGTCTGGAGATAATATTGTTTACAAAATCCGAGTTGTATCTCTTGACCGTTAAAACCTATCGACTTCAAGTGATAGTCTTGCAATTTTTCGAGTACCCAGACCGATGATAGATAGCATGCGTCTGTTAAAGATGGTCGTTGGCTCTCTGTAGGTCAACGAACTGCAGATAAATTAACCGCCATTAGGTAGATATTTTCAAAAATCTATTAATAAAAGTGCGATAAATTTAAATGAAAATATTACTGATAAATACAGCCGTTTCAAATGAATTACAACACTATGTGAACATTATAAGTTTATGTTCAAGTGTTATGTCCTATTTCACTTGAATACAGAGATGTGCTTATATAGTATATAAACATAAAAAAATAATTATCTCTAAAATCCCATGTATTCTCTTTTATTTTAGTAATATTTTCCTGACTTTGAAGCCGTTCAAATGCGAGAATTACTGTCAAGCTATTAAGTACAATACATTTTATATACATTTTTAAGTCGTAGAATTCTATACATGAACCCGACAAAAATCTAAAATAAGAAAAGGGGGGCGGGGTATGCATTATTCTGTATTACAGTTACAGGTGTAAAACTACACGACAACAGTCTCTTCTCTTTGAATATTCCAAACTATACTAACATAAAATTCCTTATGGTGAACAATCACCAACCATTTATAAGACTAACTAAATTAGTGCCTAATAAATTTTTGTTTGAGAGGTTATTAGACAATGATGTCATTTTTTTCGACATTTTCCCTAGATTCTTACCCCTTTCTCCGTCTCCACAAACACACACACGGAAAAAAAAACCCAACCCGGCGACTGAAATAAAATAACTAATTGAGAATAACTGATGCCACGTTGCTTTGATAAATAGCATACCATAGAGATATCGAAGTAGATGGTAAAATGTTTAAGCTAAAAGTGCACGGTGTTTAAGAGCCATGATACCTCATTCCCTCCATACACACTGATTTAAATTAAGACTGGTAACACAAGCAAGTACATTAATGAACTAGATGCCAAATATATTACAGAATTTGCGACATTTTAATTTGGAAAAGTACTAAGTATTAAGCCGATGTACTGAGTTATTAAGCCATGGTGTTTATGAGTCATGATAACTCATTCCCTCAATACGCAATGATTTAAATTAAGACTGGTAACATAAACAAGTACATTGATGAACTTGCTGCCAAATATATTACAGAATTTGCGACATTTTAATTTGGGAAAGTATTAAGCCGATGGCTATCATGAAAATACACTTGTTTTGAATTTGTGTAGAAAAAAAACAGAAATTTTGGAAAATAATGACATTTAAAACGGTTTTCATCGTCAACGAAAGCTAGCAATGATAACAACAGTCAAAATAAACAACCTAACGTTCTTAGAATGTATTGAAACATTTCCAACATCCTCAGCGTCTCCCTTTTCAGCCACTTTTTCCTAATATTAAAACTATTTAATCTGTGTTACTTTAAAACAGAGCTTATGAAAGATATGAAAGTGAGAGATAAAGTTAGAGAAAGTTATGTTAGGCAAATATATATATATATATATATATATATATATATATATATATATATATATAAACTTTGAAGATAGATAGATTTCAGCAATAATGTAGCATTGAAATCTAGAACTTTCATTTGTATCTTATAAAATGAGTCCCACAATTGGTTACGAGTCCAATTATGCGTAATATATATTCAGCTGCTTAAACGCGAACTGTTTTTTTTTTTTTCCCCGAAATCTAATTTGAATAGCAAATTTGCCAAACTAAATGCATCAGTCACGAATTTGAGAGAATAAAGGAAATAACAAGCTTAAGCTTAACAGGATAAGCCATAAAACATATTGTAAAGTTCAATATAAAATTTAACAATGTGACAAATTTTTTAACGTCTCAACCAACACGAATATTTAGGATTTGGATAGCGCAAAGAATTAAAATATTAAGTTCCTGAAATAGAAAATAATTACATAATTTATATAATGCAAATGTACAGCAGAGATAACTAATTGTATAAAAAAAATAATATTCATAAGAAAAACACGAGATTGATTCAAAAGTCAATCGTGCGAACCGCCTTTGAATGAACGAAATTCACACTTTCAACAAGCGCCACCTAGCGATTAAAATTTTAATTACGAACAACTTGAACGCTTCTGCTAGGGTGTTATCGATTTAATTTTGAAAAAAATTATGTATATCACATAAATTTACGAACGATATTTTCGCACAGTTATACATTTATCGAAGGAAAATAATATTTACAGAGAACATTAACGTACATGCATGCATTAGTTACATAATTCTCATTAACGCGAATATTTAAAATGGAAACTTAAATAGAATAAATTAAATAGTCAGTATGATGCATGACAAGGAAAATTACACATACTCTGATAAATTTACTAAAGTTAACATCAACGGTTTCACTAAACAAGACCTCAAAGTTTATACTCTTGCACTTATCCCTTGAAATTTGTTTTTTCCTCAGTTTTTTTATAATCTGATAATGAAGCAAAATCAAGCAATATTTGTTTGGTGTTTCTACATAAAATAATTCATACTGCTTAATTCATTATTATTGTCCATATACTGATTATGAGTGATCATTCATCACATTGCAATGGCTAGCTAGGTAATAACTTTATGTATAATTATATCTACTGCAGTTTAACAGATTGTCTCAAAATGAACTCGCGTGTGAGCTGTGAATATCTAACAAACCCAATAATGTCGTAAGAAAAAGCATATTTATATATATTTTTTCTTTTCTAACTCAGAAAACAAATTACGGTGATAAGACACTAATAATAAATGACATAAAAATTTAGTTTTCATTTAAGAAATGACGATAGTAAAATTAAAACTTTTTAAGCCATTAGTCGTAAAAAGTAATTAAATTAACAAAACAAAGTGCTAACAACATAAGAACTACTGATTAGTCACTTTTAGTGCTGTTATATAAAATAGATTCATCTACAGTTTATGAATTTCACTCTGGACGAAATCGGGGCGAACATGGCAAATTTTTCAAACCAGAATAAGAATAATGTCACAGGAGAATAATTTCACATTTACAAAATCTCCTGCATTAATGTATACCAGTCAAAGCAAGTAAAAGTACATAATGCTTATTGACGCATGCGTTATGTCTGTCCATATATCAAACACATGTTTTTTAATTACAGCTAAATCACATGGTTCAAGATCAATTGCTTGTACAATTTCAGAAAGGATCTTGGGTAAGATTCATGCCACTCTTTTTGCTAAAAATAATTCTGAATTTCGATTTAATGTAAGGAACAGTTCAACAAAATACCGCGTGGGATAGCATGTGGCTGTAAGTCATAACTTTCAAAATGAAACGTTATGTCTAATCATCGCATTAGTTCGGTTAACACTGAGTCATTTCCGCTGCAAACTGATAAGTAATGGGGTTTCACAAAAAAAGAAGTCTCAACATCCTGATGACAGAGCATTGCACTTTTAGCTCCATTTCGAATGATACCGTAGAGGTACAGAAAAACGGTTTCGTAATAACTTCCATCCTCTGAAAGGCCTTAGCATTGAGTATTTTTGAAATCGCTATTAGACATAGTTGCCAGACAGGAAACTATAAAATACAAGTGATGTTTTATCCTCCAGATACTCCTTGATCAGTTTGGACCGAACCAAGGATTCGAATGCATACGGACAGAATGAATCACGATAGCATACGCGTCTATGCTGAATTCAAAGTGTTTAAAAGAATTGGGTTCAAAATTATTTTAGAGCTTAGATTTAGCGACTAGTTTCTTTCACATCCACGTCAGCCAGTTGCCTGACATAAATATAAACATTTTACCTGAGCGGGTAAAGACTATGTACGACTGCACAAAAACAATAGCAGTTAATAATATAAACACTGAGTACATTATACTTAAATGAGAGCGCTCAAATGTAAATAGTTTATTTATTTATTTTTATGGGCGGGTTTAATCAACAGAGTTAAATTGAATGCGAAAAGGGTAAACTAACAGTTGGCACCAAAGATAACTTTTGAAACTTATCTCCCTCATACATTTTTCTGACTTCTTTATTTTTCTAATTATTCTTTAAGAAATGATGTTGGAAAAAAAATGGAAATATATAATATTTTGCAAAAACGGTATCAGTTAATAAAACTGATTTTTTTTTTTTTTTTGCAAAATTAGCAAAAAATATGAATTGATATTAAATAAAGGTTGTTTTTCATCAAAAATTTGGATGTTTAACAATTCTACCATAATTTATTATTATAATAATTACCCACGGATACTCTCTTAGATGAAAGTAATTATTAACAACTGGCTTTAAAGACAAATTTTACACCTTTGAAAATGAGTCATAACCCTTGCATGGAAGTTGTGTAAAATATAATTTTTAAAAAAATGTATGAAATTCCTAATAAAGAGTTTTAATGCTGTTATACTTCATACAGAGGTTCCTGTTCAAATGATATTTTATTTTCCTATAAAACTGGATCTTGCTTGACATGAACGTCTAAAATTCTAATAGCATGTTAAAAGTAGAGCTCTGGATTAACGGAATTAACTGAAAAAAATGTATCACGCGTTTAAAATACACTATATTTACACACTTCGATGAATTTAACAAAAAATTACGTAAATTTAATATATTATATAAATCTAAATATACGTCGTGATCTAACACTACAAAAAACTCATTATAAAATTAATTAGTTTGGGGTAAGAGCTCAACATCCGTGCAACTTGTACAGGAGTATTACATGATAATGATTATAGGTTTAAAAAATCACGGTAAAAGCTGAAAATTCCTCTTTTAAAAGACAAGACGAAAGAACATATACTTGTTTTGTAATGGCATTTATTCTTTTAAGCAATTAAAACATGAATTCTGGGTCATTTTCTTATAAACAATTACTAACGTCCTGAAAAAAACATTTAAAATGCCAAAATTACAGTAGACTTTTGATTATTTTATAAATTTACTAAAATAAAAATTAGTTGACTTACGCAGGCCCGCATTCGTTAACAACGTTATACAGGATTCCAGACACAAAATTATTTTTTCTTTTAAAACATTTTTATTTTCTTAGTTTTACACATAAACTAGAGCTTTTAGAATGGCGTAAACCACGTTCCTGCGATGGCTTAAAAAAAAAAAAAAAAAACCCTACTATTTGCCTCGTTAAAAATTATAAATCTAAAAAAACTTGAAATGTATTTCTACGAAAGTTTACACGACGTTCTCTCTGTTATGCTCTCATCATATTGTCAGTATACAGACAGCGTTATAGGATTTTTGATTAGGAGTAAAAATTTTAGAAATGTTTCCGATGAAGCATAAATTATACAGAATTTTTTTTATTATTAAAGTGATTTAAATTTTATAAATAACATTTTTATAAGTCCCGAGAACAAACTCTTTTAAATACTTTTCTATTTCCATAAATCGTATAAATTGGAAAACTAGATCTATTGGTTCAACAGATATATCAGTTTTTAATCCTTTAAATTTTGAATATAATATTTTTAAACACAAAATTTCAAATGAATAGTGATTTGTATACACAGACTCGTTTGTGAAAAAAGTATAAATGATAATAAAAGTTTTAGTACTTAAAAGTATTGATACATTACGAATATTACTTCATTCATTTTTCTTTGCGCAGGTTTTGATTTATATATACATACATTAAATTCTCAAGCATTAAAGATTCATAATAGGTATAAAAGAAAATGCTATTCGTTTCTAGTATAATGGCTTAAGCTCTCGGTAGCGCACTGCTAGGAGATTATATTGAGGTTCAGTTATTTAGTTCGAACAATTTCACGAAACAAAAGTATCATTTTTACAGGCTAGTCTCAGAATTTATCACTTTTCACAGCAACAGAATTAGCCTTTCAGTAACTTCATATTCCGAGCTGTAATACAGCAAATGAGCATTTTGGTGCGGAGGCTGTTACAAACATTATTGTACCAGTATTTCACATAGGCGGGAAAAGCAAACGTTTTGAAATGCTCTGAGAAAAATTCAAAAATCCTCCTTGAAATATTTAATTGCTCATTGTTCTCTGAAGTCAGACTGACATTGAGTGTTGACGAACATTGAAACCTGTCTTACCTATACTGCAAGCTCATCCATAACATATAAGTCCAAATTTATTTGCTTTCAAGAATTATTCTTCATAAGAAATTAACTAGCTTGCGGCAAAACTTTTCCCATTTGTTAGATTTTTTTGTTGTTGTTGTTTTAAGCATCTGAGAAAAGTTTTAATAATAAATACGAACTACAGTCAAACTCTGTTATAACGAACTTTAAGGGACCAGAGGTTTTGCTCGCTTTATCCGGTGGTTCGCTATATCCGAACCGTTAAGAAAAATACTAGAGTTCACAAAATGTATAACTCATTAGTTGCAATGTGCATCCGATAATGATATTTTTAAAAAATGATAAAATCTATTAAAAATGATCATTAATAAATTAAATCGACTAAAATCGATTACATTAAACTGACACAATACTAATTAAATTACGTACAATAGGAAAACGGAGGACCAAAATTTTCGTTATAGCCGTGAGTTCGTTATATAACGGGGTTCGACTGTATTATATAATCAACCACTTGGCAAAATGGAATTAAGTAATTCAATACAACGCAGTGGATGTAAACTAACCAATCGCGACTCAATCTGATGAAAGTTTTTAAATAAATATGGATAACCGAAATAGATAATTACTTACTGCGCTTCCGTTGCTCATTTCAAGTTCAGGCACCCCACGTGATCGTGGAAGATTTCTGCGCAATTAAAACGCGTTATTTTTGGAAGTACATTACCAGTGCAACGTAAACAGAGAGAGAGAGAGAGAACCCTATCTCATCTCCAATGAATGAAGCCATAAAATACGCAGCGAAGATTTTTCTGACCTTCGACCTAACCTTCAGCATTGCAATAGTGTTTCCCCTTTCCCATACCTTCAGAAAACTTCCGATTTTTAGACTTCCGCAGACCCCCTGAAAGTGGGTCATTGCCAATTTTTTTTCTGAAAAAGGGTTCCTCAAGCTTCCTGTCTCACCCCCTTTCGAATTCTCTTAACCATATTCTCAGTTCCTGTTAGAAAAAAAAAAGTGCCTGCCAGACACGTTAAATACCGCAAGAGCAAAGGGGGGAGAATTATAAAGGATAAAGTGACAGAAGATTGTGAGAAAATATACCCTTTTAAGACTAAACATGGGAAACCACTGATATATTATATATACAAAGATTTAAAAGGAAAAAAAAAAGAAAAGGAAAATCAGACACATCAAGAAATTTTGTCCGAGGCTCAAGACATCACGGTTCAAGGGATAACAGTTGTTTCTTCTGTAAAACTAGATAGTCACGAAAAAAAAAGATTATAATAATATGATTCAATTTGCTGGGTAGTTTCACTTCGCCAATTTTTCCCAATGAAAGTTAATTTTTTTAGTTGTTTTTCGGGTAGATTATGCTTGCAATTTACCAGCATTTTGTCTTTTACTGCTCTCGCATAATCCGAGTATGTCAGACACAGTGGCAAAATAAAATGCTGATGCTTTGTGCACACACAAACATCAGTCTTTACAACACTAATTATTGGTGGGGGAGAATAAATTAGAAATAGCGTAAAAGGGTAATTTTATTCTTTATTTTCCAACTAATGTATTCGAGCAGACTTTTGCCGAGTAAAATAAATACGATTTTTCAAAATAAACATTT
Organism: Dolomedes plantarius; assembly: GCA_907164885.2. NCBI lineage: Eukaryota > Metazoa > Arthropoda > Arachnida > Araneae > Dolomedidae > Dolomedes > Dolomedes plantarius. Next base: position 66,290,351 of record OU015498.1, on the reverse strand, counting down.
GAAAATGTAAAACTGTTTGCACAATTTTCACCCACTTATGTTCTGTGCTGTAAACTTAATTTCCCGCATTACTTTTTTTTTTTCCCGAAAAAAAATTTTCTCTCATCAACAAATATAAACGAAATATTCAATTTTACGGACATTGTTTCTAAATGTACACCGAAGTAATTAAGAAACTGTTCACTTCATAAAAGGCAATAAAAAATAAATATATATCTCCTAAAAAAAAATTCTAAAAAAATACTAAAGTACGCAAACCACGGTCTCAGAGACGAATAATTAATTACATAAACCAAAAGAGTAAAGAAACAAAATTCACGAAGAAAAGATTATAGAAGAAATAAATTAAATTTTCCTTTTAAGGTGTTCAACATCAAGAGTATTTATTTTTTCATATTTTGTATATTGTTGCAATAGAAACGAATATTGGAGAAGCCAATATACGTAAAGACATTAATCACCAATAAAATATACCTTCTATTTAAAAAAATAAAATAAAATAAAATAACGTTCCACACACATACGATTTTGTGGTTTTCTGTTATAATTCAAAGTTGAACACGTGCAATAATTAAATTGGCCGCCGAAATTTTATTCAAAATTTTTACCCTGTATAAAAAATGGGACTAACGATAATTTAATTAAATATTTATTTAGTTTGATATTTATGTCTTATTATTTTAACACACACAAGGTTACTCAATATCCCCTACTCACTTCAGTTCATCAGTTGTGCAAAATGCAATTAGCGATTCCCTAGAGGGCGCTACTGAGCTGAGAATTTAAATACGAGAATTAAAACTTACTTCCTCCAAGCATTGAAGCTAACTTCAAACACAAGTGGTGTCGGTCAGGGATCAATAGAAAGCATGTTCTCGAAAACTAACTGGTAGTGTTCACCAAATATCATTCGTAATTATTTAAATAATACCTTTTTTTCTTAAGTGATAGCTCAATAATTAACGATAAAATAAAAGACACTATATGGAATATTTTCGGCACGGTTAAATTGTTATTTATTCGTATAAAACGAATAATAAAGTCACAGATTAATTCTCCAAAAAACATATGTATATATTTAACTACATATATCATCCCATGAATGAAATTTATGATAGCTCATGAAATCAATAGGGATGGGGAAAAGTTTGAACGCTTAATTGGTAAAATTTTAATTTACGTAATGGTGAGATCTTAGTAACTGACACGTGTTGAAAATTGTGCTTACTGAAAATTCAAATCACAAAGATCACCTGGGAAAATGTATAACGCCATTGAAAGCCTGGTAGATACTCTAGAATATTAAACTGATTAGCGCTGAACTCAAAATGAAAATTACAAAACGGAAATTGCAAATAATAGAATAAACATTTCTTTGATCTCCAATATGATCACAGATGCTTTTTCAGTAGACAATAGTCGCTTTTTCACCGGTAATACGCATTTAAAAAATGGAAAAGTCTAGCTCTTTCTGTAAAAAAAAAAGTACCGTGCGTGATTTGCCGTAAATAACACTCGTTAACACCAATTTTAAAGCAAATTTCATGACACGAAATAAAAATTCACGAGAGAGTTGATGGCATGGCATCGTAATTTTTGTTACAAATATGAAAAGCATAATCATGGTAACATTTTCAAAACACTACATGCTTTTTATGCCATACATACCACAAATATTCTTTTAATACGTTTTCATAATCAGTCAATGGATGAACAAACGGACTAATACACCGAAGATATTATACAAACTCTATATATAAAGAGGATTAACACTTTTGATGAGTTGATTAATTAGTACAGAACTGTAACTGAGTAGTTTCAAAATGTCATTTTCATAAAATAAATCATATTTAACATTCTTTGCAGTAATCTTTTGACAAATTATACTTCATTTATTAGCAAAACATTACATCATTAATTCTGATATTTTTAGCGATATTTTAATGCACCAGTAATCTATAATTAATATATATATATATATATATATATTTATTTATTTATTTTGCTAATACACTCAACAGTTGTTAGAAACATTTTTTTCTGTTCAAGGGGATAATTTATGAATTAAAAAGATAAGAGCAAAACTAAATTAGGATACACTAACGTAATTCTAAATATTTGTGATACAAAAAATTATTTACGTATAAAAATAGGCTTAAAAACTTAAGATGCCAATAAAATTGGATATAATGATCTACCTTACCGCTTTCTTACTATTGTATATTTTTTTCGTATTCAACCGTGACAATTAATACACTGTAAATGCGTTGATACATTTAGAGGATAGCAGTTACACACGGCTATTACACGTTAGCTAGGATTATTTAAGTTTAAATGCAGACCGGATAACGTAGAGATTATCAACAACTATACCCGATTACAGATGGAAAAGGTAAATATTCCCTCAACGATATCTCTTCAATTTTTTTTTAAATAAAATTCACTCGCTACTGTACCGTAACTTTGGCGTTGCCAAGTTTTATTTAACAAATCCTGCATCATTCAAAGATAAATCTAGAAAAAAAATTAGTATTTCACAGTCTTTTGTAGCACATATCTCGGAATATCAAACGCGTATAAAAAAGAATAAATGTAGATAAACTGTTCCAGCAAGTCTAAAGTTTAAAGCAGATATTGCTGAATTTAAAAATTAATATCTTTTGATATCTTAAATAATAACGGAAAAATAATACTAACAGAGCTTCGAAACTTACTACAGTTAATTTTGGTGATTTTTTACCCAGTTTTTTAGGTGAAACATTGTAAAAATTAAAATTGCGTAAGAAATCAGCATGTCGCTACAAAATTTTATATAACAGCTTCTTTGAGTGCTAATATTTAATTTCAAAGGAAAAATGTGCAGTATTCGCCCATTGTTATGGGTATTCGATCAGTTATACGCATTCTAAAGCTCAAAATCACCACTTTTCAATTTATAATAATTTTCTTTTTTTCTCTCCTAATTAGCTGGGAAAATCATTTTTAATGAAAAATTTAAAAACATATGTGAAAATTAAATTTATAAAAGTTCGTAATATTTTTACAGTCATAAATCATGAAATTACAAACCATTATTATCGTGACCAAAACAATTACATCATTACAACAAAAAACACTGCATCAACAGTTTGCTTGCGCCCCTTAAATAAATAAAAAAAAAACGCAATTACGGATGACGTCACCATCTTCTAATACCCCCTTTCATTTTCTTTTAACACTCAGCCCCTTTTCTAAAAATGACTCCACCCTTTTACATACTCTTAAGCCTAACGATGATATCGATCGAAAATAACAGCACCCCTCCCCGCGTTTCGTTAATTAAGAATCATCCCGTCTCATTGGATACCTTCTGTTTCGGCAGCTGCATAAAATTTGCGCCCATTCTCATAGGTTAATTGCAGTGTTAATTTATGAGGAAATTCGAGAAGCGCCTTTTTTAAAAAGGGGGGAGGGAAAGCGCTAGTTATAAATGCAAAAGGGAAGTAAACAAAACAGCGTGAGGATAAAGGAAATGGCTTTAAAAAATTAACGGGGGAGAAAATTAAAGCAAGCTGGATGCGGGCAAGGAAAAAGCATTAGTAGCGAAGTTATATGAATAGTTAAAACGAAAAAAGTAAGATTAAAAATATAGCTCGTACCTATATAAGCACTGCCTGCGAGTCGGATAGTGGGTGACATCGGCGAAAGCAGCACGGAGAATGCTGACGACGCGACGCGGTGCGAAGCGCAGTTTCCACCGGGAGAGAAATCGGAGAAGCACCGCTGGGTTGCAGACATGGTGTTTAGCTCTGGTAAATTACTTCCACGGCAGCAGACGAATACTTTGACACCACAACGAGCATGGTATGAAGTTCCTACCTACTGTATAAACAGTAAGAACTTCATACCTCGCTCAGCGTAGTTCAAAAAAACATTCCAACACGTCTTCCAGTTGGTGTGCACATGGCTCAGCCATATAATATAAAAGTATATCCTTTATGGTAAATAAATCAATCTTCAATTCCTGTTGGGCAGTTTTCCCAGCAACACTCCAAAAACAATAATTCATTTGTTGCAAATGGCGAAATCATCACTGTGGATGGATTGATGAGTAAAATTCCCCTAGGCATCCTTGATAAATACATAAAAAAATGCAGAAAATCAACCAAGTTTCACGCTCGCAGGAGTCAGGTGAATAATCCAGGTGCGATAATTTCTTCACAATTAATTGGCAGCAGTCTTGGAGAAAAAAAAAAAGTTTCGAAGAGACTTGGCCACACAAACCAATTAGTCACTTGCAAAAGCACCACACATTTTCTCCGGCCACATTTTGCAAAAATCATCCCAATTTTTTTTTTCAACTCGAGCACCACAAAGAACACACGTCCAGCTCGCTCCTTGAACGTCGAAAAAATGAACGCATGCCACCCTTTCCGAAGCGTGGGGGCGGACCGAGTATCGGAACGCGCACAAGGACAAACGATTTAAGAAAAAAAACAACTCCACACGGAGTCCCGCGGAACACGCGTTTTCTACTCTCTGCTCCTACTCTCTGACTGACTCGCAGAAAGGGAGTGCGACATAGCCGACTATTCGGGAGTTACCCCCGATTCCTTCCCCCCCCGGTGGGACTTCCTCTTTTAGAATTCGTTGCCCTTCAATCATAGCTGTCACGGAATCTGAGCGCCGCGATTGGCTACTCCCGGTCTCTGGCTCCTCCCGCTCAGGCACAAAACAACCAACCGACATGGCGTTTTTACAACCAGCGGCCAATAGTGAAAAAATGGCTAGCGTGACGTCACGTCGAAGCACTTACACTGATGGATTATCATTATTAGCGGAAGGCTTCGGGAATTGGCTTGGAGCGCCAAATTACGCTTGGACGAGACAAAAGGTTTCTACGCGCAGTCGTAACTTTTTGAAAAGGTTAGAGGAAAAAAAAAATAAATAAAAGTTCGTTCAGATGTTCCTCCCCCCCCCTCCCCTGCTCTGAAGTGCTAAGTTGTACTCTTCTCGCTATTAATTAGCATTGGAAGATAATTAGGGGAGAAAAGTTTTCACAGCCCTTTTTTTTTATGAGGCCTGTCGCTCCTGTTTTGTTAACTCTTGCAAGTTCAGGAATGACTTGCGTTTAAGTTGGGCACTGGGTGCCATTTTTTTTTTTTCACTGATTTTTTTTTTTTTTTTTTTTTTTTTGTGCTTGTTCTGTCATTAACGCAGTGATACTGTAAATTGGCCCAAGTGGTTGTGTATTGAAAAAGTATCAAAGATTGCATGTCAGGTATTGATAATTCATTAAAAGGTGCGAGAATTAAAATTAGGAAAAAAAAATTATTTTAGGAATTGCGCGGTAATGGAATAAATATTTTGATTGCGACCACGTGGCGGATCGAAATTTATGATACAAGTATTTATTTATTTTTTTTTTTTTACACTAAGATAATATTTTAAGTAAATAAATAATTTAAATTGGCAAAATAATTTTTTACTGTGAAATATCTATTTTTATTGGACAACTATAATTTATCTGAAAATACAGATGGTATTACTATTTAGAGTAAAACTTACGAAATATCCCAACTATTGATATTTAGCTGTTTAAATTAGTTTAACAATATGTATAAAAATATTATTTTAAAATTTTATGAGTTTTACTATTTTTATAAAAATTGTACGGTTACTGATTAACTGCAATATATTTTATTTTTTACTATGATGATAAATAGGTTCATTTAAATATATGATAGCAGTTCTTTTATGTATGTGTTTTTTTATTTTTTTTTCTTCCTCTTTGAATGTTCATGAATATGACGCGATATTATATAAATGGTTCAAAGTACTGTGTGGTATACACAGACATTTACAAAATGTCATTTTTAGACAATAAAGCAAATAAATACAAAACCTTAAAAAAATTTTTAATAATAATAATTATTATTATTATTAATATTATTATTCAATTATATATAGACATGAATATTTTGCTTTAGTTGTTAATTTCACATATTCTGAAATTCGAGATTAAAATACGTATATTTACATGCTACATATTTCATGTATGTTTTAAAATTTCAGCTAAAGACAACAGGATATTTTTCACAGGTCTTTCTCTTCAATTTTGTTCAATGAAAAATTTTTAGAGCCCTTACTGGAAAATTTATTTATTTATTTTTTATTATTATTATGGGGCAGAATACATCACATGATTTATTTACTACAAAAAATAAATAAATAAATAAATATTTCTTTTAAGTGTAATTTTTTTTCACGTTAATATTTCTTCTTTAACTTTTACCGAAAAAAACTTTAACTGATAGATAGATATTGATTTTATACCTTATGCAACAGATTTACACAAAGGTTTTGTTTTTATGTCTAATACGTAAACATCACAGCATATATATAAGTTGAACCAATAAGTTGAATTTATTTACTATCGTGCTATATTGATGAACATTCAAAGCGGAACAAAAAATAAAAAAATAAAAAACACATACATGAAAGAACTCCTATCATAAATTTAAATGAACCTAGTTATCATCATAGTAAAAAAATATTATTTAATACAGTTAATCAGTAACCGTATAAATTTTATAATAATACTAAAACTCATAAAATTTTAAAATAAAATAATTTTATATATATATTATTAAACTAATTTAAACAGCTAAATACGTACATCCAAATATACATACGTACAGACATAAATAAATAAATATTGCATATATATATATACACACATATACGGATATAAATAATTAAATAAATGTTAATTATTTTACAAAACATATAATTTTATAATTTTAAGTAATAATTAAAATTATAAAATGATATGTTTAAAACATAAATAAAATAAATAATATAAAATTATATGTTTAAAATATAAATGTAAATAAAAAATATATATATACAATGTTTCTCAGAGGGTGCATTTCATATTGTGTAAAATATACTTTGTAAAAAAAATTGTCTCTTAAAAAATATTTCGTACATGAAATAAATGTATTTACATCATCAGTAAATCATGGTAAAAATTCATAACAAATATGCGGAAAGAAAAATCAAGAGCTGTATATAACGTCGCAATAATTTTTTTTTTTTTTTTTTTTTTTTACATTCTAAGATAGATAGATTGAAAAAAAAATGTGCGATTTGACCTTAAAAATTATTTCATTAAATATATATTGCAAAACATTATATAAGAGAATAACATGCATTATTTAATAATTTTTTTCACATACGAATTTACAAATCTATTGTTCACATCTTAATGTGCGAATCAGTGAATAAATAAAGCACAAAACAAATATTTTACTTTGCTTGAAATTTATGTTTGTGGGGGAATTTTTTCGAATTGTCGTTTATTTAGTTTTTTCAATGAATTTTTAAAGGATAAAGAGGGATGGAAGTAGGGATATTGATTAACGAAAGGGAGAAATTAATTTTTTTAACATAAAATTATACATGCGAATGACCACAAAACAGAAACAGCCTTAAGATAATATTTCTGTGGAAAAAAAAACACGGTTTTTCTGCTACATATTATGTAAACACTAAAACAATCCAGGGTTGATTTTAGCAGATATTTTGATCTACATTTTAACTACAAATGATATCTTATTGTCTCCCTGGATTTATGGCTAGTTGTTTCACGATTTGTCAGTAAAAATGAGTCAGAAATAATTTACATTATAATAGATAAATGCACATTTTTATACAAAATTTTTACATTAGTGGAATATTTAATTCAACTTTGGAAAGTGGGTCTATCTTTTCAGTCCAAATACATATGGATGCAAGAGTACTCTTGGAAAACATGTTAAGCTTTTGACGTATAATTATGTAATGTCTTACAGTTTCAATTTTGGGGCATAAAGAGTTAATTTTTTTTTTTTTTTTTCTTGCCACTCAAAAGGTAATTGGACGAAAATAAATTGAAGCATGAAATTGAAGCTGATCTCAATTACATTTAGATGAACACACAAACAGCCTATTTTTATACAGTGTGTAAAATATTTTTGATGTTAGAGTTTTACATAACTATACCTTTATAATTGCATGTATCTAATTTTCGTATATGGATTATATTTATTACATATATGCGCATATACAAATCAATAAAACTAAAATATTACTTAAACTATGTGAAGGTGAACAGAGAGAGAAGGCAAGAAGAGAAAAAAAAAATGAAAAATAAGGGTAAACATTTCATATCCTTTTTAGATGCTGAGAGGGACATTAAATGTTTACATTTATTTATTATTTTTTTTCATGCTATGTTGGGTTCTTTCATCCGTCTTTTTGCAATATTTTTTCTTACTATTTACTAACAGAGATTATTAAAATTAAACTATCTAACCTCAAATGATTTATAATATGTCTTCGTTAGATGTGTCACCTCAGAGGAATTTTTTTCTTTTGTTTACAAAGACAATTTCATCGTATTGCTGACTCGTACTGTCTAGTGGTTTAAAAAAAATTCAGATGGAGTTAGAAATCCTTGATAAAGGAAAATATATGTCTATAGTTAAATGAAGAGAGATTCGGGGTTAATTTACTCGGCAAAAATATCAAGGTGGCAACAATATTTGGATTCATTTATCAGCAATATCTCCTTTCCAGGAACGTAAACATTGACATTAAAATGAAAAATGTGTTTCTGAATTAACATTAAGATATGTTAACTGCACTACTACGGACATCCCCCCCCCAAAAAAAAAAAATATAAATAAATAAAATTATATATATATATATGTGTTTGTGTGTGTGCTTTTTGTGTATATATATATATATATATATATATACATACACACACCTTTTTTTCCTAATGCACAAACTTATGTATATTTCTTTTTGCTAGTTATATGTGTTTTATATAAGAGGGTGTTTGTGTAGATTCATACGTAATACATACAGTGTGTGCAATAATGTTTCTTTCATACTAACATCTGTCTTTTTTTCATTTCCATTTTTTTCAATGTTTTCTTGATACGTTTTACATTTTTAACAATTAATAATAGTGAAGTCCACATACCTTTCGATATGTATCCAGATAAATTCTGACACAGAGAACGTATATAATACATGTATATATATATATATATATATATATATATATATATATATATATATATATATGGATGGATTTATAAACAAGATTTAAATAAACATCCGGCAAGTCTGGAAGTTTTGGGTTCTTTCTATTCTTTGAAAAAGAAAAGGTCAGAAAATTATTAATGATGTGTCTGCAAAATTCACAGCAATGAAATTTTTACACTTTTACTTTTTTTAATATACATTTTACTATTGTTATAGGAGAAAATTAAAGTAAATAAACATAATAAAATATGCAAATTAGACTCTCAGGGAGAAAAAAAATGAATGTGTATTTGGAATAATAATAATAGTAATAATAATACTAATGCTAATAATAATAATAATAATAATGGTGATAATGAACTATCCAACAAATAAAAAATATATTTAGAAATACAAAAAAATATTTACACTTTTACTTTTTTCAGTATACATTTTCCTAGTGTTATAGGGGAAAATTAAAGTAAATAAACATAATAAAATGTATAAATTAGAGAAAAAAAAGGAATCTGTATTTTTGGAATAGTAGTACTATTAATAATAATGCACTATCCAAAAAAAAAATTAAATATTCGTCACTAAATTCTATTTTGGATATCGGTGATTTGGGAAATGGCCAAATCTGTCCTTTCCGACTGGAATCATAAACCTCCTTTCTCAGAAACCTGTGCAAACAAAAGACTAGTCACCGTTACACAATTTGTTCAGAAACAGTCAGAGACCTTCGCCAAAATATTGCGTAACTGCTTCGAGAGACGTTTAATCCAGTTTTCTTTACGTGGTCGTAGGTTTAGCTCCAGGCATGTTCCTCGAATAGACTTCAGTGACAAGGATACACCTGCAAATAAAAGAGAATTGCATAAAGTAAAGGAGAAATAGAAGCTATGTCGACATTTGTTAATTTCATTTCATCAGTATCAATCTTGTTTGTTTCATACTCTTTGTTATTCAAACATTACCGTAACAAAACCTGCCGAGATATACGTTTATCCTTAATTAATTACATTGTTTAATTAAGGGGGATTTTCGGAAACTCTCACGAAAAAATTATTAATGTACTGATTCAATACATTTGTAAGATATTTTTGAGAGGAATTCAGGACATTATTCCTTTCAAAAATATCTTAGCAAGCATTATAATATCAATTGACTTTATTGTGTATATGTGTATAAGGTTATTACTTTTTAATCCTTCTCATACTTCCAATACAAATAGTCCTAAAATATCAATGATTATTATCCAAAGGAATTTTCTTCATTTATCGTGATAATCGACCCTAACATCTAGTAATTGATGTCCTCTTTGCTTGTACTATGTATGTGAAACATATGTGATGGTGGTGGGAATGCATTTAATATTTTAGAATTATTGGGATGAATTGTGGTAACACGAAGTACAAGGATTAATAATTTGAGGATGAATGATTTTTGTAACGACTTATCTTGATAATCGACCCTAACATCAATTAATTGATGTCCTCTTTGCTGTACTATGTATGTGAAACATATGTGTTGGTGGTGGGAATGCATTTAATATATTAGAATTATCGGGATGAATTGTGCTAACACGAAATACAAGGATTAATAATTTTGGAGATGAATGATTTGTGCAAAGACTTATTTATCACAGACCAAAAATAAACTAAAAAAAGTGAAAATTTCTGATGTTAAAATAATGATGAAGGCTCTTAAAATATTTATTTATTTTTTTACTGTGGGAGTCATGTTTTTGCAGATAAGAAAAATTCATTTATTAAAAAGAATTATTTTTTAGAAATCTAGTGATATTTGCTCATCTGCGGTAAAAGATTTACTATTAGGCTTCCCAAATTATTTTAATTTCAGGTTGGTATAGATTACTTGTTTTCCTTACAGGACCAAAGGTAGGGAGGGGGCAAGAAATTTTAAAGATTTTAAGACAAGAAATTCAGTCTTAGAGTTAAAAACAAAATTAATAAAACGTAAACAACGTTTTTAAAATAATTTCATTATCTTTTCAATGTCTATATTTGAATTCTTCTTATGTCTAAATGACCAAATTTTATTGAAAATATTTTGTTTCTATTGCAACATGCATTTTCTCAAATCTGAACACGGCATCAGTATGTGTGTTTTGTTATTAATTAAATAAAAGTAGAGACAATACAAAGCATATGCATACCCGTAAAACTAATATTATGTACTTTAATACGTTTACATGTATGTATCCGTAAGTATCCGTGCATTGTTATTACCAAACATAAGCAGTCGCTTCAAAAATTTTATTTTAACTGATTAATCGCCCAATTTTTATTCTTAATCAAACTTGAAAACGGGTTTTGATATATTAAATTTTAAAACTAATATACTCTGCAGCTTCAAGTGTTTGTCTTCGTGGAATAAATGAGGTAATAAATAGCTGACTGTATGTCAATACTCCTAGACCAGACTTCAAAATTTAATCCACTTAAAAAGACAGCTACGCAGATGAAAAAAAAAGATAAACAAACACGCCCTCTAACTCTGTACGGTTCTCGCATTCTTTTTAATTCCCTTCGACCTAATTTCAAAGAAGGTGCGAAATATTTTTTTTAAATATAATTTTCCCTTTGCCCCCCCCCCCCCCATCCTCCCGCTCCCATCCCCTTCCACTCCTCCTCTCTTGCTAGGCTTTCTTGAAGTTCCGTTGATTCATGCTACACACAGCCGAGGAGAAATAACGCTTCGTGCAGCAGCGCCCTCTGTGATCTGGCAGAGGAAGATCTAGTCGCAATGATGAAATACAGATCATCGACTCTCTTTTTCTTTTTCTTTTTTTTAATCTT
>OU015498.1:66268472-66275972 GCA_907164885.2 Dolomedes plantarius | reverse complement strand
GTATAAATATATACACTTATAATTTATCAATATTATAACAACTGAAGCTGATGTTGGCAATAATTTGATTTTAGATATATATATATATATATATATATATATATATATATATATATATATATATATATATATATATATATATATATATATATATATATATATATATATATGTATGTATATATATATATATATATATATATATATATATATATGTATGTATATATATATTATATATATATGTATGTGTATATATGTCCACCAAGTGGATGTAACGCTTTTAATACGCACTAAAGCAATTTTAATGTTATCTTTCTTCGTACTTAAGACTAAGGTTGACACTCTCTGTGCGTCAGAAACTATGTATGGATACGTTTAATACAACATCGTAATTAAAATGATTTATACTCTTAAATTCACGTGAATGACTTATTATAAACACTTTTCTATGCAGGAAATGTACAATTTATAAGCTGCACATTTCCTGTTTATATGTCTGGTTATAGCGCAAATAAATTATGTCAAGTAGAATTATCAGGGAGAAATTTGAACTTTCATTGCGAAGAGGGTACTGGTAAAAAATATCGATTTCTTGCAACAGGGGAATTAACTGAGGGATCGCAGTTTTACTCCCCCATCTTTCTAGTCCCTGCGAGAGGCGGCCGTAAAGGGAGAAAAATGAAGTCTGTCACTTTTTAATTGTTGCTGCGAATCAGTGTTGACTTTTTCACACTTGTTTCTAAAACTAGGTCAAGAGTGGGTATATTGTTATTTTGTTTATAATACAATGTTTAGATTTTTATTTTTCGCGCGGTTTTCTGCAAAGGTTACTCGAAAAGTGATATGTACATTTAAAAAATACATACATACATATATACATACATATATATACATACATATATATATATATATATATATATATATATATATATATATATATATATAAATATATATATATATATATATATATATATAAATAAATAAATATATATATATATATATATATATATATATAAATAAATAAATATATATATATATATATATATATATATATATATATACACACACATCAGAAGACAAAGTTAAATGAATTCTCAAACTTCAGGTCTAATTGCTTTGCCACTGTTAGGATTTCAGCGAAACTCGGTGAAATAATTTGACAGAAAAACAAGGTAAATTTTGATTTTACCTTATTTATTTGTGTTTTGCGCGTCTTATACATCCCTTATATTACAAACACATTATTCTTTGATAACATTTTTCTTTTAAAAAAATTTTTCGCCCTTGTCAAATTTTTTGTCATCGAAACCTACTACAGTCTATTTTAAATACCTTTGCCAAAAAAAAATTTTTTTTAAATTAGCGAAAATTTTAAATGTGAGCTTTGAACGAAATATTCTGGCATATTCTTAGGAGTTTGAGCAACCAGTTCTCAAACTGTTGGCATCACTAAACAACCCTAAAATGTAAAAATGATAAAACAAGAATAAAATGTGAAAAAAAATTTTTTTAGTGTTTATGAACAATTTCGATTCTTCTTTCTACCGCTTTCGGTTCAGCATTATAAAACTTTCTTTTAGTTTTGCGGTCTACTTCAAAACTAAAATCAATTATAAAAGCTTTTTAAATGCAGTACCTACTATACGATATTATAATACATTTTGTTAACTTTAATAGTTTTACTTGTTAATTAATGACTGGATTTATTACATCGCATGTACGTGCATTTCCTTTCCTGTGTGCATGAGTCACCCTACATTTTTTGTAATTATTTTGAATTTGTGAAATTTCTGTTGTACTGCAGTCTATACTTTTACTTTGTTTTACTATGGACAACAATATTACGACTTGAGTTGGGGACAGCAGATGATCGTAGATTTCCTCCACTTTCAATTGGTTACCACGCTTCACCTTCTATATCATAAAATATATATTTATTATTGTGGACGTGGACATTTCGTCTCATTATATACCAATGTAAAATACACTGGACTGTTATTGAGATCCATAATACGTTTATCAAAATTCTTAAAACTATGATTCAATATTTAGTAATCTATGTGCTTATGAAAATAATTTAACTGCAGCCGTCATAGTTTGTTAATTCTCTAAGTGTGTGATGAACGATGCTATGAGGTATAAGAATTTATAAAATTTCAAATCTTTTAATCAATTATTTGCTCAGCTAAATAATATTGAATTAACGCTTAAGTTTCTTCTTAGTGAAAGGTTCTGTAAGATTAAGAAGTTTTTCTCGATATGTTTGGTAATAAATGATTGCTTACTTCTAGTGAATATTTAAAGCACTTCAGATTGCGAATATAGTATATCGACTGAAAATATTTGAGTTTTGTCCCGGGCATTCTTTGATGCTGGGTAAATTCAGACGATGATAAAGGATTTTCGTCTCGAAAGACACAATTCGATTAAGAATTCGATTCGCCCTACATCTCGAACCGATATTTTAACACTTTTTATTGATGATATAATTGATTGATGACAGTATGTAGTTAGTGCTTTGAAATATTTCCCGTTACATTCACATGTTGTTTTCCCTAAAACTCCCAATGTTTTTACTTGGTAGAAAAGGCAATATATTATAAAAGTTGTCCTAAAAATTTCAAATTTATTTTTAAAATATAGTTACTATTGGGGAAAATCAATTGAGAGGCGCAAACTTGCCCCAATCACTCCAAGAAAAGATCTTGTTTGTCTTAAGTTTTTCTTTCCCATAGATATGAATCACTGAAATAACAAGATCAGTCTTGCACTTTTCTGGCCAGCTTAGTCCATACCCTGTGATATGGCAAAAGATGTAAGACGGTCTCTGGAACTTAGAGGTGGAATTAAGAATTATGTTTCGGAACTTCATCAAGACGAATTTATTTCCGTATTTAAATACGTGTTCACATTTTAGGAAATTTAGATAAAAATAAACCAGTGAAGAGGGTTGTATATGGGTCAGTCCCTTAAGAGTCTAATAATTGGTAGCAAAAAAGGTAATTTTAATTTTAAAATTTCTTCTCCAGATTTGTTTCATCTTCCAAAGAGGTGTTCTTACACAACTGAAATCTGTTAAAGTTGTAGTGAATGTGAATGTTATGATTTTAATCTCAGATACAATAAAAAAAAAACTTACATTAAGAACACTGCACAATAGAGTAATTTTCACAGTTTCTTAATCTAATTACAGTATTTGAGGTTGTCCTCTAACGCAATTCCTTTAAGCTCACAGAACTGCAATGGCTTAAAACAAGTATTTCTGTTTTCGTAACATCATGAAAAACGAAATTATGATTGTGGTCAACTTCTATGATTATGGAGATTATGATGTAATAACAGAGGGTTTCGGCGGGGTAACCCTTTAGGCCTTTATCCGGCGAGATATGTCTTTGAACATTGTACTAAGTTTCATAAAATATTGCTCATCTGCTGATTAAGATATCTATGCAATTACTTCTTCCCCAACTCTTTGTTTGAGGAATATCACGTGCCAATTTCGAACAATAGTCAATCGAGTTTTTACTATCAATAGAAATAACCTCCCAATGTAATGGCTTATTCAACGGTTAAATATATCTATATGATTATACCGTGCGAGGGCCGTAGGAGTAACTTCGTGCACAAAATGTTTGCACAGAAGCTACTGCGTTAATAACATCAGTCAAGAGCAGCTTAATTTCTGGATGTAATTGAGATTTATATGTTTTTACTTATCCTTCTTCAAGCTTTTAGTATTCACCACATATGAAGCCTACTGGCAATTTTTGTAGTGTAGCATTAACCTTTAGCTTACGGGGCTCATTTTTCCGATTCCCAATTTAGAACGGGAAATTTCATACTTCCCTTTTTAAGAACGGCCATAAAAGGGTTATATATAAATATACATATATATAGATATATATGTGTGTGTGTGTGTGTGTGTATGTATATATATATTTGTATATATATATTTGTATGTATATATATATATATATATATATGTATTTAAATATATACATATATATATATATATATATATATATATATATATATATATATATATATATATATATATATATATTAGTAGGTCAGTTTCTGTGTTTCCATAATCTCTATGGTTGCAAGTTTTGTGACGTCAGTCATCTTGCGGTTTCTTATTCTTAACTTCCACTCTGTCTAGCGCCAGGCTTGGTTTTCTATGGTTAAGTAACTCAGTAAACAGTTTTTCATGGATTGTACGGTGTCTGAGTGTGTTTATTGTATAGATCATACTTTTCTGAATCCATCCATTGGTTTTTAGACAGTATTGACACCGCCGGAGATGAAATATTGTCTAAAACCTCTTTCAATCTTATCTTTTCGTGTGTTTGGTTCCTGGCTGTAGCAGCTTTAGAGCTCATACTGGTTTTTCTCTTTCAACTTTATTATATATATATATATATGTATATATTAGTAGGTCAGTTTCTGTGTTTCCATAATCTCTATGGTTGCAAGTTTTGTGACGTCAGTCATCTTGCGGTTTCTTATTCTTAACTTCCACTCTGTCTAGCGCCAGGCTTGGTTTTCTATGGTTAAGTGACTCTTTTTTCATTTCTACAGTTTTTCATGGATTGTACGGTGTCTGAGTGTGTTTATTGTATAGATCATACTTATCTGAATCAATCCATTGGTTTTTAGACAGTATTGACACCGCCGGAGATGAAATATTGTCTAAAACCTCTTTCAATCTTATCTTTTCGTGTGTTTGGTTCCTGGCTGTAGCAGCTTTAGTGCTCATACTGGTTTTTCTCTTTCAACTTTATTATATATATATATATATATATATATATATATATATATATATATATATATATATATATATATATATATATATATTCATTATTGAACCCGTATTCTTGGGATACATGCTATCCCACTCCTTGAGGAAAATATTAAAATGTCACGCATAGTCTTAATAATGATGTATCGTAATATTTATAAACAAAGGTATAGTCGCAAAAATTCCGATATTTTTATGAACTGAAATGGCTTATTTTAGACTATTAAGAAATTAGATAAACACTTCCCATGCATAAGTCTATTTGTAGTGTCATAATTCTTTCCAAAAGTTTTTATTCGAAAAGACATGAAATTATTATTATGAATCAATAAAGATTAAGCGTGTTCAAATGAGACAATTTGAATTAAAGAGATACATAGTGTCTGAATTAACAATAATTTTGGTAACGAAATTTGCAAATAGACTATGAGTATTTGTTCATATAAGGTATTTATTGAGAAAGCCATATTTTGATTCTAACGAATGCAAGTTGAAATATTGTGTGTTCTTCCAATTAATGTCGAGTTTCCAAAATCACTGAAACTTATTACAATTGAAGTAGTTCTTATAAAAGTTCAATAACAGTTTAAGTTACAGTAGTACCTATAACTGAATCGGTCATTTTGAAAAGGAGTCGTCTATATTTTTTAAAATTTTTCATGAGAAGCAAAAAACTATAACTCGCCTTCATGTATTATTAGTTACACTAAATTTAGTATTTATTATGTTTATAAGGCATCAATCCTGATGTTAAAATATAGTTTGTTACTATTTTTTGAAACTTTGGGGGGGGGGGGCAGAAAAGTTTTTGAAAAGTGGAGATGAGTTTTTGAAAAGTGGAAATGACTCCTTTTCAAATTCAACTATAACACAAGTTATTGTATATTACTTCGCTTAAAAGAACAGACAGTTGTTTGCCCTCCTGTGACATTACCGGAAATGACTGTGTGCCCAGTTTCAAGATCGTCTATTCAGTTTTTTTTTTTTTTTTTTTTTTGTATTCTATTTATTTAAAAACTCATATTTATATGCCGACAGTTCGAGAAAATTCTGGACATTAGGACCGAAAATAAAACTTTGTATTTTTAATTTTTATATTCTTAATACTCCCTCACACGTGCACACGTACTCATGAAGAAAATAAAATTTGATTTTTTTTCGACTTAAAATATTCTCAGTCACTGTGAACACAGATATAAGCAATAATGAAAATAGTTTACTTTTAAGCATACAGTTACTTCTGTTAAACATTATAAAAACACGCTGTTCCCATTATTTAAAAATGCGGTATCAAGCCCTCGTTTGAAGAACACTGTATCACCATTAAAACCTTTTTCCGCTCGGACGTTGAAAATTAAAGTTGACAGACTTCATTATTATGTTATTATAAACTAAACAGACATTTAGAGAAGTAAGAATTCTGAATTATCTTGATGTTATCTGAAGCAAATGAATTTTTATGAAGTGACCACATTACGTGTATTTCCAAACAGTATATTGCACTTTCCTGAATGACCATAAGAACACAATATGTAAATTTTAGACCCAATGCCTTGCTTAACTGGGTGTACATATTCCTAAAGCTAAATGCTTTGGATTTAAAGTACATAAAAAAATAATTCTAAAAAGCTGTGCGACATTTTTAGAATTATTTTTTTTCTCGTGTGCATTTGAAAACTTGTTTTACTATGAGAAGTAAAAGGCCAGTTAAATGATTAACGCCTGGATGATAGTATTTAATCGTTATTATAATTATGAGTTATGTGTGAAACAAATCAATGGTAGTCAAAAATAGTTAATTATAAAGCTTTAACACAATACAATAATTGATTACAATGTTACAAACTCATTACAGGGAATTACTCATTACAGCGAGTTATGAGATTATGCTCATTACACATCAAAAGGGTTAGAATACCGGTTCTGGCAGATGGTTATTTCATTATATAGTTATTATCATATGATATGGTAAAATACTTGCGTTATATATTTGCTAGTTATTGGTCAGGACATGCTTAAAAACGTAACAGTCAGAAAATTAGTTTTGAAAACCAAAAGGTTTTATTGTTCGATTTCTGGGCTAACTCGTTGGATTTTAAAGGCAGAAAGAATTTCATAAATTTAAGAATGTGAGGCAGAATGGTTGATAAACAGTGTATAAATATCGTATTTGACATAACATCCTGAAAAGTGGTGCTTGTATGCAGTGCCGTAACTAGCCATTCCTGTGTCCTGGGAAAGAATTTGCATTTGGGCCCCTTAATTAATTAGGTTTGGGAAAATAATAAAACAAATACAGCATTTTTGCCTCCTCCCTTCCAGGTGGGTCCTGGGCGGGTGCCCCTGTTGCCCCTGACTAGTCACGGCACAGCCTGTATGTGTACACCAAGCGTGTCAAACTCAAAGGGTGACATGGGCCAAAATGAACAAGGTTTAAATTTATGTGGGCGAAAAAAATAATAAAACTTTCAAAATCAATTTTCGTAGAAACGTAGGTTTATTTCGAAAAGTATAGTACAAAAAGAACCAATAACAACAATAATATCAATGTTTTCTTCCTGACACTTTTTGTTCTTGAACATTAACTTACCAGACATTGAATAATTGCACAAATTAATAAGCGTTCCCCAAAAACGAAATATAGCCTGTTTTACACCCACCGAACAAATCACTTCGCATAAAACTACTTACTGACCAGGCTA
>OU015498.1:66143472-66263472 GCA_907164885.2 Dolomedes plantarius | reverse complement strand
CACAGCCATCCCTCAAAACTGCTACTTTTTTCCTGAGCCATTACTGGCCACCATAGAGAAGTTTCACTGTATATATATATATATATATATATATATATATATATACATTCATACAGGGGAAACTTCTCTAGCCAGCTACCCCTCTAAACGGACATTTTTAATTCAGAACCAATTAAAGACTACATAGAAACAATCTTATGGAAGACATTTTTTTTAGACAGCCACCCCTCTAAATGGCCACTATTTTTTTGGAACCTTTACTGGCCGCCCTAGAGGAGTTTCATTACACACACACACACACACGCATATATATATGTGTGTGTGTGTGTGTGTGTGTGTGTGTGTGTGTGTGTGTGTGTGTTTGTTTGTTTAACATAAAATACAAATTTATAACATACACTCCCCACACATAATTATAGAGGGTTTGGATTATTAATTATCTTTTCCGATGTTTGAAAACATAACCTGTTGAGTCAATAAGACAGCAGTTGCCATTTTTAATAACAGGTTTAAGTACTTTTATTACCCTGTATGGATATTAAGCCACGAGTAATCTAAATTTTTAGTTACTGTTTTGGGAAAATCAAAACAATAAATGTCATTATTGCATAAAGGATTTAAAAGATGAAAACTTTTGACTTACCAAAAATTCGAACTTGAACAATTTCACGGGATTCAGCGTATTTAATTACAGCGGGATAGTTCATTTGGAATAATAATTAGAAATGGTAAACGTTTTATTCTAAAGACTTTCTTGAAATACTGAAAAAGTTCTTCATTTTACTGAGCCATTCAAAGTTCTGGAATTTGATTTGAATTTTCAGATATTTCAGACTTTTTTCTTGTATCATTTTTATTTATAGGCACTGAAATCATTTGCATCGAGACAAATGAAAAGGGGAGGAGTTCAAAACAGAAATTAAAATTTTTATTACACAAGGAACTGCTCTTATGTTGCAGCTTCGATGTCGAATGAACAATGATTTATTCGAGTAAGCAGATTTGGGAGAGCAGATTTTTGTAAATATAAGTCTGCTGATGAATATTTGACTTACAATCAAAAAAATAATTTCTTCAAAGATAATTTTTGGAGAGTCCATCAGTTTAAAACAAAATTTTTTAATGCATAGTTTCCCAATCATTAGACGTGTAAAAATTTTAATTTCAGCTCTTAAACTGGATGCATTTTGGACAGACTAGGAATTAGGAGCAAAACTGAAATTACAAGCATTAAGAACTGCATACTAACTATCAAAATTTCTAGCTATATTTTTGCACTTTATATCTTGTTGAAAAAGCATAGAATCAATATTCTTAATGGACGATTTTTTTTCATTTGAATTTTGCTCGTAACACTTATAGTACGTTTAGCTTAATATTAAAACATAATTTTGCATTTGCACCAAAATTACATCAAAGTCAACTTAAAGTAAAGCAGCTTGATATTTAAGTAGTATAGAAACTACAGTTAATAATCTTAAAAATGAACCATTTTTATATTTATTTACACGAAATTGTAAACGTTAGAGTAAATTTAAAATTTTAAAAGTTGTTTTAAATTTTGGATTTTAATTCAAATCATAATTAAGTTAACTTGAAACTGTGCAGTATAATATTTTTATCATGGCCATAATATATTTATAAAGAATGAATATTTAATTTTCATTTTAAAAATTCTAAAAATCATTAACTTAATATTTTAAAAAATATTGTAAATGTTGAATTTGCACCAATTTTTACAGGACAAAACGTGCAACGGAATAACATAGCTTAACGTTAAATGTTTAATGTAGTTTATCTTAATTAAATATCTCTACATATATATGACAATTATTTTTAAAAAGTGAATGCAACGGACCCTAACAATCTTTTAACGTTTCGTCTTGGATAGTAGCATGTGTCTGTTTAAAAGTCAACGTTACATATACAGCAGCTTATAAACAGCTAAGAAAAAAAAAGGGTTTTTTCTAAGCCCTGATACTGGTGTTTAACTAATCTTTGAATAGAATTACAAATATTGTTAAAAGTTTACAACTTATTTACTATTATTAATTTTTTTGTACAATTAACATCCCATTCTGAAAGCTTTGCTCACCTGAGAAGCCCAAACTTAATACTTTATTAAGCTTTACTGCTTTATAACTGGATTTGCCATTTATAGGATTAATTTGCCAAACGGTGATAAAAAAATGAACATTATTTAGTTAGAAATTGAAGCATATATTTAGCTTTCAATAATCCTCGATATGCCTATCATTTGTCAGCGAAATTATATTAAACTTAAGAATTAATATATATATATATATATATATAATCTTACGTCTTGTGATTCACTTTTACTATCTTTAAACATTAAGTAAATGTTTTGTTCACTTTATGAACCTATAAGACTTAAAAACATAAATTTCTTGCGACTCAAGAAAGAATGTATAGTTGCACTATGAAAATAAAATACAATAATAGTTAAAAACAAAACAGAATACTTTGATATTAATTACTCTTAGTATTTTTATAAGAATGTTTTATCGATAATTAAAGGCTGTCACAAAATATGCATCTTTTCCTTTGCTTACATAAAGCCTTCTTTAGAAAGGATCCTTCATAGAGTAGAACTGTTGAAATATATTTCAATATGACATGACTTTGGAAAAGGTTCATTTTAAATTACCATAATTATATCTGATTTTCTTTCATCAGTTTCAGAGCAGATCTTTTAATTGTAGCGTAAAGATTAAACTATTATTACGATATGAATTATAACAGAATAACTAACAACTTATAACATTTTATTATCACTTTAAATTAATAATTATCGGCTGAATAAATACAAAAAAAAAACATTCTTCCAAAGGAAGTAATTACATAGATAAAGATAATATTTGTCATTACTTAGTAATATATGTATATTAGCACTTATATAGTACTGATAATATACGATCACGATATAATAGCCAGCTCCCAGAAAATAATCATTAAATCTTTTTTTTTTTGGCAACAGATTACGATCTGATTTTATTTTATAATTTCATTTTACAATAAAGCGTTCTTTCAACGCTGTTGTCCCCTAATTTCTAAACTATCTTATTTATTAGGAAAACTAACTTCATGTCTGAATTTTAAATAATTTTGCCATTAATTCAGTAATGTTAACTCGGGGATGTTGGAAAAGACAGAGGTCGCGGAAAATAAGAAATAAATCTACGGGCAAATCTAATATATGTACCGCTTTTCTCCAAACCCTAATGAATATTCATTGCATTGTCTCTGTTCCTCTTTGAAAAATAATTTGCTTAATGGAATATTAGTGGCGCTAATGCTCGTTACTCTTGTTTAAACATTTATCTCCTAGATTTGAAAAATGAAAACTGATTAATTGCTGTGGTTCTCGGAGAGGGTTTAACTTGTTGACTTCTGGTATGGCTATTGTGGTTTATTTTTCTTTGTGGTCCCGTTTATTTGAAAAAAAAGAAGAAAAAAAGAAGAGAAAAAAAACAAACATTGCCGTCAACGATAGGGCGTTATCCGATAATCACATTTCTCTTCCTCTAAAGCCAGTTTCACGGGTGTTTTATGTTAGGATGTTTAACACGATTTCTTAAGAAGGAGGAACTGAGGTTTATAAGGCGGTAGATTTCGCTGATGTAATAGAGAAGGGAGATACAAATTTCATTTTCAAAGACTGTTTTATTACTATTTGTATATAACAATTATCCGTTTCTAATCCAATATTTAAATGATTTTTTTTAATAAATACACCATTTAAGTTGATAATGATAATAGCTTCTTCACTTTGTTATTTGATTATCTATATATATAAAACAGTTCCGTAACTGACTGATTGACAGATAACGCACAGACCAAACCGCTGGACCTAAAGGGTTGAAATTTTGCATGGCGATTCTTCTTATGGTGTAGAGGTGCACTAAGAGAGATTTTTGAAAAATTCTTCATATATTTTTTATAAATTAAATTTTTAAGCTGTTTTTGTAACATTCTTTAAAAGTTTGCATTTAAAATAATAATCTGAGGGTTATAAAATTTATATCCCTAGAAAGATCATAAAAATACCTTTAAAGTGAAATCTTTTTCCATTCTTTACTTCCATGTTCTGATTTTTGGTGAATTTTTAAAGATAAATTTTTAGAATTTAATTTAATAAGTGCTGATCACGTGGATTCTTTTCTTTTTGTGATACTTTAAATTAATTTTGCGTCACGTGCATAACAATGAAATAAATTAACAAAAAATATTTTTTTCCTTTCTAATGCGGCAGGCGATTGGACATTATCCAAAAAAATATTAAAATACAGTAAAAGAAATGTTCTTCAAACTGTACTATATTAACTGTATTATATTATTTAGTATGTTCTATTAGATTTAATTTGAATATTTTCTTCTACATTATTTTGTCGATAAAAATATCCGTTACGATTCTTTTATAATTTTTTTTTTGCTTTTTTGGCATTAATTGCATACATTGACAGTTGTATTTAATTTGAATGTACTCCGTAGCGAAGCACGGGTATTCAGCTAGTTAGTACATATATGAAAAAAAAGCGTGCACATGACTTTAAAAGTAATTCTTATAACGATCAATTCTGTTCAAGGGGTTCGAGTAATTATTAATGCTCATCAGAATCCAATAATTCCATCATTAAAATATATATACTGTTGAATTATATCGGGTATTTACAAAGAGATTTCCAAACTGGCTCATCAAATTTATTGATTAGAATCTGTAACAGACTCTCCCAACTTCTTTGCCTAACAATTCTTTGTGGCTTTAAGAATTTTGTTTGTTTACGCTTTTCGAGGAGAAAAATCCTAATTCGAGCGTTAATATTCCTTACAGGCTTATTTTTAGTAAGTTATTGACTTCGGTCTAGGCAAGAATGCCTCCAGGCATAAACGACAATGAACGAGTGGAAAATTTATGAATAACGTGCTGT
Organism: Dolomedes plantarius; assembly: GCA_907164885.2. Classification (NCBI taxonomy): domain Eukaryota; kingdom Metazoa; phylum Arthropoda; class Arachnida; order Araneae; family Dolomedidae; genus Dolomedes; species Dolomedes plantarius. The sequence goes on along the minus strand of OU015498.1, from coordinate 66,258,523 downwards.
CAAAATTTATAGATTTATAGAATATTGTTAAGGGAATCATAGAAGCATGCATAGCTTTAAAAATAAAATGTATATACTAGCTGTGATATATTGACGAGGAATTTATATCTTTATCTTTTTGAATTGACACATGCTTTCGGAACTTACTTTTCTGTTCTTTTTGTATTGTTTTAACAATTTAGGAAGATGCTATTACTTAAGTCTTTCTCTAAATTACTTTGTATTATAAGTGCAATTATAGTTTATGCAGCACAAAGAATATGAGTTACATAAGATAAAAACAGTTACAATTACATCGTTTGTATTATCCATGAAAAGTTTCCTCTACAAAACGAGTGTATGGTTTCTATTTTTTTGTCATAATCTCGAATGTAACGAAAATTTATCTTACTCTCATGTCCTTTTTTAATGTAATCCAAGAAATTATGTCATTACTTACGCATACAGAAAGGGAAAAAAACAATTTTTGAAAATACTCATAGTTTATTTTCTAATTCCAAATGTACTCTTATTGTGTAATTTATAGCTACGTAAAAATGATTTTAAATCCACAGTTTTTCATAGGTTCTATTATTATACTGTAAGTATATACGAATGCAATTTTGGATTTCTTTCCAAACGAGATGAAGGAAATTAGTAAGAAACGCCATAGTAACAACAGAAATGAGTAATTTCTTTTTCTGATTTTAAATATTCGAGAGTACACACACACACACACACACACACACACACATATATATATATATATATATATATATATATATATATATACATATATATACACGTACGTCGTTGTATTTTGTGGAGAGAGTCAGAAAATTGGAAGCTAAAATTAACTGTATAAAACTACATAACTACAAGTATGTTCCATCTGCTTTCGAAGATGTCGCACTAATAATCATTCACGAATTCGGTATTTTTTAAGTTTTTGAGAGCGAATACGTGCATTCCATTCCTTTTCTTTTCAGAATAAAACTGTGCTACTTCTTCCCCTCCCTTTCCCATCCCCCCCACACTTGTGTTGGAAAAGGCATTATAGACGAAGCAAAGAAACGACAAAGAAGTGGATGTGCATGCATTAGTAAAACACTTATGTCTCCTAAAAAATTAATTGTGGCAAAAATAGAAAAAATTAATGCAAATTTAAAATACTAAAATTAAAAGAAAATTTATTGAAATGAATTGACAAAATAAAAGGTAGACAATAAAACTGTACATTTTACATATATTAGTTTCAGAACCTTTTTGCTAGCTGTTTGTATAAATTTCTGTAACTTGGCTTGCTAGCAATCAGTATATCGAGGTATATATTAATTCGAAGTAGAAAATAAGGCTATAGCTATTTTTTTTTCAATGCGGAGGCACTTGTCGCGAAGACATTCGCCTATAATTCACCGCAATTTTGCTGGCCATTTTATTATGGGGGCGCCATATAGGCAGACCAGCATTGCCCCCTATGAAGTGACGACACAAACGGAGGCATTTTAGTGGCGCTTCGCCAGGATTCAATCTGAGCACCCTCAGCACCGAAAACCAGCGCGCTGTACCACAAGGCCGCCACGGCCCTGGCTATAGCTATTAAATTGCTGTGATTGCTTCTTACATCTCGATACATACATGCAAAATCGAAAATGCCAAAACATGCCAAAGAAAGCTTTATCCAACTCATAATGGATGATGACATCCGAAGTTATAACTTATGTGCCAAATGTCAATTTCAAGTATATTTATAAATTCTATGCATAGAATTACAACACATTTACAAAAATTTACAAGAACAATCTATTAAATTATTTTTCAAAATTGTAAATTTTTAATTTTCGATAGCAATTAAAAGTAAAATTCGCAAAAATATTTTTATATTGATTTTTTAAAATTTTTTCTAATTTTCCAGTAGGCTGACTCAAAGACGTGTCCAGTAGGTTGTTCAAGATGACATTTAGTAGTGTTTTTGATACAGTTCCTTCGGATGTAAACTATGGTCATATTTAAGGCAACTGAAAATAAACCGTACATCTTGTCATCAACAATTATAGTCATATTTTTTAAAACTGCCTTTTTTATGCTTGCACAGCTTAATAATGAATGTTCAGAGCTCTAAATATGCATAAATTTTATGAAGCGCTTCTTCATTTAGTAAAAAATAATTGATGCTGATGAAAATAAAATATATGTGAAGGTTGACGTTACGCAGATTACAACTTCTATGAACTTACATCGTCTTCAAAACAAGAAAAAATGTCTACAAAACAAATTATAATATAGAATTAGTCATCTTGGAAAAATATTTTGTCCTCTTATGTGTACGTTTTAAAGCTGGACATTAACTAATGATTTGAGTTAGTTAATATCACTTAAAATTATTTAAGACATACTGTAAAATTAGAAGGTACTATTAGTTGTTTTACAAATCTTAATATGTTCGAGTGTGGAAAAATGTGTAGTTTATTTACACTTCATGAAACAAAATTTCTTTATATTAACACAAAAAATAAGTTATAACTACTGATTGGTCGATATGTTATATGCACTTTTCATGAATGAAATTTATAACTTTTTTTTCATTCCGCACTATTCTTTATCTGGTTTACCCACAAAAGAATTTTTAAAAACCTTATATATAGTAATAGGCTATGCTTAAGTGTAAACAGTTTTTTCTCTATCGATAGGAAAGTTTGGATAAAAATGTTTCGAATATAAAAAGCTTTTTTGCTGTACTATTTGAAATTAATGTACAAAAGCAGTAGGAATTAGGAAGATTTCTGTGTTACATTATAACGAGGTAACAAACAAGATTTTAATAATCTAAAAATACTTTAATCAACATTTCCTAAAATAAGTCAAGATTTGGAGCTGCATGAAACAATTAGTTTATTTATTTTATGTTAAACTATTTTATTTTATTATCTCAGACAAAATTGTTAAAAACCTTATATATAGTAATAGGCTATGCTTAAGTGTAAATTATAACAGTTTTTTCTCTATCGATAGGAAAGTTTGGATAAAAATGTTTCGAATATAAAAAGCTTTTTTGCTATACTATTTGAAATTAAATTAGAAAAGCAGTAGGGATTAGGTAGATTTCTGTGTTACATTATAACGAGGTTACAACCAAGATTTTAATGATCTAAAAAGACTTTAATCAACATTTCCTAAAATAAGTCAAGATTTGGAGCTGCATGAAAAAATTAGTTTATTTATTTTATATTGAACAATTTTATTTTATTTATATTAAACTATTTTATTTTATTATCTCAGACAAAATTAAATGCTATTCTGTTAGTATTCGAGTCCTTAGAACTTTAATTTAGACTAACGCCTCAAAGATGTGCATCTACAGCAAACTCAGTAAATCCACAATTACAACGTGATGATTATCAAACCAATTATCTACTATTTTAAGTAATTTACTGATAATAAATTACACGGTCCTGCAAAACGAAGCAAGTGAAAGGCTTTTAAAATGTTTCGCAGCATTGCAAATTTTATAAAAAGTATATGGGGAGGTATTGATCGAAGGGGATACAATACTTTGTATGATATAAAGGATATACAAGGCGTTACGTAGCCTTCCTATAAATGATATTTAGCTAGTGTGCTTAAATTTGGTGATAACTGTTTCATATTTAATGTAAGTTAACTACCGAAGATTTCGAAATGTGTTTTGTTAATTTTACACATATAAGTGAAAAGAAAAATGAATTTTTATTTAAAATTTGATTCCAGGAACATTAGAAAGAATTAATGTTAAATCAATAAATTTTAGAGCTTATGCAGCGCAGTTTTATTACTATTTCGTAATGTGACATTGCTGATGAAGATTATTACAAACAAAAAATATCAAATATACTTTTTTTTAAAGTTTGGAAGCAATTAGTGTTACTAGCTGTCTTGTAAGATAATTTAAGAAATCCCGTAATAGTATGCTGTTTAGGTAGGTTAGAAGATGTAACAATCATCACCATAGGCGTAGCGTGCTTCTAACTTTTTTTTTTTTGGGGGGGGGGGGCACAAATTAAATTCAGTTAAGGCTCTCCTCAGCGCATTTACTGCCTGGCGGTCCTTAAAATATGAAATATTATGATTATTTTTAAATTGAATAACAATAGAATTGATGTTTGAGTAGTATTCAAAAGTTATACAATGAGAAAAATAACTGTAATGTAAATAAAATGAGAAAAAAAATATAGCATCGAACTTTTGTTATGGATCATACCATTGTTAAAAACTATGTTAAGGATAAAGACACACTCAGAATTTTCCGTTTCACAGTTTGAAAAAGATTGAAAAAACCATCTTTCATAAAAGTGTTCTACAATTTATTGATTTTAACTGAACTTCTGTTAACGTTTTAATTTATTTCAAGTTAAGTTGGGGGGCACGACGCTACGCCTATGATCATCACTTGAGTTCTAATTTTATAGCAACTATTTAACAACACCCTAAAGAAATCTTACTTCTCTTATATGGTATATCCGTGCAAATGATACGATATAAATGTAGAAAACGTACTACATTTTACTATGTAGGGATGTCTCTACATAAAACAAGACTCCTGGTTACTTTTGCCATTAAAATAGAATGTTGTAGAGAGATAAGAGACTTTAAAATACATATTAAAAATTTGGGCAGAAATTACAATAATTAAACAGTTAATAGATATAAATACAAAAAAAAGGAGATCACACAAAATTACACAAAAGAAAAAAATAGGTAAAAAAGTTTAAAGAATTGTGCTTACCTATTGTGCTTCCTGTCTTCTTTTGCAGCCAGGATGATTTAGGCGTAAACTCGATGTTTGTAATCCATATTTCAATGCACAGATTTGAAAAACTGAGAAAATGAGGTTCTCGCTTACAACCAGTCTCGAAGAGCAGATTCTCAATGGCCATGTCTTTGATAGAAAGTAATAAGGAAAATAGTTACTTTAGTAACAATCTGTGTTATTTTCGGATACATTACAGTTGGTGGTGTATGAGCTGTCGTCTAAGTCATCAGAGTAATTATGACTAATTATGACTAATTATGTCGTCAGAGTAATTATGACTAATCCACAATAACAAGACAAAGGAAAGTGTTCCACTAACGGAAAATTAATTTAGAATTGTTTAATAAATTAAAAATGAATAATTACCAATTATTTATCTCAGTTAACCCAGTATATTTTGAAACAGTATTTATTATAAGTATAATTGCGCTTAAGGTTTATATATATATATATATATATATATATATATATATATATACGCGCATGTGTGCATGCGCGCGGTTAGTCGTGTAAAAACTATCTTAAAGGGTTAATATAAATGCTTGCAGATATAATTAAAGAAACATAAAGCGTATTTTTAACGCATGAATAAAATGACCTCAAGAAAAGTGATATAAGGCTTACAAGTCTAGAAAATAGTTTAAAGCACCCAAGCTTTATCAAGTTAAAGTTTTATGTACATCATTCATAGTACTTCAAGAAATTATCCATACGTATTGATGTAACTTAATTATGTATTATTTTACGAATGTATTATTTTACGAATATTCACATTATCTTTTTTATGTACATTACAAACAAATAAGAAATCTATTAGATTAAAATATAAAATGCAAAAATTATAAGAAAAAATATAAAGTAGGGTTTTGAAAGTACAGCAGTATGACCGCAAATATACAGATAAAAACAGAAACCTAAATAATTACTGAATAATTAGGAACATTCAAAAACTATTTTAATGATACAGCATTCATTATGGTTCTAAATGATTAACGGGGTATTTTTTCCTATTAATGATAAAGTTCATTATTCAGTCGAGCCAGAAAAAATGCTTTTTGCTACAATCAAGTCATAAATTTAGCACGGAAAATTAGCAAATGTTCTCTCGTAATATTAAGAGGGCAAAATAAATGTCATGCACCTACATTTTCGTAATAAGCTATGGGTCTCCTGATCTCCATAAGGATTGTAAATCGTGCAAGTAAGCTGCGGAGGTCTCTGCTTCCTTTTCCTTTGAAAGATTACGGTTTTTCCTGTGTCTGAGTGTCTTATCGTTAGGCAACCAAGTGCTGGAACAATCATAGCAAAAGGAAAAAGTGAATCTAACGGCTCTTTACCACACAGGATAAGGCTGGCGATGTATGTACAGGTACATATAGGTGAAAAGACTCTTGTCCTTTTTGACTTTCGTTGGAGTTTGGTGCTTTTCAAAAATTCTTAGCGGGTAATTCTTCATGATACAATGGATTCTGTGGACTATTCACGATAGCTGGGGCATGACACTTTTTTCAATAAAATGAATTGCGTTTGGTTTTAACAAAGCCTCTTCAGATGAAACGTCATATTAAGAGTTAAAATTCTTACGTCTCTTTTGCATTACAGTTTGATACGTTAAAATGAACACTATACAATTTGTTTCAAAAACAGGGACATATACACTTCGCAACGAAAGACCAAACAAAAATTTACTTTTTTAATAATGTCAATAGTCAGTTATATACCTTTTCTCCCACTGTACCTAAGGCGGTTACTTGAAATTGGAACTATGACAGAAATTATAAACTAATACATAAGCGAGCGATCAATGAAGTTAAAACAATAATTCTTGCAAAAATTTTAACTGGAATTAATACTACTAAATCAAAATCATGGATTGATTAATACTTAGCAATAGGGAATGAAATTAGTGAATTTCCTTATCAAAAAAAAAAAAAAATTCAAATAATATAAAAGCTGACTTTCATAGGCATTTTATTGGGATACTTTGGTGTATCAAGCTCTGGTAACAATTTAAGCCTTTTGTATTAAAAAAAATTAAATATCTCAGAACGCTTGATGAGTTTTGACTTTTCTCCTGCATTTAGCTCGGTTTTTTTTTTTTTTTCGAGTCTTAGAATTAGCATGGGTGTTTCTAGCCTTCAGAGTTAGGTTTAAACTACAGAACCCAATCTGTTCAGCACTCGTCTAACATAAGATGACCATAGTGCTCAAAAACCAACCTAACAACGTGTTCTCAGATTATAGATTATAACAGAAGAGATGTAATATACATTTTATACGTTCCCTAAAACTGCAAGTATCTGGATTACAACAAAATTTATTTAATAAATCTTTTTTCGCCAGCAAATCATGGGTATATGAAAGACTAACATGTCCAATTCCTAAAGGATTTTAGAGTATACCAACAGAGTATATAAATCAAATTGCATTATATTTATCGCAACTTATTTTAGTGTCATATGAGAGCTTAGTTTATCTTTTTTTTCAAAGGAGAAAAATGTACAGGCAGCTTCTCTGAAAGTGAGAAATACTGCAAAGGAACATCATTAAATTTATAGTCGAGCATTTAAACATGTTGTAAGATCAACTATTGAAGTATCCTTAAAGACAAACTTATAAATGCTCTCAACTGAAACGGCGAAGCCTGAGGGAATGATATTCACGAAATATTTTTATGCAAAAATTCTTAAAACTCTTTATACTAAGCATAGGCAGATTTTTATTTTTGTATCTTGATAGGGAACAAGAATTGATAAAGATAGAAACCAGAACGAACATTATCTATATTTTCAGAATATTTTTAATTACTGAAAGAAATTAATAAATTTAAAAAAATCATTCGAGTAAAGAACTGTTTATAATAAAGAGTAAAATAAGCAGGCTTTTTTAAACCCTGATTACACAAGAACAAAGACATACAAGTTTAAGAATGCTGACAAAAACAGAAAATATAGTAATTCCATATAGACTGTTCATCAAAAAAACTTTCAGATTAAAAAGTATATATATAGCGAAATCTCTACACTATTTAAAAATACAAAATAAATGATGAAATGGGAAAACTGATGCAAGTAACGTTCATATTTGTTCAGATTTCAGGATTAAAATATGGTCAGTTACAAAACTACCCCTGGCACCGAATCGATAATGATACAAAACTTAAGCAAACTGCGCTGAAGCTTTAAAAAAAAAAAAGTGCTATGGAAGAAGTAAGTTTTTCCTCTGCCTCAAGGGCCGAAATAATTTCTCGCGTATTGCATTTTACTATGCATAAGAACACCAGTGAGTATATGGATTGCAAATAATAAGACTCCTGTAATCAATATCAGGACAAAAGAAAATAAAACTGCCAGCAATTCTAATTAGAACGAGATATACTATTATATTGCAATATCATGGGAAAACGAATCAAAATCTCTAAGCGGGAGGAGAGACAGAATAAATAAAGATATTTTTAGGAACAATCAAGCTAATAATAAATTGTAAATAGATAAATCATTAATAAAAATATTATGTAAGATCCAACAGGGAAATATCCTTATTTTACGTTGAAATAAGGAAGAAAATACAGATATTTTCGTAAGGTTATAAAAAAAATATGTCAGTCTAAAAAGGGTTGTCAACATTAAATTCTCTTAAAAGAACTTTACCGTTAGTGAACGCTTTCTCTACTTAATAAACATATTGATATTATCTATATAATATTCAGAAATTTTGGATGTTATCTAAAAAATCTAAACCTATACATATCTGACTCAGTATGCACTCAGTATGCGTGACTCAGTATGCGTTTTAGTTTTCTGTAACGTGTTTGATGTAAAAATAAAGAATAATTAAGACATTCCTGTTAAAGAGCTATTTTCCTACCAACAACTACAACAACAACAACAACAAAAAAAGATAATAACACATTAAATCAAGGGATTTTAATGATTGGTTGTAATACCCTTAGTAAGCGGTATCTACCACTTACGTACAGAATTAGAAAATAAAAACACATATTTTATGTATATTGAAAATAAATTTGGAATACAGCTCAAATAATATTGGGAAGTTTCCACGCAATTGAATTTTTAAATAAAAACATGTTTCGACTTTTTACTTAAATTTTTCTTGCATGTAGCTATATACTAAAATAAAACTAGAAAAACTTCGGAAAAGGTTATAGATATTATTCACAAATCTTGCGGAAATCAAATATACGTAAAACTTTATGACTTACATTACAGATATTGGAGACTTTAAATAGTCTTATGTTTATATTTGTACTGCACGAAATTCACTTGCGTCAGGCACAAGTAGTTATGGGGAAATATGAAAATTCATTTTAAAAAACTGTTAAAAAAATTCTTTGGAATTGTTAATTCAAATCTATTCTGGGTTAAAGTACTAAACAAAAAAACCACGAATATCTATTATCCCTTATTTAATTATTTTAAGCTTTAGTAGCTTAAATTGCAATATATAATAAAAAGAAGTTACTACTTCCTCATGACATAATGGATTTATTTTAGAGTAAAAGTTCTTGATATGAACTGCTGAAACACTCAGATAGATTCTCAGCGAATCAAAAACTTTTCCGTGATTAATATTTGCAGATACCTTTTGACTAGAAAGATTTTCGCTTAAGTATTTTTACTTAATTATAAAATAAATTGCAAATTTCAAAATCATTACTGCAATTTGCAAACAAAGTAAGCCCTGAAATGCAAACCAAATACATAATTCAGAGACAATATTTCAAAATTTTACACTTGTTCAAAAATAAGGAAAGAAATCGACTTTACACTAGACAACAAATGTGCAGTTACTCTTGGTGCATTGTAAACTATACCCTATCAGGGCATGTTTTCAACAACTGTATCATCGAATAAATATTAAAGGTAATTTTTTATTTCAATTTTTTTAATAGTATTGAATTTAAAAGAAACACTATGGAGGAAATGTACAAAAATCAGTTAATCGTTCTGAAAAATATAATGTCATACATTGCAACTACTTCTCTTTATGTATTTACTAATATTTGTTAAATTCATTAAAGAAACATTATATGCATCCATATCTCTCTATACATAAATAGTGATTTTAAAACATAGCTTCATTTAAAATTTCAAAAATGTGATTACATGCAATACATTATCAAAAAAATTAGAAGAAAAAACTTCAAAAATATAAATCAAAATCCATCAAAGAAGACAAAATTCCAAAATATAAATAATGGAAACTACTTGGTATTAGTTAAACCAAAACTAAATATCACATGCATCCTACCTCCGCACCAAACCAAAGCGGCCCCAGGAGCCCTAAACAACTCAACTGTTCCTGAAGATATCCAAAAACCCTCTCCGGTACCTTGCGCAACCACACGATCATGGTGCTTTCCAACCCCCTCTCTCTCCCCCAAAAACTTTTTTCAGATCCCCCCTGAAACACTTTCTCTCCGTTTAAGAGGGAAAAAATTCACCTGAATAACACTACAGGGGGGTATACCTGTCCTTTCACTAACAAGTCCCGTTTCGCAGTCCCCTTGTTATAGGAAAAAAAAAGGGGGGAAAGCTGTTCCTTCTAATGTATGGCACGTACTGTAAAGGCACACATCAGTTTTCTCTATTTTGAAGGGCAGGGTGCGGAAGAAAGTTTATGTTTTCTTCCTACATAAAATGTCTACATGAGTTAGTTTACATATGGAAAATATGAAATACTGTCTTATAGTTGTTTAGTTTAAATTGGTTAATCGCACGCTCATCAACAAGTGTTTCAAAATCCTTATCAAGTAGGGTATAGGTGTCCCAAATATTGCCTACTCTAACATTTTTTCGACATTTCATCCATTTTTTAGTTTCTGATTAGGCTGGAAACTCAAAGAACATCACTAAGAACTATTTGCTTTGGTATCCTGAGATCAACCAGTTCCAAAACCAGTGCCATTTTAAGTTATGTAGCTGAATTGGAAAAGATGAAATTTCCAGTGAAAGCCAGAGCGGTGTATTACCGCCTACCAGGCGAAATTAGGAGCACCTGTTAAAAGGCGTTGCTAGCAAAATAATAGCACCTCTGTATCCTCTGTTTAATGCACTTTCAAATCGTATAAGCAAAATTAGAATTTGGATGCACCTACATGGTCTTTCACTGGATTCTTTAGAGACAAAATTTAAGAAGACAATAGCCAAAACAACTGCAGACGCAATATAGTTTCTGTTGTCAGTGATAAGAGCTTTGTTGCTAATGCCGCTGTTAGTATAAACCCAGAATTAAGAAGTTACTGCATTTTCTCATACGTAGTGCGAATCGTACTTTGGAAACACGAGTAGGCGATATTAGGCACAGGGGCGATATTTGGGACACCCACCCTATTGCAAAAATGGTGTCATTCAGTATTTCACGTAAATTATAAGTAAATTGAAGTATTTATACAGCTAAATAAAATATTTCCCAATAAAAATATAAAATCCAGTCAAGTGATCAGTATCCATACTTTCGGAATCGATAATTAAAAATGATAGCATATTGGAAATGTTGTAATAGAAAGTGCCCCACGCTTCGTGGAGGGTGTCAGCTGAATCTTCGAAAATATGTCTTATAAGACTATTTAATTTAATATAAATAGGAAAGTTGTTGAATTTGCTATAAAATAAAATAATTCTCTCCTCTAATTTTGTTAAATAATAATAACAAAAAAATTCAGTTTAAACTCTAGGATATACCGAAGAAGGAATCATCAAAAAATGAGCCTTGATCGTTTACTTATAGGGACTAGAGAGTATAAAACAAATTAAATGGATTTTTTTAAAATATAGGTTTATTAAAAGGCAAGATGAACATGATATCCATTAGGAATTTTTAAGTCTATGCTGAATGCTTTCAATGGGAATTTAAAATGCTGATGTAACTTAAATAATACTAAAAAATATGATTTTAAGTAATAGAACAAAGGGTTAATACAGTTTAATAGCACAATTGCAGCGATGTTAGAAAAAAAATTAAACAAAATTGCAAATAAAATAAACCATTCACAAGTAGGGCAAAAGTTGGAAATCCAGATAGAAAAAACAGCTGTTAAAAATTTCTCATTTAAGCCTGTAAATAGTTTTATATGTGTTTCATAATCACTTTCAAGAGATAGACAAAACTCTAAATTAGTTTTAAATTGTAGGCAGTAGGGTCTGAGATACCGAATAAAGCGAAGGAGTGAAATATAGTTTCAAACTAACAAATATAGTTCTTCATGGTTGTAACAAGCATTAAGTATGATTGTCTCTAAAGAAGACAATACTTGTTACTAAAGAAAATAAATAAAGATATAAAAACTCTAGATTAGTTTTAAATTGTAGGCAATAGGGTCTGAGATCCCGAATAAAGCGAAGAAGTGAAATATAGTTTCAAATTAACAAATATAGTTCTTCATGGTTGTAACAAGCATTAAGTATGATTGTCTCTAAAGAAGACAATACTTGTTACTAAAGAAAATAAATAAAGATATAAAAACTCTAGATTAGTGTTAAATTGTAGGCAATAGGGTCTGAGATCCCGAATAAAGCGAAGAAGTGAAATATAGTTTCAAACTAACAAATATACTTCTTCATGGTTGTAACAAGCATTAAGTATGATTGTCTCTAAAGAAGACAATACTTGTTACTAAAGAAAATATTTTACTTCTGAATGTGTGCTCTTCAGTATATATTCTTCAGCATTTAAGGATAAATATACCATTTATTTTGAAACCTAGATGCATTCAATTATCAGGCTAATGATAATAATAATAATAATAATAATAAATAAATACATTTTTTAATTAAACTATTTCCAAGGACCGATTTTAAATTATTTAGATTTTAAAATTTTAAATTTATCTCTTTATTTTTTTTTTGTGTTCATACTTGCAGTATTTATCTTATCTGCTTTTACATACATACATACATATAGCAATTTATTCGATTTAATGCCCTAAAAATTAACGTAAACTAGTCATACGATGAAGAAAATAAATTAAATAATTTGTAGAGCCAAAAAAAAAAAAAAAAAATTGAAGCAACAAGAATTGAAAGAAGCGTAATCCGCAATCTCATGTAACGGTCAGTACCGAATGAGGAAGAGCAAACAAAAATAATTACGATAAGGAAATGAATACACAAACAGAAGCGGAAACATTGATATAGAATATGGAAGTGTGATAAGGCAGCAAAAGAAGGAGCCGTTGTGCAACTCAAAGGACAAAATGATAGAAGCAAGAGAAAGAGAAGTAACGATATTTTCGAGGTCTACTGACGTACTCTCTTAGTCTCTCCTAGCATATTAAAGTATTTTAAGGTTGCCTGTGATTACTAGCAACGTGCGAACGTGCAAATGGAAAGATAAACGCTGCGTGTATAAGTACCTTATTTAAAACGCCCCATAGTGGGGAAAATCTGTATTTTCACCGAATGTTAAACTAAAAATTATTAAGCGAATGGAACTGTAAAACATTCAGTTGGGAAAAAGTTTTTATGAAAATATGTTTAAACGGATTGTCACATATATAAAGAAAAAAGTAAAGTGGAAATAAATTCATATACATTTTAGAGCTTACGACAAAGAAACATAAAGTATTAGATTGATGTACTATGACTCAACATTCGTTATTTGATAATATTTAAAAGATAAAAATATAGGAACATTTGTGATAATTATGGGATATTTATTTTATAAACTAAATAGAAAAGAAGAAAAAAACTTATTGTTTTTAAATGTTGTGATAATATATAAAAAAAAATATTTCAAGTTTCTCTCCTAACCAGAGGGAACTGAAAAACCCAAATTTTCATAACTAATTTCAACACACCAGTTTTATTTTACCTTCCTTTATCGTGAATACTTGTTACACCTAAAACGATACCTTTGAAATCAATAAAAATGAGCGTATTTCTGATTGTTTATCGTTTAATAGATGTTTTTTAACAGCTTTTCCTTAAAGAATTCCCCAAACTCAAGTGAACTAAAGAGTGAACAATTTTCAAAAAAATATTCATTTGTGTAAAAGATTTCCATTTTACTACGTAAGAGTACATTTCTTGTGTAGGCAGATATTTCTGTCAAAATCATAAATTATTCTGAAAAAATGTTATTGAAATTTGAGGAAATTCGTAATTTATTTATTTAAAAAAATTTATTTCGGTTCTTTACATGGACTAGACATGATTTAATCTTTGTTTTTTTAAAGCCCTGTATTATTTCTCAGTATAATGACCAGGCCATTGCTGCTCTGTCAAAAGCCACCTGCAAAAGAATAAGAACATATTTAACATTCTGGAAAAAAATTTTTAAAATGTCAGTGTAAAATATCATACAAGGAAATAAATACAAGGAAATACAAAGAAATACAAGTATAAATAAAAGGGAAAGTAACAGTATTTTTCGGACTATATGACGCACTTTTTTACATAAAAATCGACTTAAAATTGGGGTACGTATTATGGTTACAATTATTGCAATTATTTAATTAAACGTTGCATAACACCTTATTAACACAAAGGTTTTCCTCTTCTTCTTAACTATTATTAGTAGTCAACAGTAAAGTTTTATTTGAATGAATTGATATATATATATATATATATATATATTACATTATATATATATATATATATATATATATATATATATGTATATATATATATATATATATATATGTATATATATATATATATATATATATATCTATATATATATATATATATATATATATATCTATCTATATATATATATATATATATATATATATATATATATATATATATAGTGTTCAGAATTAAAGTGAACCTTGTACTTTTTCCGGCCATTTTGTAGTAATACTGCCATGATACAGTAGAAACGTCATATTTTTTAATACAATATACTAAGTCCGTATTATAAAATTTACATTTTTGAAGCAAACAAAACAAACAAAAGTCATTTGTTAATTAATACAGGGGGTTTAACTTGGGGATCAGTTTTTCTAAACCGATTCTCAGAGAACCCTCCGTATATATCTTTAGAAATTAGTAGAAAATTTAAGAGTGGTTTATATATATATCTAAAATCTAAGTAAAGCTAGTATATATATGCAGAAAATCACTTCCAGTGATCCTCATTCAAGAAAAGTTTGTGATGTATCCGTCTCTTGGATTTTATCGTTTAAGGAGTTGAAGAAACTTTGTTATTTACAACCCTTTTAGTGCTTTTAGAAATATCCGGGACAGCGGAACTAGGCCACGGGGTGTAGAAGGAAAAAAAATGTACCAAATACTGGCACACAACATACTGTATATATACCAAGGGGGAGGGAAATCTTCAAAAAAACCTGTTAGAGTTTCTTCTACGATCTAACAGAGAAGCGAGTAAAAAAAAAAAAAAAATCTCTGCCGCTGAGAGAGAGAGAAGTGAAAGTTCCTGTACTACCCCCCCCCCCCACCCCTACCCATCAATAACTCCCTTCCTGAGAATATAACTAACAAAATAAATAAAACGGGCACTCGTTTCACACGTTGATCTGTTAAGAAGCTGAAGGTGCCCTTTTTTTATAAATTTTTTAACCATTTTTTGAGCCCCCCCCCCCTCCCTAAGGTAAAAAAATTACTATAGTGTGCACCTTAAACCGTTGGAGAAAGTTTTCTCACGATTTCTAACCTTGACTTAAATATTCTTTAGGGGGTAGAGATATAATGTAGGACAGTGGGACACCTAGAAAACCCACTTACCCATATTTCTGAAAAGGGGGCATTTTGTAGGGGGTGTATTGTAGAAGAATGTGTCAACCGATATCCGTATTTATTATTATTATTTTTTTTACTGATATTGTGCATGATGTCGCCATGCATGTGCATGGCACTGAAATTACGTCATTCATGTTAATTAGTTTTTTGCTTTTTTTTGTCATACTAGTTTTATTAGTTCAAAATCAGGTTTCAGGTTAGTGCTAAACTTTGCATTTCCCATAGTCCCTATATCGGGCTCAGATATAGTGGCCATGATGTCGAATATGTACCATTAGATAAATAAATAATTTTTTTTTAAGCAACCAGTGCCATTTACGAAAAATCATTTCACCTAGCTAATAGAAGTTAAATGTAAGATAGAGGCTCAATTTGAAGTGATTAAATGAATATATATATATAAATAAAAGGGAGAAAGAGCTAATGATCAATATACAACATTAGACAACCAAATGATTCTTTCATCAATATGCAAGGAGAATCATTTACAGGAAGTGGCGCGAAACATTCAACTAAGCATAATAAAATGAAATGCATGAGTTGATTTTTAAACTGCTTTCCTGATTTACTTTCTACATTATACTGGAAAATATTTCAAATTAGCTTGAAGTTTAGGATGGTTATAAGTTTATAGTTCAATTTTATTTCTATTTTTATATCTTATTTACAAATGGAATATATCACAATTCAAACTGTAATATGCTTTAGTATCTGATTACATACCTTGAAGGAAATTATACAGCAGAAGTTGAACTGGAATGCGGAATTGATATTCTAGTGATTAATTATGTAGGAAAATATCCAAACGCATCATTTAAGGTTTCCTCTAACAACGAATAAATTACAGTAGAAAATATTTAATATTAGCTTGCAGTTTATAATGGTGGTATGCTTACAGGGAAACTTAAAATTTCTTCCTATTTTTATTTTTTTTGGTGTGAAAATTTCTTATTTTATGAATTTATTACTAGAATACATCGCAATTTAAAGCTGTTATATGCTTTAATATCTGATAACTCACGCTTAAATCACACTGAAGAAAATTGGAGCAGAAGTTGAACTGGAATGCGAAATTGATACCCTTGTGATTAATTATGTAGGAAAATATCCAAAAGCATTATTTAAGATTTCCCCTAACAATAAATAAATCAGAGCAGGAAAGATTTAATATTAGCTTGCAGTTTATGATGGTAGTGGGTTTATAGGGAAACTTAAAATTTATTTCTATTTTTTCCATGAAAATTTCATATTTTATGAACTTATTACTAGAATACATCGCAATTTAAAATTGTAATATGCTTTAATATCTGATAACTCACACTTAATCACACTGAAGAAAATTTGAGCAGAATTTGAACTGGAATGCGAAGTTGATACCCATGTGATTATGTATGAAAATATCCAAAAGCATCATTTAAGATTTCCTCTAACAATAAATAAATCACAATAAGAAATATTTAATATTAGCTTGCAGTTTATGATTGTGGTGGGTTTATAAGGAAACTTAAAATTTATTTCTATTTTTTTCGAGAAAATTTCATATTTTATGAATTTATTACTGGAATACATCGCAATTCAAACTAAATTATGCTTTAATATCTGATTACACACACTTAAATCATACTGAAGAAAATTAGAGCAGAAGTTGAACTAGAATGAGAAATTGATATCCTTGTGATTAATTATGTAGGAAAATATCTAAAAGCATCATTTAAGATTTACTCTAACAATGCATAAATTCTCTATTTTTGCATCTAACGTTCTAGTATGCATATTTTCTATCTTATCACATAGATTAGACCAAAAAACCCTGCCTGATAGAAATCAAAAAAGTTTAATGCATCTTTTAGAATGAAAAATAAGGGAAAGCAATAGTTGGCTATCAGTGGCTTGGAGATTCAGTAATTTTGAAAAATAAATATCTTTTCAGTTTTTAAATATGAAATTTTCTGCATGTAATAATATACAAAATTCTAGAAACTTCTTGATTCTTGTTTAAGTTTTTATATCACGTATAAATTAAATAGTGCGTAAAATAAAACTCTTTATATGACTAAAATATGCATTATTTTAAAACTAGTGTGATACCATTATCAT
The DNA here is from genome assembly GCA_907164885.2 of Dolomedes plantarius. Lineage (NCBI taxonomy): Eukaryota > Metazoa > Arthropoda > Arachnida > Araneae > Dolomedidae > Dolomedes > Dolomedes plantarius. Next base: position 66,240,934 of record OU015498.1, on the reverse strand, counting down.
TTTATTCGGATTTTAATAATAATCTAATAACACTAAGTCTTCCTCATCTCATTTAAAGAGCATTAAATTTTTATAATGTACGAGTTTTGATATAAAAATTCACATTTAAAATTTATTTACTTGGCGCAAACTGAACATTTTTGGAATAAAAACTGTATTAGTAAATTAATAGTAATTAATTTTTTTGTCGTCTAAATGCCAAAGTTATGTATTAATTATTACAAGTATTTAAATCGTATTCAGTCTAAAATAATTATCTGTAAGCATAAAAATTCATATGTCAGTTAATTTCCACGCAGGACATTTCAAGGGTTTGTAATATACTGGTTTATTTTTGTATAGATACTTAAATTATTTGTCTATAATATTAATTTGTTATAGCCTTTATTTACTTGTGATGTATGTTTACAAAAATGTGTTTGAAATCTTAATTATATGCAATATACGTTGGCTATTTAAGGACTTATAAAATAATAAGGGTATTTTACTGGTATATTCATTTAAGTCCACATAGAGAGATTTGACCATGTCCTAAGTTATATGCTCCTATCTGTATGTAAGACCTGGAAATTTTCTTCACAAAATTGTGCTTAAAATTGATTTGTTGCATACTCAAAAATAGCCAGAATTCCTAACAATATTAATTGTAAAACTTTAAAATTCTATCAATTTCTATTACTTTTTGTTATTACAGTTAATAGAATAGAAACTTTTCGTACTACGCAAAGAAAAAAAAAGTTTCAAAATAGACTAGCATTGTCATGTAAAAATTTAGTTTAAAATTAAAAAAAATTTGTGCTTAGCAATTTTGTGTGTCTTTCCCTTTCATTTTTGCAATTTATTTTAAGCCTTTTATCAGGACAAAATCCTGAAAAATACAAAAATAATTTCAACCTAAAAGAAATTTTTTTTTTAACGAGACAGTTTTATTTGGTAACTAAGAACCTGTTATTAATTACAATCTTCTGAGTGTTGTTGATAATACCCAACGTTCGAACATAGACAAATCTTTCTCTGGAACCTTGATGATCGTTTCCCTTAAGATCTCTTTCTAATAGTCTTAATATTATTTTAGGAGAATTTTTGACATCTACAAATAGGTTTCGAAAAAATGAAATCCCGCACTAACTGAAAGACATGACTTTTTCTTAGACCCTAAAGACATATGAAAAAACCCGAGGTTATAAATTTTTTCACCTATTACAAAATCCCTCTCTTAAGGGTATGACAGGGAACTAAAATATTTCGTCAAATCATATATCACACAAGACATAAAAGGAAATATAAAAGCAATACCAGATCGATTTTTCCGAATTTGAATCCAGTATTACCTGCATAAGTAACCCATTTTATTGCGAAAATACAAGACTAATACCCAACGCTTCAATTGAAGCGCTGATAGATGAATTTATGCTTAATGAGATAGCTCATTAAGCATAAATTTTCAAAAACAGTCTTTCTCATTTTTGGTAGTCAAAAAAAAAGGGTGAACAGTGTTTACTTCTTTTCGGGAACTGCCTTTAACCATGTTTTTATGTACTAGTTTTAAGAAACTGAGCATTTATGGAAACATTAAAATCAAGTATCAACATAAAAAATCAATTCATAGTATATATCATTTACTAATTCTTATAGAGCATAACTTTACTTAACTATACTAAGTATATAGATGAATTATTGGAACACAGTAATTATACTAAGTATATAAATGAAGTAACCTATTATTCTACTGCTTTGAAATGCAGAGGATATTTCTTTACTAATTCTTATCATTTACTAATTCTTATAGAGCATAACTTTACTAAACTATACTAAGTATATAGATGAATTATTGGAACACAGTAATTATACTAAGTATATAAATGAAGTAACCTATTATTCTACTGCTTTGAAATGCAGAGGATATTTCTTTTCCCCCTCTAGGATGAAGTTATTCAAATGTTTTGGTACAATATACCAGAAGCTAGCAGTATATAAATATATATAAGATGGTTTGAGCATCAACATGTCAGAATCACATGTATTAAATCTTATATTGCGAAGCTACACGTATTAAACATGGCCATAAAATTATAAAATTCCATTTAATATCCTTAGAATTACTTTTAAACAACAGACTTTAGTAGAGTGAAATATTTTGTTATAAGTACATAAACAAATGTAATGTTTTGCCAAAATTCGAGTTAGTTTTAGAGATCACATCAGACAGCACGCCTTGAGCAAGTAGTTACGACTAGCAAATCTTGAGCTTTAAAAACACATCGCAGAACCAGCTGTTGTTTAGAAAATCTCTAATTTGCGAGTAAATTATTCATGAAAATGCTTTCTTTACTTGTTCTATCACTATTACCCAACAGGACTATCTGATAGAAAAAATAGCCAATGTTTCAACCTTTATGAATTCCTTTCTGGATTATATTTTTCTTAGTTATACATGGAATGATCACACGATATTGCACTGTCTTTATCATTATAGAGAAATTATAACTGGGGATCATATTAACAGAAAAAGTAATCCGTTCAACAGAAAACTGTGGAACAGGTCATGACTTCTGGTCTTTTCCAGTATCTCTACTCAGCTTTCTAAATAATTATAATTAGTAAAGTGTAAATAATTCACCAGAGAAAGATATTTACTAACAGGAAGAATGCAGACAAAATAAACAGAAATCATGCACTTAGAGCTAAACGCACCATAACTGCAAGATTCTGTAGCAGTAAAAGAACTAATCCATATAACGAGGCAACTGACCGGTCTCTTCATCAGGAGGCCTAACCGAATCGGTTTCCTCAAGGGGGAACTTTCTGAATAGGATTAAGGTCTAACCAAAAGACATCTCAAGGCCCCGAGATCCTCATTGAAACAGATAGTCAAATCAAATGAAAATAAACAGAAATCCTGCCCTTAGAGATAAACGCACCATGAATGCAAGATTCTGTAGCAGTAAAAAGCAAACATACAATCCTAAAAGAACACAAATGAAAATACAGAAATATAAAAGGTACACTCACCTAAATAACTCGTTTCTGAATAACTCGTATTCTAAATAACTCGCTTTCTAAATAACTCGTATAATTATACCGGATGGTTACGAATATTTTTCCATAGAACAGTTTCCCCTTCAAAGAATAATCTGTTTGACTCAGATGTAAATTTACTCTATTTATTTCTGCATTGCACGGAATATTACAGATGTGTGTGTCAAAAGAAGACACTACGAGTCAAAATCGAGCTTAAATTTTTCGGTATAATTAAGTAAAAGACCGAGCAAACTGGAGAGTAAATGCAGTTTTAAATTTCCCTTTCCAAAGGGCTTTAAAAATTCATCAAATATATTTGTCATCACAAGAGAGGCCTACAGGAAACTTGGAAACAGGAAAACAAGACTTCTTCATTTCAAGAATGTTAATGTAACATGAAGCGAACCTTTCATGAACATTGGGGAATTTAAGAAGCTGTGTTTTCCTGTAAACGAAAGAGGCCATTTAAGAAAATTTATTTAGAAAAAGAAGTGGACGTTTCTGTTAGCATCAGATCAAAAGAATGCCCGAGTCTAGAAATAAGGTGAAGCAAAATGCCAGATGAGTCAGCTCGGATACAGCAACATCATTCAAAAATAGATGCCTTTTAGAATGACGTCTGAAAGGTTCTGGAAAAACCTAAATTTTAAAAGATGTTTTTTAACCCCCACAAACTTCAGCCGAACCATCATCACCTGTGAGAGTGTAGATATATTTGCAGACACTTTCCACCAGGAGTACTTTCAGATCCACAGATTTGACATGTTCACACTCCATCTAGCGTCAAGAGTTATGAAATGTCACCATTAAGAACGGTCATAATACGCCGGCAGGACTGCTCTTATGTACATATAAATATCACAAACAAAATTTCAGTTATCAGACTGGGAAACATACCGGTTTATTGAAAATAATTCCCTTTCAGTAAGAATTAACAGTTATGGAACTCGATAAAAATGCTCGGTTGACGGACAGTTATTCAAATCAGCAGGCATTTGTCGATTAAGATGTAAGATATTAGAATGAATTTAGAATCCAGATCTCAGCTTGAGAACTAAGGCTGCTGTGAATTAACCCTGTTGGATTCGCACACCTAAGTCTTAACCTATGGAGAAAATTTGACTACTATTTACAGGTACATAAATGCTGATAATCCAATAAAAATGGTATTTTCAGATAGCCTGAACTTTTCTGCACCTTGCAACAGCATTCATTTTATAAATTTTGTCCACCAAAGGAATTTATGAGCGTTTAAAACACAACTGACCAGATTTCCCTGCCAAATAATCTAAATTTTAAAATATTAATTGTAATTTTTTAAACGAAAAAATGCCCCAAGGAGAAAAATTTCTTTCTCTATTAAGGAGTAAAATAATTTTTTTTTTTTTTTTTAAACCAAGTCGGCAATCCTTAGACACATTTTCTCCATATGTTAACATTGAGGTGAGCGAATCCAATAGGGTTAGTACACAGCAGCCTTAACACACGAGTAAACTCGTGTTTTTACCTACAAATGTTGAAGACAATTATCAGGATAAAGGAAAGTCATACTGAAGAAATTTTTGATCAATTGAACACTGCTTTACTTGAAAATTACCTTTACTATGACCTGAATGAGTTTCAGGCAAAGTCTCACATTTTATAATTTTAAACTGTGAATCTCAGAAACCCCCCCCCCCCCATATAAAGAAAAAATATTTCAGATATTAAAAATGCCGAACTTTATTCTAAAGTTTCAGTCTTTGTCGGTGACTTGCTTATATATTTAAATAAAACTGCTAGTCAACAATGTGTTAAGCAGTGTTATAGGTAGATCATTTCAGATTTTAGACTCCTCGAATAAATGAATAAATGGATAAATAAATAAATAAATAAATAAATATATATATATATATATATATATATATATATACATATATATATATATATATATATATATATACACATACAGTGCCGTAACTAGGCAGGTACAACAGGGGCACCCACTCAATGCCCACTGGGAAGGGGGGGGGGGCAGGGCCACCGTCAACTGAGCCAGGGCTCGGGGCAAAATAATACAGCGGGCCCCCTCTCCACTCAATATTTGAAGATTGTATACATTTTTTTTGTCAACTCTTATTTTAACCGGGCCCTGGGAATTTTGTCCCCCTTGCTGTATTTTATTATTTTACCATACCTAATTAATTAAGGGGCCCAAATGTAAATTCTTGCCCAGGGCACAGTTATGGCTAGTTACGGCACTGTATATATATATATATATATATATATATATATATATATATATATATATAAAAATAAATAAATATATATATATATATATATATATATATATCAGAATTTTCAGTATTTTGAATAAGTTCGAAACCTAGTAAAAATTTAAATTTTTTAGTACCTCAAAATGTAATACATAGTCAAGTATAAATTCTTTGCAGTCATTTCAGAGGTCAAAAAGTCACACAGCTTAACCTTGCGTATTCAGCAATATACATATCCACAGAACGAGGAGTTGCGGTCAGTAAATTTTTAAATGATATATTTTAAAATTATTTATTCATTTCAAATAAAATATATTTTATTTTATTTCTGGTGATGATAAATAATTGAAAACCAATAATTTTTATTTTTTTTTGTACTTTTCCGAAAAGTTGGTTATATTCTTTTATTATTTTGGGAGAAAAAAATACTAAACGCTTCTTCAATCATTTCAGTGAATTAAATATTTAATGCTTTGAACAATTTTTCTTATCAAAGGGACTATGAAAATTTGCGCAAAATTTAATTAACCAAAAATTTCTTGAAACTTTTGACTTAATTTGATTGAATTTCGTTGAATGAAAATTATTTTAATCCTTGCTTAATTTTAAAATTTAATTAATTTCTGAAAAACGTGCTGAAGCTTTTGTTACGCTCAAATAAATTTTATTTCATCATACCATTTATATCATGGTATAAAGGATATAGAATAAAATGAGAAAATACATATATGAGCTTTAAAATTCTTGAGCAATAAAAGACAATGAAATGAGTAAACTAATAAATTATTCCCGTATAAATAGGCTATATTATATAATGACAAATAATTTATATTAAATGCGTAATATATATATATATATATATATATATATATATATATATATATATATATATATATATATATATATATATATATTTATATTTATTTATTTATTTGTGTGTGTGTATGTGTGTGTTTGTTTATGTATGTACGTAGACATAAGTTTAGACGTAAAAAATATTATACAATGTTCAATAAATCAAATGTATCTCGTATTTTTTAAGGCATATTATTTATATTTTTAAATGTTTATATTTAAATGTTTTTTAATACATATTTTAAAAATTCACATAACATCGTTTAAAATTTTAAATGTTTTAAGAGCCCTGATATTTTTTACCAGTGTAGAAAAAAAAGGAGAACTGAATTTAATCTACAATTAAAAACATAAAACTTTATTCTAGATCCACTGTTCCCGAAAATTTAACTAATCTTCAGAGAAAAAAATCCTGTAGAATAAAAAATCTAAACTCACTGTGATGAAATTAAACAAATTTAAAAATTTTGTACACTAGTTAAGTATTTATGGGGAGTGTGGGGATTAGTGAAATGTTTTATATCAAAGTTAATACAGAAAGATAAACTATTTTTCAAAAATGCATCTAATTACTTTCTTTTTATTAAAAAAAGCAAGCAAGAGAAATTTTTTTATACATATTTTAAAAATTCACATAACATCGTTTAAAATTTTAAATGTTTTAAGAGCCTTGATATTTTTCACCGGTGTAGAAAAAAAAAAAGAGAACTGAATTTAATCTACAATTAAAAACATAAACTTTATTCTCGATCCACTGTTCCCGAAAATTTAACTTGATGAAAGTTAAAACTTATTTCATCTTTTAAATGCTCATTAAGAGCATAGTAAAATTCATATCTTCCACCGAGAACGAACTGATAAAAGAGACAATTATTTAAAAACACTACCTTTATGAATTCACTCATCTGCAACAGTTCCTGTTCGTTGTCATGGTGAGTAATTGCCACCAGATGGCGGTACCGATCCTCCACCATCTAGGCACCTCGTGTGCATGCTTCGAAATGCAGCGAGGTGGGGATAGAGGGGGGGGGGGGACTAAAGAGGATGTTAAATGAGCAATCAACGACGAGAAGGCAAAGGGGAAAGAAAAAAAAAATGCAAATTAAAATTAGAGAGCTGCTATAATTTCATTCAGAGCATATGATCTTTTTAATTTTCAATTTACCAGAAATGAAGTATTTTTAATTATTATCGAAAATAATTCTTCGAGTGTTTTAATTTTTTTTCTGTACGACTGTTCCCACTTATGACTGTTTTATTCTTTATTAGCTAATTTTCATTCCTTTTTTTTTTTTTTTTTTGTTACAGTAGGGCTGTAAATTTTTATTGGGTTATCATGACTGGAAAGAAAACAAATGGGATATTATTACTAAGAGGCGGGGGGGGGGGGGGGGGGGAGGGAGGACCAGCACGTGTTTCATGGACTTATATTTTTATAAATTAATAATTATCGAATTAATCTAAGATGTCAAAAATAAAATGCAAAGATGGTTTTCATTTTAAAATGGATCAATTTAAATGAAATAACTTAGCAAACTGGCATTCTTTTCAGCGTTTTAATCCATGTTCGTTAAGCCACAATTTCCATATAAAGGTATGTGTGTGTGAACAATTGGGACAATACATCCCAGTTTGTTTTAGTGTTAATAGGCAGAGAATGTGTCTGAAGAAATCAGACGAGGTCAGTAGAAAAGAAGGTTTGGTTAGCTTGGAAAGTTACAGTCATATCTTGGAACAATACAATACACGCAACAATTGTGACAACCATTGTTATGTGTATTGTACACGCAACAATGTTTTATATGTGTGAATAGTTGTGACAATACTTCCCAGTTTGTTTGAGTGTAAATAGGCAGAGAATGTGTCTGAACAAATCAGACGAGGTTAGTTAGTAGAAAAGAAGGTTTGGTTAGCTTGGAAAGTTACAATCATCTTTTGGAACAATATAATACACCCAACAATTGTGACAATTGTTGTGTGTATTGTACACTCAACAATGTTTTGTATGTGTAAATAGTTGTGACAATACATCCCAGTTTGTTTTAGTGTAAATAGGCGCAGAGAATGTGTCTGAACGGATCAGATGAGGTCAGTAAAAAAGAAGGATTGGTCAGCTTAGAAAGTTACAGTCATCTTTAGGAACAACAGGGCTAAACTAAACAGGGCCTATAAATTAAAACCTATTAAAAACGGCTTCAAACACCTATGTCTAACGCGGGATACGAACCCTGAGATTCTGGTATCGAAGACTACAGTCCTAGTCATCCGGCCTTGCAAAGGAGGAAATAGATAGTCAAATAAAAATACCAAAACTAGTTAAAAAGCTAATTGATAAATAACTTTAAAAATTCATTTTATTTGAATTTCAAAATTGTCCAAACAACTTCCTTCAACAAGATATATAGAGCGAATGAACGTGCCACTATTAAACAGCCAATGGTGGATTCTTTCATTGTACTAATTTCAGAACAAAGATTTAGATAGCCAAAAGAATACCACTTTCCTAAGTTGATATTTCATTGGCATATCAGGGGGTAAAATGGCATAACACGAGAGACAATTTCCTTGTACTACGTTGCTGGTTTGCTGCTTTTAAAATTGAAACATCGAGTGATGGGCTAACTGTTAGGGTGCTGACCTTCCGTATATGTGGGATTGAGTTACGTGGTGGGTATGAATTTATGTCTCTGGTTAGAACTAGCTTTAAGATGTTGGATCCTGATCTTTCTTTTCTACAGCACTGGAAGAAACGCAAAATTTAAAGTATAAAAAAGAGAGCTATATGTGGCTTGAAATCTGAAGATTTCTTAATTCCTTTAGAATGTTACGGATCCTCACTGCTCGCTATGGAACTATTTCATTGAAGCATGTTGTTTCTGCTCCTCGTGGTAAAAAGTATGTGGGGGTTTTCATAATTCAAACTTAAATTTGATTACGTAATTGCATATATAACAACCTATTGAAACATATAACTCATATTTTTTTTTTCTATAAACCAGACTGACTCGACTGAGGACTGGGACCTTTTGCTGTCTGGACGGGCATCCCGGACATACCAAGGCATATCCTCCCAGCAAGTGAAAGATACTAACATTAAAGCACTAGGCTGAATCACATTTGTTAAGTACGAGTATGTACGCATTTGTAGTTTTTAGATGAGTCTAATAAAAAAAATGTAGCCCGAAATGAGGTAATTACGATTTTCTGCAATTTTTAAAAGCAACAAAAACTACGTTTCCTCATTTTTTTCAAAAAGTTTAAAATCTTAGTTAAGACACTTTACCCTTCAGCGGGCGCGACAATTTTTGAAACACCAGCAAACGCGCGTGAGCGTTTAAAACACACTATACCAGATTTTCCCCCGAATAATTTAAATTTATAAATACTATTTGCATTCTTATTTTAAGTAACGAAAAAGCTTCCAAGGTGTAAAATTTCTCTCTCTATTACGGAGTACAATTTTTAAAAAAATCCTTAAATTCAAGTTGGCAATCCTGTTTCCATAGGTTAACATTGAGGTGATCGAATCCAATAAGGTTAGTACACAGCAGCCTTAAAGTACAACCCACAATATCATATGGTGCAATTTCCCCTCATCTGCCATAACCCTTCAGCGTGCGCGCCAATTTTTTGGAACATCGGCAGGCGCGCGTGGCACAAAGTGCAACGTCTCTTTCAACCTTGATTATTGCTTTTGCAATACACTTTTTTTTTCAAATTGAAAATAATAATTCTGCGTTTTATGTCAAGATATGAAATGTTGATAATATCGAGATATATTTATAATTAAAGGCCAAAGAATGCAGATACAATCGCCTTATTTCGAAACTGCCCGGTTTATTGGATCTAAGGATAACTTGCGAATGATTCCTATTATGTTCAAAAACCTAAAAAAAAATGAGATTGTCCATCTTCGTCATATGCGGGATACCGTGTAATAGCTGCACATTGGATCGACTACAACGACTCCTGCTTTTGTAGTCCAGTAATTGTAATCCAGTATAATCGTTGGTTTACCACGGTTAAATCACGACTAACAATGAATGGAAAGGAATACAATAAGGGTCAGAAAATCAGACCTGCATTAGAAAGTGTGTAACTATGAATGCAAACTGCTTAGAACATTCAAACCTTGCATGTAAAAGCAAACCATTCAAAATTACGAAAATGTTGCACTTTGTACACGGGTGCGCCCGCTGAAGTGTTAACTAAGGAAGGCAGCATTTCTAACCAGTTCAGAATTTTCCTGTACATAATTAAAAGGAGCAAGAGATTGCACTTCTACCTGATGACAGTACAGCAATTATGCATTCATCAAAATAGTTTTAGAGGAATATTTCCTGCGCTTTTTTCAATTTTTTTTTTGTCTCGACCTATATCTTCAATGATGGAAAATTTTCTTTCTCTCTTTTTCTCGACTCTGAACATTCTGAACCTTTCTTGACATAGTTAAGTGCATTTTCTAAATTTTTATTGTTTTTCTTAGGGATTTCAGTAAAAGAATATCAGTCAAGAATTTGGACTGTTTTCCATAAGAAGAGTACAGTATAAATCTGTATATTATAATTAGATATTGGACTGTTAATAGTAAACAAGTAAATTATACCTTTTATTATGTACACGTTTTCACTGATTATTAACATATAATGCCTTAATACTAAATGGCATTATATGTTAATAATCAGTGAAAACGTGTACATAATAAAAGGTTTATATAGCAGCATAAACGCCTGAGAATTCCCTTAAATTTTTTTAGGTTAATAGGCGTTTGTACTCCAAACAATTTCCTCGCTATAAGTTTTGTTATTTTATGAACAGACATTATGTTTATTTGCTATTAGATAATGGATCCAAGCCTGGGTTTTGCGTGAGTACCAGTGTGTAAACATAGAAGACAAAAGAGTTAAATGATGCACAGTTAGTTTAACATGTTAACCTTTAGCTTACGGGACCCATTTTTGCGATTCTTTCTATAGAACGGAAAATTTCATACCCCCTTTATAAGAACGGTCATTAAGAGGGTTATATATAAATAAATAAATAAATAAATAAATAAATAAATATAAATATATATATATATATATATATATTCATTCTTGGGCCCGTATTCGTGGGATATATACTATCCCACCCTGTAAGGAAAAGGTGAATATGTGAACTTAGACTTAAATAATTGTACTCATATATGAATATGCAATGGCCTAATGAAATAGGGATGAGTAAGTGGCCATTTTAGTTGTGGAAAGAAGTCATTTGGATGCTGAAAGGTTAATTGAATGAGAAACAGCTACTTAAAAAAAACTTGCCCAAAGTTTTTTTTTTTTTAAATCAAGGTATATTATAGTGCTTTCATTGCTTTCTTAAATTAATAGAGATGGCCAAGATAGCTCGACATGTCAACTTGGTTCAGATTCAAATCAATCAAAATCATAAATTCAGCAAAAATGTTTTTTTCAGGTTTACATTATTTACATCTGAGGCACAGAGACTGGCATGCGGTACACCACAATTATAAGCCTGACACAACAATTTTGTTCTCGAATATCACCAATGTTAAATATCCTTCTGCTCTATGGAATTTGGACCCAAAGGTCCATTTTTCATTCCGATGCCCTATAATTAATTCCCTTCTTTAATCAACAAATGTCGGTATTAGTAGCTATAAAGAGGGGAAAAAAAAAGTCTTCTCTCATATGACAACTATCATGACAAAACTTGATGATGCTAAATTGTATACGTGTGCTCATTCGTATGGGAACGTTCCAAGAAAAAAAGCACACCTGTAAAAATGCCATAACTTTGTGTGACTATTTATTAGCCTTCTATTTGAATGCCGACACGTCATGCCACAGAACATAATAGTGGTAAATGAAATGAGCGGTATAAAAACACCCCACTTCACTTCTCTTCGTCTCCTTCCACACACGTAGCGTGACCTAATAAAGTGCCAATAGTATTTCGCCCGAAGGTCCGCCGGGCGAGATAATCTCGGCTCTATGTTAATGGACATGATCTGAAGTACAGAATGGGAGGACCCCCCCTTACAAAGGAAGCTGAGACAATAAGTAACCAAAAAAGAAAAGAAAAAAAGAATAAGAAAGAGAGAGAAAAGAAATGGAAATCGCACATTTCGGCAAATGCGGGGTGTTGCATTATTTATTTATTTTTTTTTTTTACCATTTACCCCAATGTGTCTGGGCTCTGTACACATTTATGTAATTAATGTTTTGGTAACACGGTAGTGCGAATTTTCCGAGGGTGGGACACCCTCGGGACGACTTTTCTTATTTACCTCGTCACGATAAAACGAAGTAAAATGGGGAAGGAGGGGGTCTCCTGTCATAATCTGTTGCACTAAGGAGCCGGTGTGTTCATAGCACGCCATCCTCAATAATCAGTTAATTGAAGAAAAGCAGCAGAGCATAGCGTTGTAAAATGGGTAATTTCCGTGCACGAGGGGAGTAAATTTAAATCTTGCAATGATATTGAAAGATTGCATTTATCTAGATCCGTGCGTACAAGTATATGGGTACAGTACCATGCATGAGTATATCACGGAAAATAGACGTCCAGAGAAAATTTCCCAGCAGAATACATACTTCGTGGTATTCCAGATGACGGTACTAGGTAATGCAAAAAATTATGAACTATAGACTCTATATCTTAATACAGTGGAATCTCGATGGATCGTTCTCCGAATTATCGTTTTCTCGTATGTGTCGTTTATTGCACCCAGTCTCGACGATCATATTGCTTTGTTATGTTCCCGCATTTATCGTTCAGTTCAGTCGGTCCCTTGAAAAACGATAGATCGAGATTCCACTGTATTTGTGTATTTTTAGTAAAAGAGAAACTATTTTGCAGTAAGAACAATAAGAGTAATAGAATGGAAACTAAGATAATAAGAATATCGATGACATCAAGTCTTTTTAAAGTAAGTATAAAAATGACGTTTAGCTTTAGATGTTTTCCGATTTCTAATGATAGTTCTCTCGGAAATGCGTTAATACAAATCCCTAAACCCATTTGCCCATATTATTTTAAAAGGAGTAGTAATGTTTGCGCAACAAATTTAAAATTACTAAATTAACGGAATTCTTTAATTAAAATAAAAACTTTTCCTAATATATATATATATATATATATATATATATATATTATATATATATATATATATATATATACTTAGGCAGGGGCAACAAGGGCACCCGCCTAGGGCCCTCTTGGAAGGAGGGTTCAAAATGCTGTATTTCTTTTATTATTTTTCCAAACCTAATTAATTTAGGGGCCCAAATACAAATTCTTGCCCGGGGCACAGGAATGGATAGTTACGTCACTATATATATATGTGTGTGTGTGTGTGTGAGTGTATTTGAAATGGGTAGTGATGAGAATTCCTTTAAATACAATTCATGAGGAATAATAAGTTGCTCTATGTATTACTCACTAACTAACTCAAGTTAAATTTCTAGAGAGTAAGAACGAAGGCATATGTATGTTTATTTACATTCTGAATTTCAGTTACAAATAACTTTTAAATTCAATTAGAAAAAGATACAATAAATTTTTACATGACAAAAAACTAATCAACTGACATCCAGTCTGGGTTATTAGGAAATAATAATATTTCGCATTTATTATTTTTTATAAATATTAACAATTTGTACTCGTTATATCACCCCAAATATAATATCATTTAAAATACTGCAGTTTGTTATCAATATAGTATTCATAATTAAAACGAATTCTCAGAACATTAAGGTAGTGTTTTTTTTTTTTTTTTTGACCCGAACGAACCAGATAATGTTCCTTTACAAAATATATGTACAAATTTAATGACATGCTTTCCGGATGTGAAAAGACCGCCATATCCCCGCAAAAGAACTTAAAAGGCCTCGCTTTTCAATCTGACTCCAATTAAGAGAGTGATTTAATTACTTACGTGACCCCAAACATTTCTTAATGCAGCGACAAACCGGGAATAATGATACTCCCATGACATAGCCCAGTGTCACAACTTTCAAAAATTCCCTCATCATTAACCACAATGTCCCTTGACTACATTCCGCACTGAAATATTTATCCTTACGAAGCAAAAGGAAAGATAAAAAAAAGGCCTTTTTTTCATTCTTTATACCTTCCATTGCAATTACTTCTAATGGCGACCAACCATGCGTTCGACATCATAAAAAAAATATCTTACTGTCACAGGAATTTTTTCCATAGGAGACGCAAAAAAAAAAAGGAAGGTGGGTAAAAATATCCCAGCTCTTTTTATTATTATTATTATTTTTTCTGTCCCGTGGGTTATCCTTGTCCTAAGTAATGACGGGTTGCAGGACAATGATGTATGGCAATTCGTTCGGCCCACAGGTGCCGTAATGAAATTAAGGACTTCAAGGCGAATGATAAATGTCCCTTCATTAGAGAAACAATATGAGAGGCATAAGGCAAGTATAGAACCCACTTCGCCGCTCTCGTTCGGGTGTTTTATGGGAATCAAGTTTTTCTTTTCTTTGTCGTATAGGTAGGAAATTTCTATTCTGACATCTCTAAAGACCTTGGTGAGTGATCGCAAAGCATATCGCAGAAATTGGTAGAACTCCGCTCGAAATCATCTTGTGAAACGTTCTGTATGAGTGGAAAAACCCTCTGAGATACGTTTGTTTGGTTACACAGCTCGAAAATGGGAGTAAAGGGAAATTTAGCCTTCTGTTAAGGAATGGGGGATTAGGATATTATAATAAACACAATAAACAGTAAAAGATCAAGCAAAAACACTACTGGTAGATTATAACAGAAAACTATACTTAGTATATATTACTACAAGGTAAGGCTCGGTTCGAGTGCACCACTGAATGCTCTACCTTATATATATATATATATATATATATATATATATATATATATATATATATATATATATATATATATAACATATAAAACCCAAAACCCTTTCAAAATTCTAAATTCTTTTAAATTTCCATGGGGGTGAATTAATTACGCATTTCGATTCAAAGAACAAATGAATTGACATTCAGGCATCTTTTATATAGCCCCTCTAAACTCCTATATCGCCCCTGTTCTTTTCTATTTTCTCAGAACCCAGATTTCAGGGTGCTATCCAATGGCTGGAAGACTTTGAGCGTCACGTGACTACACCTCTATTAGGTTATAAATAGGCGTCCTTCAATGTACATGAGCGATTTTGGGATTTGTCATTGCCCCAACAAGATGTAACAGCGGAGGCAATATAATTTGTATTTTCTTATTTGAAGAACGGATCTGTATTTTGGCTACGACTACTTTCTTCCCCGCTGTGGCATGCCGGTGTCCGGTCATCATCCACGGGGCCGGGCCGGCATATTACTTTCTTACACACACACGCACACACGCACACACACACACATATATATATATATATATATATATATATATATATATATGGCTCGATATGAGGCGGAACGTGCCGGAACGGCTTTCTGATACCCTTCTTTAGGAAAAAAAATTACGATAATAAAAACATTTATTTAATCACATACTTACTCTGTTGTTAGTCAGTGGGCCTGGCCTATTTTATATATATATATATATATATATATATCCCCCTAAGTTACTTAAATTTCCGGGTATAGACACATTAAATATGTGGGCTGGAAAGTCCCCCCATGGGGTTTGTAGGGATGGGAGGAGGGTACGAGCCCCCAGGTTTCGCCACTGGTAGTGTCAGTCTAAATTGTCGTGGCACCAAGGCAAGGTTGGACTCGGACTCTTATGGTGTCCAACAGCAAGTGCTAAAACAGGAACCACACCTGTTAAGCCCGGCAAAGGCGATTGCATAAAACAACTGAGTTCCTTAAGCGAGCGTTAGTTAAGAAATACTAATTGATTACAAATACTCAGTGTTAAAAAAATTATCATACTGCTTTGTTATGTTCCCGTATCTATCGTTTTCTCGCATTTATCGTTCAGTTCAGCCGGTCCCTTGAAAAACGATAGATAGAGATTCCATTGTATACTTATATATATATAACAAAGCAGTATGCTTGTCGGGACTGGGGGAAATAAACGACACACAAGGGAATCCGATGATTTGGGGAACGATCGATCGAGATTCTAATGTATATTCATTCTTGGACCCGTATTCTTGGGATACGTGCTATCCCACGCCGCAAGGAAAAGGTTCTAATCTCTATCAATCGATTGCTTATAGATTTTGCATAAAGGAAAACCTCTTCTGAAGATAAAATTTTTGTTGCTAACAAAGTAATCTTTAACAACTAATACCAATTTTTAAAAGATTTGAAACTTATTCATTTTATTTTAATCTTGTCTTTGAATTATTAAGTTATTTTAAGAGGAATGGTGTTCTAAAAAGACCAGGTTTCGAGACCTAGTTTCACCAGACAGTCGTAAAACTGATGCCCGGAGCGAGGAAGAACAATTGTTGACCACTAGGAAGCAAATAATAAATAACGACGAAAGCCATAAAAAATGGGTAAGTCGAAAAATTATAAAAACAAAAACAAACGCAAGGTCAATATCCAGTGTCGTTGGCCTCATAAAATAAAAAATGGTGAGAAATAGCATTCCAAAAAATACATATTTCCATATCACTCGGGTTATATAGTTCGTAGAATATAGGCCTGAACGTTAACTGATACGCATTCAACTCCCGGTCCCGGCAAGCAGTTGTTATCATAATAAAATGAGTAACCCATATTGAAATACAGTACAAATATTTTTCTTAAGTTAGAAATCCGGTCGTTAACGTTTGAAACGCATTTCTTATTATTTCCCTCATTTATTACGGTTAACATTTAGAAATGGGAAGTACTTGAATGATTCTAAGGTAGTAAGTAATTTTGAAACTTATTGATATCAATATTTCCGAATGTTACTGTTATACGGAAAGGTTCCTAAACAAATATTTCCAAATGCGCCAGGCACTTAATCCGTTAACATTCGACCATGCACACTGTAGTGTTTGTTGACAGCTTCATTATGAGAACACACCATAAGTGAAGTGAACCAACAATGTTATTCTAGAGGATACAGCACTGGACTATGCCTGCCTTAGTCGAAATTTGAGCCCCGGGTGGAAAGGTAATAACGATGACCACCATACAATATGTACAGCTAAAGACAACCATTACTAAGCTAAGTTTCTTGATTACATGACTCTAGACTCAACACAAATGCAATTTAAAAAACACACACCAAAATTCTTGTTTATTGAATATAAATAACTGCTTCGTTACACAGAGTTGAAAGGCATTCAGAGGGCAGACCTGAAAATCTGGCTTGAAAATTGATTTAGGAAAATATTAGTCTATGAAGAATATCTACAAGCATATAGATAAAAATTAATTCATTTGATTACTTCGCATTTTTTTTGCTCTTACTCGGAAAAGTTTCCTAAAAGCAATCATTTCTCAGTCCAGTTTCTAGCTTTGTGAAATGACTCTGGGATCAAAATATCAATAATCAGGTTTATTGTATATAAAGCACGTTTCCACTGGGACAGTTAAAAATCTGGTTTTAATTTAAATCACGTGAAACAATATTCTATGAAAGATATCTTTAAATGAAAATTTTAGAAAGAAAGTTCAATTCCCTTTAACGCTAATTTTGAAGAAAAAAATCAAGAATTTAGAGGACTCAAATATGAAGAGTTCATTTCTTATCAATTATCCCAGTACAGGAATTAACTGAGAATTAAAGCTTGAAAGGATACGAATTCTTCATATACATAGCAATATCGTTGTTATAAAAGTTATTAGAAAACTGTTTATTCTGAATACAGCAAAGGATTCTACTTTTCCTGAATCCTACAGCGTTGTACATTTACCCTAAGAAGTTAAATATTTTTAAACTAGTTGCAGGAATAAATTATGCAAAAAAATTATTAAAAATAGGTAGTAATAAAATAAATAAGGCTACTAAATAAAACTTAACAACTCTTATTTTCTCAAATATGAAAAGTTAATTTCTTATCAAATTATCTCAGTACAGGAATTAACTGAGAATTAAAGCTTGGAAGGATACGAATTCTTCATATAAATAGCAACGTCGTTGTTATAATAGCTGTTAGTAAACTGTTTGTTTTTGTACAGTGAATGATTCTACTTTTCAAGAAGCCTGCATAATTCTACATTTGCCCTAAGAAGTTAAATATTTTGAAACTAGTTGAAGGAATAAATTGACCAAAAAAAGTAATAAAAAAATGAGTTGTAGTAATGGAATCCTCTCTACAGCAACGGAATTAATGACTAGATTCCAAGGACGCCTTTCCTCGTACAGTTATTTGTTGATGTCCTTTGGGTTTTCCTTTTAGCTTGAATTATATATCATATAGTCAGTGGTTTCTCTTTTGAGAGGTTTTGATTGAATTGTAGGCATTCACCCGTATTTGCAAGGACGAATCTTGCTCATAATTCACTCCTGGATCTAACAGAGAAAAAAGTGTCATTTCCAGAAAAAAAGGTTTCGTTTTATCTTTGAAAAGTTTTGACCTTAAATAGAGTCTTCTTTTATTTTTCTCTTTCTCCCTAATATTCAAGCATTTATGTTGAAATGAAAGTTTGACATGTTTATGGCAAAGTACAGGCTGTTATTAGACTGAAACTTTTACTCTGCAATATTTTTAGATTTCACTATAATCTAAAAAAAAGGGGGAAAAAAAGCTGATAGGAAAATAATCCTCTATGAATTGTCGTGACAGCAAAGATATAAAAATAATGTGGAAGATAAAAATAGAAATACTTCAAAGAGCGAGATGATCTTGGGAATTTTTTATTACTTTTCCCATTTCCCATGACCGGTAAAACTTAATAATTTGGTCATTTTTAGATATTTATTAGAACGCTTGCACTTTGATGACTATGACTGAATACATTTTGATAAAGGGTTTTCTGATCTAGCCATTACATTTAAAATCATATGAATAACTTGGGGCTTGAAAAGGACTATGCCTAGCAGATGAATCATTCTTTTCAGATATATCTGTATTTTAAAAACAGTGAAAATGGCTAAAAGGCGTTGTTATAACCCTAGAAAGACGGGAATTTTTTCTTACTAAAAAGACTGAATGCCGTCATTTTGACGGTTAAAATAAAATAAAGAATTTAAAATATTTAATATTTTAATGGTTAAATACTTTAAATTTTTGAACTATTTCACACCAATATATAATAAATTTATATATAATAGCCGTTTGTCTCTGTATAACCTTCCGGACTGTACTTATCTTTCAATTGAAGCCTCAGTAAACAAACTGCCGGTTAGGCTTAATTTCAATTTCAGATGTGGATCAGAATTTTTTCTTACCTAAAACCTAATATCTTCTCCATCAAATCACGTTTGTTCAGCCTATTTTTCTATAAAACATTCAGAACTAAAAAAAATTGGATGCTTTTAGCTGTATATTTAAC
Source organism: Dolomedes plantarius (assembly GCA_907164885.2). Taxonomy (NCBI): domain Eukaryota; kingdom Metazoa; phylum Arthropoda; class Arachnida; order Araneae; family Dolomedidae; genus Dolomedes; species Dolomedes plantarius. The sequence continues at coordinate 66,221,370 of OU015498.1, read as the reverse complement.
AGTTTTTAAAAATCTGTTTACTTTTGCGATGAATTCTGAAAGTAAACAAACTTGATAGTGAATGCATCAAGTAGCTCAAGTAATTCATATTGCGTAGTGAGCTGGTAAAAACTGGATGGCAGTCTACTACCTTCCAATAGCATGAAAAAAATTAATATATAAAAAATACATGAAAGGCTTTGCTTTTACAGGTGTGGAGTAAATGCAATATTGTTAGATAATTCGGGATATTTTTTAACTTTCATATACTTTTTCCCATTATGAAGTCATTATTAGTATTATGACGTCAAAATGACGGGTTACCTATCTAGTTAGTATATATTTAGATACATTTTATGAGGTATGCCGAGCTGACAACCTGGTATGGTTTATCCGTAAAAATATATGCATGGTTTGTGCAGGACCTTATTTTTCAACACCATATTTCCGAAGGGCCAATATTTCTGTTACTTGCAAAAGGGAGACTAGACGAAAGTAATAAAAGTTTTTCCGGTATATTTTAAAGATTTCTGCCTGTTTTCTATATTGCCGTCAGATTGACGGCTTTCATTCTTAGCAGGTATACAACACATTTTCTATCCTCTTTACTGTCGAATATATTTTTTAAATGTGTGTGCATATTTCGCGTAAATTAGAAAGGTCATAAAATTTCAGAAGCCTGAGGACATAAATACACACATAGCGCTCAATAGTATGCCCGAAACCGTCAAATGACGCCAGCCGGCTTTCTAGTGATAAGAAATATGAACTTAAACATGGCATTATTTTGGATATTAATAGAGACCAAATATTAACAAGTGATAAGAAAATTTTATGAAATTGTTTTTTAATTCTTGATATGTTATCAGTTTTACAGACCTGAGAGTTAACTTTCTTTCTCTCAAATATTCCAAGAAATATTTATTAAATTATTTTAAGATTAACGGGGCAAAATCTTCTGGTGTATCGTTTAGGCTTACATTTCTTGTACTTTATGCCAGTGTGGTCAACCAGGACTCAGACACGAATACCTAGCAATATTAAATTCTTTTAGGAAAAGTAATTCGCAATTTCATAAAATGTACCTTTTGCCTTACTGACTTCTTCCAAGAAAAAACGCATCGCATTTTGATATCCTTTTAATCCATTTAGGGGAAATAAATTCCAAACTTTAAATTGACCACTGACTCGACTGGCTTTTAAGATGTTCATAATGTTAAGTGTCCATAATGTCTAGCATTTAATATGTTCATAATGTTGAAATTTCACCCAAAAATCGCCAAGTTGTGATAATCTAATACCTACTGAGTTCATTTATTTTCTTTACAGTTCCGTCTCACCACATGTGACTAATCCGGACTTAATCCGAACTTACAGGACTATCCGTACCGTAACGACTACCATTCACAATTTTTGCTTACACGGATATCAATGGTCCACGGTCAAAGCATTCATTTGGCTTAGTTCAGCGACAGGCTCCATTTACGACATTTTTTTTTTTTTTGAAAAGAGCGACATAAAAAAACACCACACCCAGGTGCATTTCCAGGATGTTTAATCTGTGGGTGCTATAATCGCTCCGGAGGACTCATTTCGTATGCTGATTAAAGATCTCCCGTTGACTACACGTTTAATTACTTGAGAGATGTCAAGTCTTCCACTGACAGTTGACAAGTACGAGCTATGGTGCATTAACATATTAACCTCCAGAAGCAATTTTGTGTGTATTTAAAACGGAACAACCAAACTAGTGACCTTCAAGACTCTAAAGCAGCAGATTAAACAAGATAGTAAAATCTTGAAAATGAATCTGTTTCAGTCTTAAATAAATTAAGTTATCTCTCTGTCTTCTCTCTCTCTCTCCTCTCATCTCTCTCTAATCTATATATATATATATATTATATTATATATACTAGATATATATATATATATATTATCTATTATATATATATATATATATAATTGTAATATCGGGTTATAGAAATGAAAGAAGCGTAGTAAAATTGAAGCAATCTTCAATTTAAAAGAAAAAAACAGCTTTAAGATTAGAATTTTATACGCATAAATATACGTATAAATACGTATTGTATGTTATTAATATAATATGTCTTGTATATAATATTTATATTAATATCATAATTTAACATAAATAAAAAATTGCAGAACTTTCCCATGTAAGGAGAAAAATATGTCAAAGTTGAAATTGTAGCCTAACAAATGGACAAGAGCTAAACTCGTGTTACTGATACAATAATGTTTAGTGATAACATCTGTTCTTTAACAGTGCCGACATTATCATTAAACGTGATGAATTGTTTCATAGAGATGCGTCATTAAGATACCCAGTCTTTCAAAAACAATCCATCGTTTATTGTCGGCACATGAATATACTTCTCGTTAAATGTTATTCCATTAGTATTATGAATTTGATTTTCCTTTAATTGTCAGTTTAACTTTTATCTATAATATCTATCTATCTATCTATTTCTACCTACACACACACACACACACACACATACACATATATCTATCTATATCTATCTATCTATCTATCTATTATATATATATATATATATATATATATATATATATATATATATATATATATATATATTATCATATTATATAAGGAGGACCCGCGATAAATTCCACTTTAGCTATGTACGTTGAAGACGCTGATTAACCTTGAAAATGTTAAAACGTGCAGCGAACATTCTTTGGGTCATACCACCTTTCCAAAATGTGATTCATCCAACATGACTGTAACACAAAAACAAGCTAGCAAAACAAACAGCTCAAGTCGAACAATGGCCATAACGAAGTTAAGGCTCTGAAGCAGCCATGCACATAATAGGGTCAATTCAAATGGCTGGTCACACATCCTCTGGCAGAAAGACATTGTGTGGCGCCAAGAGCAGATGATTAAAAAGAAAAACTCCGGGTGCAATTTCGTTAGCTTTTTCAATGTCATAATCACGGGTAATTTTCACTCTTCATAATAGAAAATGAGTAATAGGTTGGAAGGAAAAAGCACCACATCCGCTCCGGACCACCACTGATGCACAGGCCAGTAGTGGATGGTAAAAGAAAGAGAGGTTTGTGCACTCCAGAACACAATAGTACATTCAAAGAGTGCAAATAAAATCCCTTATTTACACTGAGATGTGCATGAGAGCTAAACCTAAAAGACTGCCGTCTAGAAAGAAGTAAGAACAGAGAAAGTATACTGCTTGATTGTTTAAAGCTTCTTAAATTCAGGACGAACTTACGTATTCTTGTACCTAGTGGTCGTTACAAGTGAAATATTCTCACTGCATTCATTTAGTGAGAGTGATTTTTATTCTAAAAGGAATTAACAGATTTCATTATCTCTTTTATGTCTTACAGTTAAGCTTGTAATCCTCAGAATATTACCTTTAGATCCTTAGGACGTCTACAACGAAATAATTCCCTTTTTGCCAAATCTTGATGTATAAAAAAAAAAGTACAGAATAATTTTTATACATAGCACAATAATAAAAAATGTGATTGCAAAAAGATAATTATAGATGCTCTTGAAGTCTATTTCATTGAACAATAACGCATAATTTAATATTTTTTTTATTATTTAAAAAAAAAATACGATGCTTATATAATATGGAAAACTAATGAAATGATGTGTGATCAATTGAAAAGACAAGAGAAAATTAGAAAAAGACAATAAGATCCTTTCGAAAGGCATTTCAATGAACAATTATATCAATACATCCTTTCATCAGTTCTACTTAATATTTAAAGTATTACAAATTTTAAATACTAAGTAAATCGCAATGACTTGCAACTGTTAAGAAAACTGAAAGAGATACTTTTGAAATGCTAAACAGTTACACATAATTTCATCAGATCCTTACGAAATGCATTTCAATGAACAGTTATACATCCTTTCATAAGTTCTACTTAATATTTAAAGTATTACAAATTTTAAATATTAAGTAAAACAAATACAATGACTTGCAACTGTTAAGAAAACTGAAACAGATACTCTTGAAATGCTAAACTGTTACACATAATTTCATCAGATCCTTTCGAAATGCATTTCAGGGAGCAATTATACATCCTTTCATAAGTTCTACAAATAAGTACTACAAATTTTAAGTAATATGTAAAACAAATGTAATGACGCTCAACTGTTAAAAAAACTGAAACAAATTCTCTCGAAATGCTAAACAGTTACACACCATTTCATTATTTTCACATATTATTTAAAAATATTGCAGTTTTTTCCAGTTCTGAAACACAATTTTCTTCAGAAAGCAAACACCAAAATTAATGGAAACTTTACAATGGGTATGAATGTATCAATGAACAATGATACATCCTTTCATCAGATCTACTTAATATTTAAAGTATTAAAAATTTTGAATTATAAGTTGAACAAATGCAATGACTTGAAACTGTTAAGGAAACTGAAAGAGATACTCTTGAAATATTAAACAATTACACATAATTCCATCAGATCCTTACTAAATGCATTTCAATGAACAATTATACATCCTTTCATAAGTTCTACTTAATATTTAAAGTATTACAAATTTTAAATATTAAGTAAAACAAATACCATGACTTGCAACTGTTAAGAAAACTGAAACAGATACTCTTGAAATGCTAAACTGTTATATAATTTCATCAGATCCTTTCGAAAAGCATTTCAGGGAGCAATTATACATCCTTTCATAAGTTCTACTTAATATTTAACGTATTACAAATTTTAAATAATAAGTAAAACAAATGCAATGACACGCAACTGTTAAGAAAACTGTAACAAATACTCTCGAAATGCTAAACAGTTACACATCATTTATTTATTATTACATATTATTTAAAACTATTACAATTTTCTCCAATGCTGAAAGACAATTTTCTTCAGAAAGCAGACACCAAAATTAATGGAAACTTTACAATGGGTATAAAAGAAACGATGCTCTTATTGTCATTTGAAGTCTTGTTTCTTGCACCCGTGAGAGAATGGAAACTTTACCCACTGATATTTTTAATCCTTTACTTAACAAATTAGACTGTAAACAATTTTTTTACAATGGGGAAAAACAAGTTTGGGTTGATAATTTATTTAAAGCTTATGGATACGATATAGGTTCTAATTTTATTTCGAGGATATTGTGTCTTCCTCTTAAGGCTGCTGTGTACTAACTATATTTGATTCGCCCACCTCAATGTTAAACTTTGGAGAAAATTTGCCAACTGTTTATACATACATAAATGCTGATAATCAAATAAAAATTATACTTTTAGATAGCCTAAATTTTTCTGCACTTTGCAACAGGATTCATTTTATAAATTTCGTCCACCAAAGGAATTGATGAGCGTTTAAAGCACACTATACCAGATTTTTTCCTCGAATAATTTAAATTTTAAAATATTATCTGCATTAAAAAAAATGCTCCAAGATGTAAAATGATGAGCGTTTAAAGCACACTATACCAGATTTTTTCCTCGAATAATTTAAATTTAAAAATATTATCTGCATTTAAAAGAAATGCTCCAAGATGTAAAATGATGAGCGTTTAAAGCACACTATACCAGATTTTTTCCTCGAATAATTTAAATTTAAAAATATTATCTGCATTAAAAAAAAAAATGCTCCAAGATGTAAAATGATGAGCGTTTAAAGCACACTATACCAGATTTTTTCCTCGAATAATTTAAATTTAAAAATATTATCTGCATTAAAAAAAAAATGCTCCAAGATGTAAAATGATGAGCGTTTAAAGCACACTACACCAGATTTTTTCCTCGAATAATTTAAATTTAAAAATATTATCTGCATTAAAAAGAAATGCTCCAAGATGTAAAATGATGAGCGTTTAAAGCACACTATACCAGATTTTTTCCTCGAATAATTTAAATTAAAAAATATTATCTGCATTAAAAAAAAAATGCTCCAAGATGTAAAATTTCTTTCTCTATTACGGAGGACAACTTTAAAAAAAAAATCTTTATATCCAAGTCGGCAATCCTTGGACACATTTTCTCCATAGGTTAGCATTGGGGTGAGCGAATACGATAGGGTTAGCCTTAAAGCATTCCGGAAATGTGTATCATTGTCGTCGTATAATGAAGCAAACTGACCTAAGTACGGCATATTTCAGTGAATTATCTAACGCTGAGTTAACTTTCTAGCAACTCTATTGGATTATTTACCCGTCAGAGATGTTGTACCCTTTGACTGCAACCTTTTACTTTGTATAAATAAAGAAGGGTGTAACCAGCAGAATAATACATCCAGGATGTCATCTTTTTGGTGTGATAATGAGTAGTGGAAATGTAAAAATTTTTTTTATCACAACCGATATGATGAGCTTGGTTCCCTTGTTGTGTCAGATTTTATTACCACCGCTCGCAGTTTTCGTGACCACGAAGGAGCACGACACATTGTATAGAGAGGCAACAAAACGAAAACCAAACTCTCGCGCTAACCATTCTCTGTCTGGAAATACAGTTCATTCATGATTTTTTTTCTTCTTTTTCAATTACACCCGCAGCGCTGCTTTTCCTGTCAATTGAGACTACAACGGAAAGACCAACCACAGAGGGCGGGAACCTGTTTAAAGCCAATAACTGCGGTGTTATGCTGGCCCCCCGCAGATCAACATCCTGCAAGGGGAAATAAAAAAATTGCTGACACTTTTCTTTTCGTCAAGCGATGCTTCAAGAGAAAAGACTTTATTGTTTTCGTGTCGGTAGGTGGTGGAACTTCACGGAGCGAAACACAGTCGGGTATATGCTGGCATAGTTTTCAGTTAAAGTTGGAGGTGATTGAGGAGGCTGGTGCTTAAAACGGTTCTCTCGGTAATCCGGTTTACGTGCGTGCTTACCTTATGTGCTGCAGTTTGAGAAATCAAAATTTTGAGGATTGACGTGCCACTTGAGAACTCAGGCAGATTCTGATATACGAAGGTCATTCACTAACATGGATTTAAATTTAAAAAATTATCTCCAAAAAAATAAAACATTACATAAATAAATTACAAATTCCCTTCAATTTCGAAAACCATTTTTGTTGTAAATCAATCTCATAGATGAATGAAACGAGACTATTAAACGCAGGTCATTCCCTTTAAACGAATTTAAATTTAAAAATTGTCTCCAAAATATACATTACGTAAATAAATTGCCAAATTCCCTTAAAAAGTTTGAGAACCATTCTTGTTAGTAATATCGATCTAATATATGAATGAACTATAAACGAATGTGATTCACCTACAGGAATTTAAATTTAAAAATTGTCTCCAAAAAGATACATACGTAAATTAATCATCAAACTCTCTTAAACTTTGAAAACTATTTTTTCCCCTTAAATGTCATCTCATAGATGAATGAAACTATTAAACGAAGTCATTTCACTATACATGAATTTAAATTTAAAAAATTGTCTCCAAAAAGATATATTACTTAAATAATTGTTAATTCCTTAAAGTTTTGAAACCATTCTTGTTGTAAAGATCAATCTCATAGATGAATGAACTATTAAACGAAGGTAATTTCCTATAAAGGAATTTAAATTTAAAAAATTATCTCGAAAAAGATACATTACGTAAATTAATTATCAAATTCTCTTAAAATTTTGAAAACTATTTTTTTCGTAAATAGCAGTCTCATATATGAATGAAACTAACGCATGTCATTCACTATGCATGAATTTAAATCTAAAAAAATTGTCTGCAAAAGATACATTACGTAAATAATTTGCCAAATTCCCTTAAAATTTTGAAAACCATTCTTGTTGTAAATATCAATCTCATATATGAATGAAACTATTAAAATGCATTTCAGGAATACACAGTTTCTTTAAATTTCCCAGTAAAAAATACTACATTATAATTAAACAGGAAAACCAACGTAAATAAAGCACAAATAGCAATAACATGCAATTATTTTGCATACCGGCCGTTTCGAAGCTACAAAGGAGTTTCTGTTTATTCCTCGAGCTCAAAGGTTGATATTTTCTTTTCATACATTATAATTGTTCTAGTCATCTATATTATTTATTATAAAAATGCAAAGGAATGGAAAAATAATACTATTTACGATTCCTCTAATACATTCATCGACTATTTTTGTTTAAATTCGTACATATAACGAAAATTAAAAAGTTGAAATGGAGATGCGCACCGTTCAGAGTTTGCGTTAAACAAAATTACGTTTATCACGATCTGCGGAAGTCATGATCCCAATTAATAGTTAATGATATTTAATCACATTTCTGCGGAAAAAGAATGCTTAGATATCATCGATATTGCGAAACTCCTGTAATTAAAATTCTACTCAACATCATCGTTAACGGGCAGCCTCCTCTGAATAAATATGTGATGGATAAGAATTTGAGCAATACGTTACGTTACGTTTCTGTTACAGTCCAACAACTAAACAGTAAAGTTATTGAGTCCGGGTTTCGTTAGACGTCTAGTACGTTCTACCTCTACGTATTGCAGGAGGAGGAAAGAGCAAAATTTGTAGGGGAGACCTGTGTACCTAGGGCCACCTTTTTTCAATGAACGAAAACAGACCCACTGACCTGTTTAAAATTGTAAAACTCATATGCACGCATTGTTATACTAATTGCCATCCCATTGAGATTAATATAAATACTCAATATAATAAATTCTGTGAAATAGAAGGTTTTTTAAGAAACTTCACAAATGGCCCTAGGTACAAGACAGCATTGTACCTAGGGCCAGTAGCTGGTGTACCTAGGACCATTCCCTAAAAGTTAGGTTTCACTCCATAATGTATAGAAAAAACGTATACACATGAATTTTATAACAGAATCCAAATGAATATATGCCAAATTATTAGTGAATTACAAATATTTTCATAATGATTCATCATTTTTCAGATGAATCATTCTTCAGATGAAGTTGCCTCTATTTGAAACTCAGGTTTTTTCACAATTTTTTTTTCTTTTCTTTTGGCCATTCTAATTACACGTTGTTCTTCAATTTATTTCTTTTCTAGAGTCTATCAGGATTCTACATTTCCCTGGTTTTCGGCCGCATCTTTTGAATGTACGAGGTTTTAAATTAGGAATTTGGGGTATGAAAATATGATAAAGGTTGAAAATTTAATTAAAATATCCTATAAAGCTTATTTAGAAGTATACTTTTGCTTTTATAAATATATTTTTTAAAATAGATTCTCGCGTTTATATAAACAAATTAATAATCCTGAATAATAATAATAGTAGCAAACATATATTTTTTGCAAGTCAAGCACATTGAGAATTCCAGAGCAAAATATATAGTACCCCTTCTATTTAAATAACATCGAATACGAAAAAACTTAACTAAATCAAAATTGTTTAGATTTTTCCTCCATTTATTATGAAAACTTTTTCAATAAAAAAACAACATACAGAATATGATTACAGTTGTACCTAGGTCCATGGACCTAGGTACAAGGCAACTATGTGGCCCTAGGTACAAGACTAGGTAATTTCATACAAATGCCTTCTACTAAAATCCACATGGAGAGGGGACTTATTTAATACCTCATTTAGTACTTAATGTTACAAACAAAGTTATGTACTAGAATTCAAAGAAAAGTATTTGACTTACCTTTGTAAAACAATAAAAGTGATGAGCTGCAAAATTTTACTTCAGACTATGAAAAACGTTTTTCACTTATAACTTGCCTCAAATTTCTCCTCCAAAATTTCTAATTGGCTGCTAAAATAGCAATTACTGTTGCCACTCACCCAACTGAGTAATAAAACCTAGAACTAAATATTATTCAAATAAAGTGGGGTGGCCCTAGGTACATGATGGCCCTAGGTACACAGGTCTCCCCTATATAATTTTGGTACTTCCTAAATTTCATATGGTTTCACTAACACTGTAAACAATTCATAAATATAATTAAGTGTGTGCATATATTATTACATTTGAATTTTATACTAAAATGGATCAATGATCTAGCTTTATTCATCCCCTTTTTACGATCACTTGGGGTTTGGATAGTCAATTCATCTATTGCTGCGTGTGACATGTTGCTTTAAAATTTGCGATAGTCCAAAAACAAAATTAGTTTCAGAAAAAATATTATAGATACTGATCATAGTATCTCAGTAATATGTCTAATGTAAAACTTAAAATATGAATTTATATCTAAATGAGCTTAATGTAACTTTAAAGTGGACTTATATATATTCTAAGGCATTCATATAAGTTCTTATTTGGATTTTTTACTATTTATCTGTTCTCTAAAACAAAAACAAAAAAAAGAAGTTTTAACACTATGATTGCAATTTTCTAATGATATATCTTGATTAATTTTTTTATTTCAATGGAAATTTATTTTTTAAAATGCAATTATTTAATGATCTCATCATTTGTTTTTAAATCCATAATTTTACTTACCAATAAAGTGTTAATTATAGTTCTGAATTCAGTATTTACATTATTAAATCGCCTAGAAGCATTCAAAATATGTCATAAAAAGTATTTAGTCAAAAGAGAAAACCATGAAGAATTTATGGTCATAGGCGAAGTGTAAAAATTATATTGAATATATAACTGTTTTATGTGAATAAAAGGGTAAAGTAAACACCCACAATAAAAGTATTTTAGAACCGTTAGAGAGGATTTCACTTGAATGTTGTTTTATGAGATGATCATAAGATGAATTTAATATCAGCGTATTCATTCGAGCTTTAAGATTGATCAAAGAAAGTCAGAACAAAAATCCTATAGAGATTGCCATCCTCCAAAGTCTTTTTGCGATTGACTTGGAGAATTAACCACATCGCAATCTACGTGAAAAGACTGTTTAAAATTCTTAAAAGGTCTCTATACCCTATCAAGCAATGCAAGAAAATTTTTCTTGAAACTTCGCAATAAAAGTGCTCAGTAAATTTTTTTAATAAAACTTTAAAAAGTCGATATGTTTTTCCTAAAGATGCAATTAAAAAGCCGATAAGCTGAATAAATTTGTTATTTTTCAATAAAATCTTCCTTCTTTCCAACCTACTGTTACAATTAGTGAGTTTGTCAATGTCTAAACATTTTGCAAAATAGTGCAACATTAACCACCTGCCATAATACTTAAAGTATCTTCCGTTAGTCAAAGAACATTTTTGACGCAGTAATTAGACTTTAAGATAGTTGATGCACCCTTGTATGCTGCAGTGAAAACAATTTTTTTAAAACACAGTATAGCTTGTAAATACAATGAAGATTTCACTACTCGCTTTGAACAGATGACGATGTATCTTACGTAAACACTTTCATCGTCCATTAAGGATGATGACTTCCCTCTCAAAATGGTGACCTCCAACTCATCTGATACTGAAGGAAGCATACGCATTTTCAGAGTCTTAAATGGACAGTATTAATCATCATCCGCAACCATCGCAACCCGAATTTCATAAACGACTACCTTCTTTATTGGTCGATGCATTTATCCTGTTTTTAATGTATCCGCTATTACACCGGGTATTCAAAAGAAGCTATTTTTTTACCTATTTTGTTTGCTATTATTAAGTACATAATGTTGACACAACAATTTTCTCATTCACCCAAGCGTATCATAAGGTATATCGCAGAGGAGCAGCATTCATCTCCCCCTCCGCGGATTTATTTGTTCCGTGGTAACTTTGCGTTGCATCTGGTCGTTGTGAATAGTAATTTTTACTGCTTCCTTTTTGGCGGTGTTGGGTCTATTTACGGCATAATCGCACGAGTGTAAAATAATGTGATACTAAATTTCAACCCATTTTTTTTCCTTCCCATTCTTTCTTCTCCTCTTCGAAGTCTCTTAATGAGATTAAGCTCTGACCTTCTCATGTAATAAAAGGAAGAGATGAAAGAAGCTAAAAAACAACGAAGAAGTATAATGGGTGGATTTGCCAAACCTCATTCTGAAGACCTACAGAATATGACCAACAGCGAAATTCAAGGCAACTCTTTTGCTTTGATTCTGGTTCAACGCGTGCCCGCAACGTTAATAAAACCCTTCTTTTCTTCTTAAATCTTGACGATATCATGGCTTGTGACTCTCTCTTTCGTATTTTTGCATGAGCGAAGTATAATTGTCTTACGGTTGTGCTCTCGCAAATAAGTTATGTGTTTTTCATTTTTTTAGAGCTTATTTTTGTAAAAGATGTCTGAAAAATAACTACTGAAGAAGTCTAGTTAGAAAATAATAAGAAATGTTTGATTTACGAAACAACTGAACCCTGAAACAAAAAGCTCGCTGCCAAAATCTATTAGATATAGACTTTCTTATCCAAACTGCTCTTATTTCTTTCGCAAAAAATTCCTCAAGTTTTGAAATTTGAGTTCATTGTGGTAAAATTTTGTCAAAGCCTCTTACCATGGTTAAAATTAATAAAGCAAAAATAACTTTTATAATTATTAATTTTTTAGTTCTAATAATAATACAGTGAACTTCAATTCACTTAAAACAATTCATTATTTTTAAGTTTATAGATTATAGATTTGTTATTTTAGCAATCTAACAGTTTCGAGAGAGTACGTGAGTAATAATTAGGGATCAAATGATTCATGTGACAGCGGTGCTTAAGCATTTTGCAATGCATTTTCATACTTTTACTCTCTATTCTTTTACAAGTATGTATGAGTTACATACTTGTAACTATTGGTCAAGATTTATTGGTCAAGATATATTAAATTGTATTTGTCAAACGCATATTCAAATACTTATAACGTACGGTTTAAATACCCCATTGACAAAATGCTCTATATTATTAGTAATTCTCTGAGAGTTACTGAGAGTAACTGATCTCCAGAGAGTTGATGAATTACAACAAATGAATATTTCTTGTATTTTCTCAGTATGATTAGCAATGCCTCGAGCACTAATTCTAATTTTTTCAGCTTTCATGTTTTTTTTCAAATTACTATAGTTTATATATTATTGGGAATACACGCTAAAAATGACTGTTATTGTTTAAAGATATTTGGGGAATAACTACAAAGGTAACTATGAAGAGACAAATGGAATAAAACTATAAAGTGGGTAATTACTTTTTTCCTAATAATACTTCAAAATACAGTCGAACCCAGTATATAACGAACCCCTGGATGTAACGAACGAAACTTTTGGTCCCGTCGTTTTCGTATTATACGTAATTTAATTAGCATTGTGTCATTTTAATGAAATTGACTTTAGTCGATTTAGTTCATTAATTATCATTTTAAATAGATTTTATCATTTTTAATACATCATTATTGAATACACATTACAACTAATGAGTTATACAGTTTGTGAACTCTAGCATTTTTCTTAACGGTTCGGATATAGCGAACCACCGGATAAAGCGAACAAAATCTTTGGTCACTTGAAGTTCGTTACAACGGGATACGACTGTATATTAAGTATGTCCTTTACATTTCTATATCAACCTTCAAACATCAACGTTTAGAAAGGTATAAGTTTCAATCTCTTCTTGTGCAAATGTGTGACAAAATATCTTTAGTGTGCGCCACTCATATCTTTTTTCTGCAATTAATCAAACTCAGAGGACACAAAAATTGACCTTTAGTTTACTCCAACTCAATTAGACCTCCAACTCAAGAAATTAGAATTAAGTAGACTTGGTCTTCAGTCAAAACTGAGATAACTTTAAAAAGCATGATAGTTAAAAAAAAAATCAGCAATCAAGATTGTACACTTTCATTTCGATAGACACTGATGTACATGAGTATAGATTTACTAAAATCTAGATACGAAAACCCATTCTCATAGGTGTTCTCAAGCATGATAATCTTTGAAATGTCAAAACACATTTTCCTCTAAGCAATCGCTTAAATAGCTTCCTTGAGAAACTCAAGGATTCCTTTAAAGTTTCCCAAGAGCTCTCTGTAATTTCCAATGAAATGAAGTATTACGCAGGATCTAAAATTTTCTCTTTTCCATAATCTCATAAGTTCCAAAGGAATACAGTTAGGAAACAGTCCCAAACTTTGAAGTTGAAGATATGAAAAACAGTCATAAGATTTAATGATATTAACATTACTTTATATCTCTTTATCAAAGCTCATTAAAAACCCTCAAGGGGACAATGAACAAAATCCATTACGTGCTCTTCTCTTCCCGAAACTTTCAACTTTTAGAGATACGAGAAAAAAAAAAGAGACTAAACTTTATTTTTTTCTAATTATGAAAAAAAAAACCGCTAATATTTCGACAGTTTCAGAACTATGATATCTACACCGGCATGGAGAACACTTGTTCTCCTGCTTTAGGTTATATCTCGTGAGATTATAATGACCGCAGCTCATTAATTATGGAAAAAAGAAAAAAAAGAAAGTTTTTGATGAGAAAAAAGTCAGCTTTACGTCTCCAAATTAAGAATATTGAATCCGGTAACATGCTAACATTGAACTGATATTTTTAACCCAACATAAATGAATTTTGTCACACATTCGCGAAAGATGAAACTGAAACATATACCTTTCTAATCCTTGATGTTTGGAGGTCGATTTAGAAAGGTATATGACATACTAATTACATTTAGAAGTAGCATTAGCTATAAAGTAATTATCCATTTGAGAACGTTATTCTATTTGTCCATTCATAGCTACCTATGTGTTTATTCCTGACATATATTTAAACTCTATCAATCATTTTTAGGGTGTATTCCCAATAATATATAATGTGATAATCAAAAAAAAAAAACCTTGAGATCTGTCAAGAATTTGTGCTCCAGGCGTTGCTAATAATACTGAGAAAATACAAGCAATATTTTTTTAAATTTGTGATATAACTCGCTAGAGAGTTGCTATTAACGAATGTAAATAATGTAATTAAAAAACACTTAGAGCTCGATAATATATATTTACTGGCAAAGTATTGATATTCTTATACAAATGTCGCCATTAAATTCTGAACAGTTCAATCAGAACATAGTATAAACAATAAACCAATAGTTTATGCTTTAATTTATTTCAAGTTTTTCTGTTATTTGTTTTCTAGAAAACAAAATAAGAGAATCCGGATAAATTTTGCCCTTTCATGCTTATACAAAACATAGGAACGAATTATATGAGATGATCTCTTTTTCGTTTGATCAATCTTACGCACATACACATTACGCGAGAGACAATTTTTTGGTTCTAAGTAAGATCAAATTTTCAACTTGATTTTACAACAAACTTTATATATGCAATGATATACAACAAATTTTATGAATCTTGAAGGTTTTCAGATATAGTATTATGACTGAGAAAGTCAATTTAAACAGCGTATTGCCAGAATAAATTCACGCAAAACTAACAAATAATTCGAATACGTGATTGCTTAGTTTTATCAATGACAAAAATAACATAAAAAAGACTAAGATATAATCGATATCTTTAGAAAAAATTTTAGAAACTTTCTTGTAATATTTAGTTTTTAAATTCAGTATCCTTCTACCGAATTCAGAGAGATGTACACCGCCGTTTGTCAAAACTCCAATATAATAAATATAAACATACATGATACAAGCAAAGTAAGTTTGAATTCAAATATTAGCATTTCGAGTTCTTGCTCCTCATATTTTTGATTTTTAATGAGCATATAAGGCCTTTGTTACCTACCTAACCACCACTGATATAAACAGACAAAAAAAGAAATTCATTTATTTTACAAAGAATTGAGTCCTGCTATTCGATTTGATCACAAAGCTTTCATCAGACTTACAAATATATTCATTAAAACTTCACCGGTAATAAAAATGAATAATCTGTATTAGCATACATAAGGAATCCAAACCCCAAAAATTATTATTGTTTACTCAAAGGAGGATGTTACATACGTCATAATTTTAACTGAACCTGAAAATAAGCGAGTAAATATTACCATGACTCAAAGTAATTGAATATTTAACAATCTAATAATATTGTAAATTCTGAATAACACATCTGAGGCAACGAATGCTCAAGGCAGGCAACAACTTCTTTTCATATCCTTAATGTAATGTAATTAATGAAGGGAAGTCACAAAAATATTATATGCAATTCCTTATGATTTTTGATAAGCATACGAGTACACACACAGACACACTTAAATATTAACACACGTATATATTAATCTGTCGATGTATATAATTTTGATGTTTGTATATATATATATATATATATATATATATATATATATATATATATATATATATATAAATGAGTACACGTGTGTGATGAAATATCGATTCTTATTTAATTTTTATAATACATAGCCTGAATTTATTTCTTAATTATACTACTGAAAAAATTCATACTTTCTTATCACAGCTGCTTTAAAGATTGTTAATAAATGAAATTTGAAAGAACAAAATGACGTTAAGACTGTTTGGTTGACGAAGTTTAATCCATCAAATTAAATTATCTCATTAGAAATGAAGAAAGCCCTATTTATTTAGCATTAAATATCATTTATGAAAACATTGAAATCTAATTTTTTAATTAGGAAATAACGAAAAGCAGAAAAATATAAAAGTTTCATATGATTTTGAAATCCTGTTTCGCAATTAGTGAAACAGATTTATTAAATTTCAAAATCAAAAGTTTTTTAGAGCTTCCGAAAAGAAGCGATGTTTACTCTTTTTATCTAGTAATTACTAAGTACAATAAAGACATCTCTTTAATGGATGACTAAATTATAAACTTTAAGGCTTTGCGAAGGATGTGATTCGCTTTTTTTTAACGTTCAAATTTATTCAATTATTTTTGACATTCCGTTTGAATTTATGTGTGGATATATTATGATAAATATAGATAGAAAATGGACTCTTGTAAATTAATATCAAAAGATTACAAACTATTAAAATTTTACGTAGACTCTCATAACTGTCAGTTGCAGATTTGGAAATCTTTGTTTCTTTATGATGATACGCTTATTATATTAAACATATTGTAATGCATACAATGGTCATTGTTTGTAAAAAAAAGGACGAAATGGAGAAATAAATTTTGCTATTTGGGAATATAAAAGGAAATATGTTAAAACAAAATACAGTCGAATCAGAACTTATTTTGTTATCCAGGTTTAACTTCCACATACTTGGTTATTCCTGAATTTGCCATCAGTTTATTAAATTAGGACAGTTTTGCAGACAGCCAATACTAAAAATATTAAGGTTTATAAAAAAAACGGATATTTTGCTGCATTTATCTATTTTATAAACTTAATCTATTTTATACTTAATTTTGTACACGTATTACATTGCACACTGGTGGTATTGTTCATCTTTCTCTATCACATTCTGTTTGTATCTGTCACCCCACACTACTGATACTGTTGTTTTAAATTTATGAAACTTCGTAATGACCATCAGCTACGGTTGAGGATCGAAATATGGGCCAACATTCTAGCAACTGAATTAACATAATCTTCCGGCGATCTGAGAATTTTTATTTCTAATGACTTTCTCTCACATGTCTTGTATGGCGCTGAACATCTATCTTAAATTATTTTTTAAAAAACACACATTTTCTTACACTCAGTCGTTTTGTAAAAGCTTCTAAAGTTTTATTTCCCCATTTGAAGACTTTATTTAATAAAACTTCATTCAGTAAAACAAAAAATACATCATTTCCATTCAATTAGGTGTTTTTGTTAACCGATGCTGTGTAAAAAATTTGATGCAGAGTGGCAGTTTCATAATTGCTGAGTAAGACGGTCAAGTGAGCAGAAGACGCAGATCTTTAAAAAGGACATTATAAACAAACATCCCATACAACTGCCCTAAATGTCTGTAAACCTAACTGAATTTTCATGTAAACAATTTGATGCAGAATGGCAGTTTCATAATTATTGAATAAGACCTTCAAGTGAGCTGAAGACACAGGTCTTTATAAAGGACATAATAAACAAACATCACATAAGACTGTATTAAATGTCCGTAAACCTAACTGAATTTTCATGTAAATAATTTGATGCAGAATGGCAGTTTCATAATTACTGAGTAAGATGGTCAAGTAAGCAGAAGACACAGGTCTTTAAAAAAGACGTAATAAACAAACATCACATAAGACTGTACTAAATGTCCGTAAACCTAACTGAATTTTCATATAAACAATTTGATGCAGAATGGCAGTTTCATAATTACTGAGTAAGACGGTCAAGTGAGTAGAAGACATAGATCTTTAAAAAGGACGTAATAAACAAACATCACATAAAACTGTACTAAATTTCTATAAACCTAACTGAATTTTCATGTAAACAATTTGCAGAATGGCAGTTTCATAATTACTGAGTAAGACAGTGAAGTGAGCAGAAAGACACAGATCTTTAAAAAGGATGTAATAAATGAACATCACATAAGATTGTACTAAATGTCCGTAAACCTACCTTAATTTTCACGCAATAAACGGTGATATATTCAACGAGAAATTGAATATACAGCTTAAGAGTTTTATATGGAGGCACGGACGCTCTTGTAGATGGGGTAAACGAACGTTTTAAACATGGCACAATTTAAGAACTCTTATATAAGAAAGCAAAACTTTTCATAAACAGTTAAATCATTTTCCCACGTAATCTACTGAAACGTCTTATGAAATTTTTAAAATTAAGATGTGTTTCCCCAACACCCGCACCCACGTCTTGCTCTGAAATCTGTGTAACAAATAACGAAATTTTCAAAGCTTGTTGGGAAATATTACATTAGCCTAATACATATACTTAATTTTTCTAGCACCTCTCGGAATTTTCTTCGGCATTTTTAACTAGCCTTAAAAAAAATTGTATGAAAATGTGCGAAAGAAGAAAAAAAAAATGGCATCAAGAAATAGCTCTTTAAAGTTTAACAATATTATCGACGAATCGATTTTTCTCTTTGTGACATGTTTCTTAAAGAATCTAAAATTTAATTTACGATAAAAGACTGCTGCATTTTAAAGATTTTTCCACGAAACATGCATGAGAGAAGCATTCCTTGCACGTACCAGGGAGGGCTTAACTTGGGGAATCACCAGGAGATTCCACTTTTTATACTTATAAAAAGTAATAGTTGGAGCTTCTTATACAATGAATGTAAAAAAAAAAATCGTATACCTACCCTTAGATATAACCAAATATATTCCGTGCACTTTCATGTTCAAAATTTTCACAGTTGTACGAAAGAATCGATTTTGCTGGTAAGCCCCAAATTCCGTAATAACAGTATTATAATAGTTTTAGTGTCTATGTAGTATACCCCTATAGTTGGAAGTAACGTTTGTATTGCTGGATGGTTCAATTTTGTTATCTTTGTTGTTTATTATATTCACTTAGTACCTATTTAATTTCCCGCAGACTTTAAGGTGTATGCCTGCATTCGGAACACCTTTTTTCAAAAATATACAGTGCTGATTAAATATATATGAAGGCCTTATTTGAATAGTGGTCCAACTCCCCTTTTAAAAAAATTGGAGTTAGCCTCACTTTCATGCACCTCCAGCTTATTTCTGCTGCCAACAGAGGGCATTACACATCAGACTTCAGCAGTCATTTCCAAGCACTCATTAGATTTTAAGGCTCTGTATCTCAAAATGAACAAGAATGGAGGGTGCGGTAGCCCGGGTGGCAAGAGCAGCGGGCCAGTGATCTGAACGTCCCTGGTTCGATACTCGTCGCTGCAAATCTACCGCCGTGTTCACTAATGGTGGCCGGGGCACGTAAAATAGGACGTGGCTACAATGTCCTCCAAGTTCTCAAATTTACCTCTGGAGGTGCGGGGTCAAGTGCTGTGGTCTCGTCACTTGACTCGGTTCAAAATTACAGGACCGGTCATTTAGCCAAGTCGGACTCCGACCCTTGCGGTGCTATTAAAAACCGGAGCCGCACCTTCTTCGCCCATAGCCTTCGGGACTAGACCTGATGTTACATGTCGGTCAAGGGGCATAAACAACAACAACAACAAGAATGAAGTTGGACCACTATTAAAATAAGGCCTTCATATATTTTTAGTTCAAATGTGATATAAAATCATGAAAATTATAGTTTTGGTAAAAACTTCCTAATATTTAAAAATATAGGGAATTTTTTTATAAATTTTTAGTACAATTGAGTGCTTGCGCTAGAGACCCCACACTTAATTCAACCAAAATATTTTAATTTATTTTATACTATATATTACTGTGACACCTGTGTTCTGAAGTAAAAGCTTTTCAATATTTCCAAAAATCCCGCAAGTATATCAAACAAAGTGAAAAACACTGATTTAAAAGAAAAAAAACTCTTTTTTTAAGTACAAGTACCCGTAGAAAGATTAAATTAACAATAGCTTAGTTTTTATTGCAAAGCATAGTTAGTAATATGTAAAACACTATTGCAAAATTTCAATGAAATTTATTGAAAATTTTTTAAATTATTAGCTTTCTCGTTTACAAAAGTAACTGAAAAATGAGTTTTCTAGAAAATGCATTTAGAGATGCTACTTCCGGTCTTTTAATATCGCTTTCGGTTTATAAAACTGGCCATAAGTTTTTCCTCCAATGATCGTATACGAATAAAAGTAAAGCAGTTTTAGAATCCTAAAAGATTGGCCTATAAAACAGAGCAATAAAAAAAATGTCGTAATTTTGCACCAAAGCAGCCATTTCAACGTAGGCAAATACCTTAAAACTATTGAGGATAGGATGACGATTACAACGTCCATTTCTCAATTTTTTAAAAGCACTTTACTCTTTAAAAACTTTACTTTTTCTTTACTCTTTGGAATCGGATGGTGTCGTCTATTGACGGATGAATCTGCTAACAATTGCATCACCAAGCCATGTCATGATCATGAATTATTCTATTCTGGAAAGTTTGTTTTCGGTCAAAAGCATCATTTGTTTTGTTCGGGTGCACTTTATCGACTCTGCGCACTTTACACATTTTAACTTGACACTTGCCCCCCCCCCCAAAAAAAAAAAAAAAAAAAATAAATAAAAAAAATTGTTAGACCCAAAAACTTCAGATCCCCACTCGTTACAATCCACAGCAATGTTACATTTTCTTAAGTCCAGGACTCTACTTCGAGGTGGTACTCTATCAGCTGAACTATAGAGGTGGAAACTATAGGATGTGAGGAACACTCATATTTTCAAATACCATCTCTCAAATACTTCTCTTTCATTTTAAGACCAGCGGCACCTATGGAGCTCTGTCCTAATTAATTAATTTTCCTCAACCATTTGACAATGCTGCATTTAAAATCTAGACAAATATTTTTTACATGCTAGCATACTTTTATTTCGCGGTCTGGTGTTACCATAAAAACAGTTTTACAGGGATCGGATCGTACCCGACTCGCCTTGCCTTGTGATCGGTACACCAACTAAACGGTCCCATTGATGTGAGGAACTTTCATTTTTCGAAAGCCATTCCTCACAACCTCATGAGGACGTATTCATTTTAAAAATTTGTAGCGAATAATAGAGTTTATTTATGATCACCTGTTATTGATATTTTGAGCATCTAATATCGTTTAAAACGATTTTACTCATTACGAAAAAGACAGCAGTCAATCAATATATATATATATACATACATACATACATACATACATACATGCATACATACATACATATATATATATATATATATATATATATATATATATATATATATATATATATATATATATATATATATCTTAACCCTTATGTTCTTGGATGAAAGACATAACCAAGCAATCACTCAGCATCAATTAAATGATATAAATGATACGTTATATGTTTATTATGTTATCGTAAACAATGGCATCTTTGAGACTAGACTTTATAGAAAATATCAAAAAAAGATTCGTTCCAATGAAATATTCCTGAATACTATAGCAATATGTTGCAATATTTCATACTTTTTCATTTTCTGTATAAAAATATATAAACTACCCGTTTCATTAGTTATTTTCTCTGTATGTCAAAGGGTTAGGATGTATATTTTTAATGTTGCCACATCTAATTTGTTCTTGTTTAATAAATGGTATAGGGCATTAAATAATATATTGATCGCCCCATGCCATTCATTTATTCAACATTTATTAAACTCATTTCATCTTTAATACTGCCCCCTATAATTTGTTCCTGGGTAAAACGTATTAAGCATGCTTTATTATTTTCCCAAAATTAACAAATGGTAAAAAAAGTCAAACGAACAGTCATTTGATATGTCTATTAATGTGGTTTGATATGTTCAAAGATGTCATAAGTGTTTTATACACGGAAAGTCTGAAAATGAAACACAAATCTGCATTTTTTTAATACTGGTGTTTATTCAGAATAAAGATTTGCTCCAGAAAAGTGAATAATTTCAAGGCTGAATATAGTCTGATGTAGCTTTTTTTCAAGTGAAAATTTTACTAGTTTTTCAACAGCATGAAGTGTGAAGATCCATATCACACCTTAACCTTGATAAAATTTTCTCAGGAATAGTATGCATCTACGTACGTGTCAAGCTTAAGGTGGAAAATTTGCTTTCATGCCACCTACAGATAACTATGTAATTCGCATATAAAATTATTGCGAATTATTTTACGCTGGTCTTACTGAGAACCATTTAGGTAAAGAGAAAGAATAAATTTTCACTATTTTACATGTAACAAGATTTGTTAAATTCGTAATTTTTATGGATTTATGACTATCAAACTATGAATTATTTTAAACAAATAAAATATAAGAATTTTTGGCCAAAACGGAAAAATGAATGAACACGAAAACCTTCGGCTATATCATGTGCGTGTGTAAGTGCATGAACAATCTTTTTTTTTTCGTGGACAACATAACTCTCCTAATCTTATGACCAGGATGTTGCCAAGGCGGTGCGTTACTATGGCAACGTTCTCATAAACAATTGACATAGAATACTATCTAATAAATTTTCAATTGATTTTTTTTTCGTCAGTCTTCTTTTAGGTACATGGTTTCAGTGTGTATGTGATGAATGAAAAGAATTACTCTGCAAACAGTTAATTATTATGAATTTTTTTTCTTTTGCTTAGAGTATATCTGCCTTATAGAAGGTTCTCAAACTTATCAAAATATCGGAAAACAGCCATCTGTAAATCAGTTATACTTAAATTTGTCAAGTATAATATTCAGCGATATTTGAAAAAATAACATCCGCTAAATTATATTTGAATACCCCAGAACGTTTTATGATATCAACTTAACAACCACTCATCCTTTCTGATATAAATTTAACATATCATTATTTATTAGATACCAACTGACTCAGCAAGTTCACAGTTATCATTATAAGGTGAGAATAGGACATTCTTTTCGAGAAATTCTATTCTATATGTCTCTTCATTCTATATATCTCCCTCTTCTATTTATGGGGTACTTTGTGGTATTGTAAGTATTTGTAAGTATTTGTAAGTATTTTGTGGAGAACTCAGTTAAAAAAAAATTAGAGAGACTTTCTTTTATTTGCATGATGTGACAGACAAACAAGTCAAATGGATTCCTTTATGTTCTTTAAAAAAAAAAAAAAAAATGGAATGCAAGAGTTAAAGAAATTTTTCACTATACGCTTTTACAGTCTTCTACTATATTTTATTTATTTTACAAATACCACACACTACAAAAAATAGCACCTATGCCATCAGTGCACGTGCTCTCCAATACTTCTCAACAAGATCAGTAAAATGTGTCTTCTACTATATATCAGTTAGTTTTCTGGCACATCTTTAATTTTTTCTTGATATGCGTGAGTAGATAAAATAGAAAGTGATCGTCAGTGGGGATATTAGTAAATACATATATATATATATATATATATATATATATATATATATATATATATATACGTACACATATATCATTGTCTCATAATATTGTTATCTCATAACTCTGCTGGACTAGATACTAAGTTGAATATTACATAAAAACTTTCTAACCCTTTACGTTATTTAAACCTATTTGAGAAAGCTTTAAAGTACCTTAAATTTTTGTTCGCAGAAAAAAATGCTGTTTTTATTTCTGAAAATGAAAATTTCAAAAATTATTAAACCTGAAATTTCTTCTCCTCTTCCAAAAATCATTTTATTTTATGTTGAGGAATGTAAATGGAATAAGGCTTAACGTAGAAAGACGTCTGAGATACGTCTCATTTGTTCATTATGTCATTGTAAACATTCACGTCCCTGAAACAGCAAGAATTTATAGAATATATCTAAAAGATTCGCTTTAATGAAATATACTTGAAACATATTCCAATGCGTTGTAATATTTTTATACTTATTTATTTTCTGTATGAAATATTTCAACGACTTATTAGGTTTTTTTGTGTGTATATATGTATCAAAGGTAAGAGATCGTGGATTCAACAGAGGTCTTTAATTTTTCTAACACTCAAAAAACTTCTTTGATCGCGAGATTTCATGAAAATTATTAAAAACTTAAACTTTGTATGATAAGTTGTAAAATTTTTACACTTGTTTACTTTCAATATAAGTTATTCAATCCACTTTTTCATTGCATTTTTTGTTTGGTCAAAATGTTAATGATTGTGGATTCAGCAATCGTATGAATCAATAATTTCTATAACATTTAAAAACTTTGTTGATTGCGATATTTCCCCAAAATAATTGAAACTTAAACTTTGTTTAATAAATGAAATATAAATTCATTTTCTTTAATTTGGTAATAAAATATATCTATATTACCAAAATGAAGAGAATATAATTTCAAACAGAACTCTCTCTTACATAAATTCTACCAAATTTTCTATTTTTATTAACTAAAAAAAGGTTATGTATAAATAATCTCGAAGAACAGGCTTGTTTATTATTCCATCAGCTGCTTAGAAGTTAATTTAAAACCCAAAAATGCACATGCTGTTGTAAGATTTGCTTCCAACCATTAAGCATAAAATCAGATTCACTTTATTCCCTTCCACATAAAAGTAGAGGAAGAGCAAATCTGCCCTAATTACACATAAGGATAAGTTGTTGAAGATTCATCAACATTTTCGTGTGTAGCATCGATCGTTTGTAATTGAGATTAATGAAGATTATCTTTTAAACACTGCTTCAGTCATCAAATTCTATTTTGTGTGTTACCGCACACGTCGACGCCATAAAAATTCCATGAAACGAAGGAAGAAAAAAAAAATAGATCAAACTACACCTTCCTGAATAGCATGCACGTATGGTGTGTTTCTGGAATCATCAAAAAAAAAAAAAAAGAAAATATTAATTATACAGATCTCGTGGTATACATGGTAACATTATTTCAATTTGGTGGACAAGGCTAATTATTAATGTGACATAATAGCTCAGCGATTAAATAGGTTTCTCTTTCATTTCCTGCGGTCATAGAAACAGGAATGACAGGCTATTAAGACGTGCCCTTCGCAAAACATTTAGTTTTGAGAAATAACACATGTTCCTTCCCCCCAAAACGGATCAGTTGGCATTAAGTCATGCTTGGTTTAAAGCTTCTGTGTATTTGAGATTAATATCCTTTTAACCACTGGAGGGGAAAAAATTGAAATTTCCATTGAATATGGAATATTACATTGTCTACATCCACGTTTCAGCGTTTGGAAATTTCTAAGGAGTTTGTTCATCTTTTTCTTTGAAATAAAAGGCTTTAATTTTACCCGTTGTGGTTGTATTATGCTTGCCTCGTTAACGATTTTAATTAACTCTTAAACAAAGCATAAATATATTAGAGTTATTCAAAGCTGCTTTGAATAACTTTGCTGAATATCCAAAACATAAAAACATAACAATGACTTTGATCACTCTTCTGCTGATAAATAAATAGACAACCAATTAAATTATAAAACAGATAACACACGTAAAAACAAAAATTAATCTTCATTCATTGGGAAAAAAAACGAGCGTTCTCATTTATCATATGCCAGGATAATTAAGCAGAAAAACAATTGTAATAGAATAATCGATTTCAAAGTATAATTGCTCATTCTTCGAACACAGCACTTCCAGTTAAATCAAAACTTTCTACAACCGTTTTATAAATTTTGAGAAATACTATTTTTGGATGGTAATTTATGGGATATAGTTCATTTATGGCAAATGAATGAATTTTATGAAAAAAAAATTCTAATTTAATTTTAATATAGTATTAAACGCTTAGTATATCTGTGAATAACAAATAAAGACATTATACATATCTGAATTTTCAATAGAGAAATTAAGTCCAAAAATTGTTAAGTGAAATTTATTTGTTCAATTAATCCTATAACTATAAACCGCACTTACGAAAATTCCAACCGATGTTTTAAAGTAATAGAAATCTAACGTCGAATCTGTAATATATGTGACATTTATATCAAATTATATACATGCCTATCTAGTTTTAAAAAATTCTGTAATTGCAATGAGATAAATAAAAAAATTTAGTAAATTACACAGAACTTTTATAGAAGATCTATGTTTTTGTAAATATATATCTGTTTCTCTATTTTGCGAATATTATTTATTTATTTATCTCCTTATTTATTGATACATGCATACAGGAAAAGCAAAAGATATACGTAGAGAGAGACATGTACGTTTACAGTCGTACCCTGTTATAACGAACTTCAAGGGAGCAAAGGTTTTGTTCACTTTATCCGGTAGTTCGCTATATCCGAAACGTTAAGAAAATTGCTAAAGTTCACAAAATGTATAACTCATTAGTTGCAATGTGTATTCAATAATGGTGTATTAAAAAATGATAAAATCTATTAAAAATGATCATTAATGAATTAAATCGACTAAAATCTATTACATTAAACTGACACAATACTAATTAAATTACGTACAATAGGAAAACGGCGGGACCAAAATTTTCGTTCGTTATATCCGTGAGTTCGTTATATAACGGGTTCGCTATAACGGGGTTCGACTGCAT
Source organism: Dolomedes plantarius (assembly GCA_907164885.2). Taxonomy (NCBI): domain Eukaryota; kingdom Metazoa; phylum Arthropoda; class Arachnida; order Araneae; family Dolomedidae; genus Dolomedes; species Dolomedes plantarius. The sequence continues at coordinate 66,194,566 of OU015498.1, read as the reverse complement.
ATCATTTGAAGATCAAAGACAGCAGCTTTAATTGTTTAATTATGCTCAGAAGATGAAGCCTGTTATGGACAGGAAAGGCTAACAGTACGGTTAGAGTACTAGTAACTAGTCAACCCTAACCGAGTACCCTTTTTTCACCCCTCCCCTTCCCACCTGGATTTTCAAGTTCGTCAACCCCTGCTTTTCAGTTTTACCCTTTTCCCGTCTAACCCTTCCCCGGGCTCACGGACGTACCGTTTTTAGGGCATTTTTTTGTGACCTCGGCCCCTCGGCAAAGGCATAGGGTTCATGAACTCGGGCCCTGCACACAATGGAAAGTGACGAGAAAAAAACGCGCCGAGACAACCATCTGTGCAAATGTTAAATTGTACTCGGCGCAAAATTAGGTAACGGTCGGAAAAGGGGTAAATGTACTACATTACTAACCTGGATGTGGCTTGGTTGAAGGTTGACTCGAACGGAAGTGAGTAAAAGTTTAGCAAGGAGGTCTCTGGGTGAAAAATGCTGGGCGAAATTTGTGTTCTTTAGTTATTAGGCGATGTGGCGGTAGATTTTTAAAATGATATATAACAAACGGGCTCTTCATAAATTAAAAAAAAATAATTATAATAATAAAGAATTATCACATTTTTTGTTTGGGTTCTAAAATATGATTGAAATCAGGATAGCAGAGATCAGGTATTCCTTAACGGGATATAATAAATAAATTGACATCTATATATTTAAGTTGCTGAAACGACTTTTTGGGCAGCTCCTGAGAGAAAACTACTGCATCAATTTACTTCATCTGGGTCTTAAACGAAAGATTGTAATCTGTAGATTAGTCAAATCTGATTTTTGTAACCTCAATTTCTATTAATTAGTGCTAATTTACAGTTAAAAATTGATTTTTGCGCATGTTCAGTGACATGTTTTAATGATAAACACGTTTATTCCGAGGAGTCTCTCTAGATCTCTCTCTGCCATTTTTATTTTTACGATAATTATATTTGCGAAATATAAGATTAAACCTGAAGGAAATTGTTTATTTCGCGCTGTTTAATTAGCGATAATTTACAATTTAAAAAAAATTGCTTTCTGCGTATGCTCAGTGACATTTTTAAATATGGCTTTAGATACTCACTAAGCACGAGGCTGCTTAAACACATTAATTTGCTTCTGCGCATTATGATTTTCAACATTTGGCAATGATGTGTTGAGTATAATTTGTGTATTAGTACATTTATTTACAATCTAGCCGTCGTGTTTAACGGGTACCAACTAGTTGGCATTAAGTACGAGAAGAGTTTTTAAAAAGGATCTAAAATACCAACTAAAATTTTTAATTAAATAATAAAATTATGCACTGTGGCATTCATCTAAATATTACACCAAAAAGAGCCCCATGAAGTTTTGATTTCTAACATTAAAATACTTAATATAGATTAGTAAAATATTCAGACCTTAATAAAGGCTTCTATGACCATCATTACTTTAAATTGTCATTAAAATGAAGATTAATACTGCTTCTAAAAACAAGAAAGATTATTTTAATATTCTATGGTTGCAAAAATATATTATTGATTTGAAAGTACCCGTATTTTAAGTATGATTATTATTTTGAAATTCGGAAGTAAATAAACTGAATCTAAGAAAACATTAAATGTCTATTAAAATGACAAATTTTTTTTCGTTATATGCCATAAAATTTATGAATCAAGTTTGATGTAGACTACGTTTTACAAACCGATTTATTGTACATCCGATTTACTGTGACATTCATCTAAAATATTGCACCAAAAAGAACCCCATGGAAACATTTCTTCAATATGAAGTTTTAATTTCTAATATTAAAATTCCTAATATGGATTAGTAAAATATTCAGACCTTAAAAAAGGCTTCTAAGACCATTATTACTTTAAATTGTCATTAAAATGAAGATTAATACTATTTGTAAAAACAAAAAAAGATGATTTGAATATTCTATAGTTGCAAAAATATATTAGCGATTTGAAAGTACTCGTATTTTAAGTATTATTATTATTTTGAAATTTGGAAGTAAATAGACTGAAGCTAAAAAACATTAATGTCCATTAAAATGACAATTTTTTTCGTTATATGCAATAAAATTTACGAATCAAGTTTGATGTAGATCACGTTTTATAAACCGATTTACTGTAACAACTAATCATAAGAATCTCAAGAATATTTACCATATTTTAAATGTAAAATACTTCAATGAAGAAAAGATACCAAATTTAGTTTGCTTTTTACCTTCTTTTGAACTTCATACATGCACAGCGCACGTAAAAATTTTGAAAAAACTTATTTGATAATAAAAATTTTTCTTGCATTATATTAAGAAACACAGTTCTAAAGTACACTGAGATTGTCTCTTAGTACAACAAATATAATTTTCTTAAGTAGAAATTAACTGCGTAGATGAAACAGCTTTCACAAAAACTATAAAGTTTATGATAAGGAAATATATCATTTATTGATTTATATACTAACGTGACTATTTCAGTGCACTTTACAGGACAGAGATTGTCGTTAAACAAATATCCCTCACACTTTATCAAATTTTAAGGATTGAAAATTTAAAATATTTCAATTAATTCCGCCTTTTTATGAAGTTAATTAATTTCTCTTCACAAGATGTTGCACACGTAAAGAACTATTCGAATTGAATTGGAGAATTTCGTTAATTACGTACTTCAAAAAATTTTAAATAACAAAAAAAAAAAAAATATTAAATTTCATATTATTTCAAATTTTATTTATTAACATTGATACAAGAAAATAAAACATTCTGTTACTTAAAAAAACAATTCACTATCAAAAGTTAGATGTCTGTAAAACTGAAAAATCCAGAAAATGAATATTTAATTGAAAAACTTCTTTAATGCTATCAGATTAAATTTAGTTCAAACATTTGGAAGTCCATAAAGAGCATATAGATTGCTTTATAGTTTTTTTTTTCTAACGAATTTGTGTTTATTGCAATTTGAGTATATATTAACATAATATATACGATTCTATAAAGAAAAGTAAATGCTGAAATATGGATTTAATTTTATATACACTTTGTAATAAAATTAATAATATATATTTATCTATGATTGTTTTCTACATATCGTTAAAAAATTCTTACGGTCATTCAGACTCCTTATTATTACCTATTTATACTTAATAGCCACTAAAATGTGTTGAAACTTATTCTAAGCTGCTAATGTTCTTTATAATTACATAATAAAATGCTTATTTGGTACGAAGCATTGCAAAAATATTTCTTTAGATTCATAATTAGTAGCGCATCAATTATTTGTTCATGGATAGAGTAAAGGCATCTCAGAAAATAACAAATGTTTGTATACAATTTATTTATTAATAGGTTTTACTCGGTGTCTGTATGTTTTACTAATTAAAATGGAACTCAGTATAATCATACGGTCTAGTTTATATTTTTTTTATTTGAATTCTAATTAAAATGATTAAATTGTTTTTACCAGCTCAAATTTTACATACAAAATTTAACTGTACATATATTGTTTGAAAGTCATTTTTAGATTTTCAACAAAATTCAACAAGAAGGAGAAACGTTCTTCCTGTATAATTCAGTTATACAGATTCTGTTAATCTGATTGACCATGCTACTTTCATTATTTTTATTTCTTTTGGTCTAATAATTTATACTAGCATTACTTTCAGTATTCATATGTACCGCGCAACTTATGGTCTGATATACCTGGGATTTTCATGCGGCTTTTCTACCATAAAATATTTATATATGTTTTAATAGCTGCTGTTAAGAAACTGAGATGCCTCTTATCAATTATATAATTTGATTTTCATTCTTAAAGGGTCATATTGTTTCCTGTTTAATTGTTTTAAGGTTGGACTTATAAAATCCCCCCAAAACTACAGGTAGTCCAATCAAATGAAACTGTGCTTTTGGCTATTTAGCTACGTGATATCACAACTATACTTATAAATAAACATCACAAACAAATGTTTGCTATACGGGTCTACAATCAGGAAATAATGAAAAACAAACATCAATTTTTATACATCTGTCGTCAAATGAACTTGGAGTTACTAAACTCTACATGACTACAAGTGTACTCTACAAGAATACATGATTTTAAGTATTTGTTAAAGATTATTAATCCGAAGCATACCAGGCATCTATAACTTTTTTGACAAATATTTTAATCTAAATTCAAGATACACATGAAATAAATTAAAATAAATATAATTCTCTAATTTCTCAATAATCTCTTTACATGTTTTACTGTCTCATTAGCAATCATTTGAAGGATTAGAATGTTTGGTTGACCATGTACTAGATTATCGACATGGTCTATATTAAAATGAGTCTTAAAGTAAACATAATTAGCAATTTAAGATTTTAATAAAAAAAGCTTTACATGCATCGCTCTGCACTTATTAATTCAAAATCACCATATTGTTAATGCGATGATATTTTTCAAAAGAGGACTGATACGCTGTTAACTATATTGCATTTTTCCTCAAATTAATGACGTACTACTAAGTTTAAATATTTTTCAAATATGTAGATTTTAGAAAACTTATCTTAGCAAAAACAAAAACAAAATTAATTTATGAACAAGATTTACTGTTAGATATTATATTAATAAAGCATTAGAATTACAATTTAGTTAGAAATACGTATTTTCTATTACTTAAAAAAGATTTTAAAGAATCCGTGTTTCATGAAAAATGTGAAAATGTTACTCGTTTATGATAAACCATAAGAATAAAATGAAAGAATGAAATCAGAATAACTTTTTACATTTTAAAATACATAATTATTTTAAAATTTAGCGATTGAAGTTTAGTTGAAACTGCATTAAAAATAATTGTGTATTAATCCTTTATCATACTGTTAACAAGTTCTTTTGGATTAGGAATCTAATTAGTTCGTGAAGATTAATAGTGCATAGTCGAAGTATTTTATTTTTTCTTTAAAATATATGACGATAGAAAACATAATAATATAATTGTTTACTATTAAAATTTTAAACATTTTCCTAACAACACTTTCTTTTATTCTACTGGTTTTTAACATTGAAACACGTGTAAGTAGATCATACATCGGTCTTTAAAACTTTTCTCTGAAACCTAATTTTAAAAGAGATTTTAATAAGAGAGATATATCAAATTTTAAGTTAACTATATAATGAAATAGCTTTTTTTAAAAAGTAAAATATAGGTTTTAAAATTATGAACAGGAATCTTTTAAACGCACTATTTTAAAATACCAGTAATAACACTTTCAATGAATTCTTTATCAAAAACTGATATTAATTCATACAGATATTATTTAACTTCTGTTTTTTTATGAATGCACTTCCGTATAAGAAAAATAATAAGAAAATCAACTTGAAATAAGAGAAAAATATAGAATTAACTTTGAAAATAACAACAATATGAATGCAAGTATAATAGTCTCGAAAATTTAATCTTTAACTTTAATACAAGCATTATAACTGGCAAGCCATTTGCTTTGAAACCTTTTTGTCTTCACTAAAGTAAAACTGATGACTTTAAAAACTTTTACTAAAAATAATCAACGTATCTTTGAATTTGTTATTTTTATACACATTTTTTATCACAGTTTCACATAGAATAACTGAATGTTCTTTCATATCTCGTGTCAGAAATTCTCAAAATTTTTCTCTTCTTTTCTTACAAATATACTTTTATGCAACAGAAAAAAATTTCTTATGTAAACTCGATTAAAAACTTATTATCATTATAATTATTCCAAAATTGCAAGTATTACGTGAATTGCGACGTTTTGGTAAATACGAAAAAACACAGAGAGTTATTTCCCAATACAAATTTTAATCACTTAATTACATTTATTTCATTACTCCCATCTCTAAGTTTTGTCTGTGTAAAATATCTCTAGACATATTCAAATTAATATCAAACTAAAACATTCATTCATAGGCTTGAATGAATGATACTGATGAACCACTTATTTAGCCGTCATCAGATGGGCCTATGATACTATTAATAAATAATAATAACTAAATAGATTAAGATTCAGAAATTGTATACGCCAAATAAGTATGGATTTTCTCTTCGTGTTGGAACACTGCATGCAAAATGCAATTTAGCACCTGTATTCAACGCAGAGTGCCAAAAGAAATGCAAGTAATAAAGAATCAAACTTTTTGTATTGCTATTTTTAAAAGATAATTGCTACTCCTAAAGTTTGGAAATATTAAGCTTTATTAACGACGTACTTTCCTTTTCTCTTCATAAATTAACTGATTAAGTGATACAAATCATCCAATAAATGGAATTACTGAGCTTTTGAATCCATTGCTTGCTGTGGTGACTGAACAATAATGATTGGTATAAATTATAATTTACAATTTAATAGAATTATTGTGTTATAATATATATTAAAAAGGATAAAAAAAATGTGCGTAATGAATAAATTTTCTTTTACTGATTTTGCTGATGAACATTTTTGAATTCAAATGTGGATTTGTTTCTGGAATACAAAGTTCATATAGAGCATAAAGTGCAATAAATTCCTTTTAGTAGCCATTATCCATTTATATCAAACACTTCAGTTCATAAAGTGTATCATAATTTTCTCTTACAGGTATATTATTTTAGTAATATTTTTTTTATTATTATAACATCTTATGTGAAAGATTTGGTCAGCGATGATTTCGATCTATGGAATACTTTGTTTGTTTTAGATTATTTATTACAGCCTGTTGGAACAAAAATATATGAAGGACAATATCTATCACGTATTAACTTTTTATAATTAAAGTTTTTATGCCATGTAATTCAGCTTTATGAGAATAATCAGGATAAGAGTATTCATTAAATTATAATTAATCGAACTCTTTGTGTTAATATGGGAAAGGGATTGATTATTTGAATTTTTTTGATTTTCGATTATCAGCTAATATATAAATAGAGGAAGGATTATTTATTAGTTTATAGATTAGATAACTCTTTTTTTATTCTACATTTGAAAGGACCATGTGCGCCAAAGGAAATGTCGCATGAAATGGTTTTAAGAACTCCGTAAGAAGTTTGAAAGCAATGAAAAAGTTCCACATTAAAAAAATATCGGAGATAAAATGCTGACTACATGAGGAATTGCATCCTAAAAATCTTGGCATCTTAAGTGACGAACAAAGCACTAGGTTCCATCAAGGCGTTTTGGATAAAACCTAACTGCATTTAAAGAATTACAGCCTGAATTTTTTCGTATCTATAGCGTAGAACAAAGCAGAAGGTTTTAATAAGACGTAAAGCAGAGTGGAGAAAATATATCAGGGACATGATACAACTTATATTCAATAAGGCTTTTTCTGGATTCTCAAACAAGATATTTTTAAAGATGCACACCCATTGTAAGGAGTTATAACCAAGAAGTAACATTTCCACTGATTTTAGAGGTTTTATAAGACAGTTAAAGATCATTTGTAGTACTTCGGGGTGATTATATTTACTTTGTGTTAAAGTTTTGAGGGAGAGAGAGTTAAAAAATACTCTCTCTCTCCCAATCTCTCTCTTTCTTTCTCTCTCTCTCTTACAAAATTTACTAACGTCCTAAAACATTTATTTCAACTCCCCAAATTAATATGATGATAAGTGATTTTTGAAACTCTAGGAGAGTTCAGCATTGTCGAGTGCATGAAGTCGAAAATTTTAGATTACCTTACATTAAGTAAGGTAATCTAAAATTTTTAAAATTTTGGAATGTAATTGGGAAATTCTAATGCAATAAAATTGCTTAAAACTATGAATTTCGGTGTAACTGTTTTGTAACACATTCTGATTTGATTGGGAAGAAAATAGATTTTTCAGTTTCAGAGCCCAAAATTATGCAAAATCAACACATTATTATAAACATTTATTATAAATTTCAGTTTCTAAACTTAAATGGGTATTAATTCGATATCTTCAATTCATACTTAAATCTCTGGTTATTCCTAATTAATTGATTTTTTTATTCTACAAATTGATGATAATTTTTATGGCTACTTGAAACACTGAATCCTTTATGTATTTTGTTTATGAGATTTTGAAGCAATATGCAAAAATATGTATTGCGAAAAACATCATAACAGTCACTGGGTTGATTCAATGTATCCCCAAGAGTGTTAAAAATTATGGCTTTTTTTTATATTTTCGAAAAAATCAAATCAGTGAGTTAGGTCTAATATTTTAGAAAAACTATACCTAAATAACTGTAAAGTAAAATATTTCATGTATTTTAAATAAGATTTAAGGAAAGTAGCAATCTAGAAATCTTTAAGAGATATTTTTTAAAGGTTTCACCGATAAATTATTTTTGATACAACAGTTCGACAAGAAAGATACATTTTAATATAAAACTTCTTCTATATTCTCTGTACTGATGACATTTTTTACGATTTCAAACACTTTATTACTCAGGAGTGATTAAAAACATTTGTCGAACTGTAAAGTCGGTGACATTCGAATTTCTGCATGTTTCTAAAGACTCAGAAACATAAAAATTCGTGTAATAATTTATGCCCCTCATCATATACCCGACATTATTTTTTTTTCATATGGCTGTATTTGGAAATCAGTACCCTGCATTATTTTTATCTGTAATATGACTACTAAATAAACCTGATTTAATTTCTATTTACTGATAGTAAAATATGTTTTTTTATGGTTTAACTTGCAGGAATAGTTAAACCTGAATAATATTTTACAGTTTGTTTTCCGATAAAGAAAATATGAAATCGCGTCAATGTTTTTATTTTTATTTTTATTATTATTATTATTATTATTATTATATATATATATATATATACAATAAAATTATGAATTAATCTCTATCGTTAGCCTGAAATTATACATATTTTAAAATTTTTGTTTGTATTCGGTCTTCTTATATTAAATAAGGTAGACTGCATAAAATTAAAGTATTTGTTTCCGTTTTTCCAAAAATCTGTTACATTGAATACATGTACATAATATTTATTGTTTAACTTTTAATGTAAAAATCTGAAGCATCTGACACCCTTATCGCTTGGTTATAATACTTATTTTCAAAAGCGAAATGTTGATACCAAGATAATAAAAAGTTTTCATATCCCACACATTATTTTAATTTAATTTTAAATTTTTCATTAATATACAAAGTTACCATGGCAAAAATTGTAGGTCCTATATAAAATATTGGTCATGACAAAATATGTAACCAGTAACTGAAACACTTAACCTTTTCTTTTCTTGCCAGTTTTGTGTTAATGAAAAGATAAAATAAGTAATTTTTGACGCAAAAATTTATGGTAAATCTTAAGAAAATCTTTACATCAATTCATTTTTTTTTCATTATTCAACAGCAATAGTTATGCAACGGTTATTTTAGTCAGTACCTGCCAAGGTCTGATATTCGAATGCATTTTAATTCCAAGCGTAAACTTTCTTTTTTTTTTACAAAAATATGCATTAAAAATGGTGAAATAAATCAAGGAATCATTCCATACAGACAGTTTATTTAAAATTTTAAACAGTCTATCTATTTAAAATAAAAATTTACTGCAAGTGATGTTAGCGTTAATAAAACATAAAAATGAAAGGGAAAATGTATAGTTACACAAGAATGCACAGTAGAAATAAATTTGTTCGGTTAGTATGAAAGATTATATGGTCAGACAATTTTCTATAATACTTTATACTCCCGAAATGATATTTCAAACAAATAAAAAGAAAAGTTCAGTGGTCCTATCATTTTTTTTTATATAATGTCATATTTTCCGAAAAATATGTTATAGTTATATTTATTTTTAAAATTCCACATTTAGGTTAAAATAAAGAACTTCGAAGATTTCCACAACATTAAATATTTATATTTATCATTTTTAAATTTTTTTTTATTATACCTTAAAATAAAATAATCAAAATTTACTCACCATCCGACGCATTTATCTCCTCTGTTTACCTAAAACAAAGCAAAATTGCTTATTTAAAACACATTTACTGACAAACATCACATATTACATGTTGATTTTAACACACGCCAGCACATTATATTAATTAATAAGCAAATTATGAATTATGAGGTATAATCTCTAGCTCCTATTCCAACTGCTGCAATTTTCAAACTGACGCCAGAGCCAGGATATGCTTTAAAAACACAATAATATTTTTTTGTGGAAAAAAAAAATTCTACCTATACCCCTTTACCCTCAAAATGACATTTTCAATGCTGGTCATTCACCTAGTGACGGTAGGGGTATCTGGGCCCCAATTTTTTGGAGTACCCTCTGTACCCTGGGGGGCTCTTTTTAAGGGACTCCCTTTTTCTTTAGCCCATCCCTACGCAGGATGTGAAAAACTTCATTTCCTTTCAGTGAAAGAGTTGGAAGGGTATCTGAAAGAAAAAAAAAACTGAGGGGGTTAGGAAGAATGAAAAAAAAGGTGTTCATCCACGAAGTATTGTTTAACTCATTAGATAATTGCATTTTGGATTGTGATACTTCTTCTCAGAAAAGTTTGTCACAATGGAAAATATTTCACGATTCAATTAAAATCATTAAGCATATGAAGCATATGGATATTATGACTTGGTATAGTTTAAAGCTTTGAGTTTGTCGCAACCCTTAATCTTAACTTATATTAGAAGGGAATCTCTCTCTCTTTATATATATATATATATATATATATATATATATACACACACACACACATATATATATATATATATATATATATATATATATATATATATATATATATATATATATATATGTATGTATATATATATATATAAATCAATGTACTAAAGCAGGGTTGGGAAATTGTTTTGGCTAGGGGGCCGCTTTATTGAAGCGGGGGTTAGTGGAGGACCGAACCTTTTTAAAATTATTGCATTTATTAGTTAACTTTTCATTTCAGAAAAAGGTATAAATTGTATCGTAAAAATCAATAAATATAAATAAAATAAAATATTGGCAATTTTTCTGGTTGTTTTGGAGCTTTTGACTGTCTTTGGCAATTTTTCTGGCTGTATGTGCAGGCCACAAAAAAATCTATAACGGGCCGCAATTTGCCCACCCCTGTACTAAAGCAACTATAATAAACAAAGGATACAGGGATATTTTCAAAAGTTTAAGGATGGCAAAATGAATATCAGTCTGTATTAAGGTTAGTTTTAATGGAATGAATTTAAAATATCATATTGATATATCAATACGTTGAGCTTTAGTGAATTTCACATCATGAATTTTGTATTATACTCGTTTCGTATTCGCCATATTTTAATATTCATTAAAAATAAGAGTGAATTTTAACTTAATTATGTTTACGGTAATGTTGGAAAATGCTTGGATTTTGAAAATATGAGAGAAAATTAAGAAAAAAAAATGAGTTTTTGATTATCGATTAGGATAACTCTACTAAAAAAATTAGCAGTGCTTTAGAATGCGAATAAAATGTGTGGCTGAGTATGTAAAATTACTTTATAGCTCAGCAATTATTTTAAAATTAATGAAAGACCAATTATAGGCTCCGATTTTTTTAACATTAATTATTCAGAATATTGGCATATGATAAAGCGAGGGATTCAGATAACTAAATCTGTAATTTTCACCTTATAAAGCTTTCTCATTATCAGTAAAATTTTTCTACTTAACAAAGCCTTATTTATCGAATACTCAAAATATTTTATGAGCAAAATCATAAACGTCGAGGGTTAATCTTGTGGTTTTCTCATAATATTTTCAAGTTCACATGTTGAAGTTGTCTTTACTTATAAAGTTATAAATTAACTGTAAGTAATTTTTCAAAAACAAAGGCTAAGATAACCTTAAATTTTCATCCGTTTCCTATTTTTATTCTCATGAAATTAAATTTCGAATTAAGTGTCAATAAAAATTTTAGTTTTATGAGAAACAAAAATTTCATGTGATGTTAGGTAAAGGGCGTACTTTGATGTACTTATTAAAGTAGATCTTTATTTTTCACATTTTGACAGCTTTCATCTCCAATCGATTTGCTACAAAATATCTTGCAATGAGGGGACTCAAGAACTAATCTGCTCATTTCCAAAGATGTTATTCGAAAAGAACAAACCATCGGTATTTCACCCAGTTTTTAAAAGTCCATTGTAATAATGAAATGAAATCTTCAGTAATGAAGGAAGTAATAAGAATGAAGATCAAGTAAATGATAATTGAATAATTCATTAAAATTGTAAGAGCAAAATGAAGCAGTCTCATTTAATATCTCGATTTTTTTTTTTTAAAGAAAAGAAAATTAAATGTAAAACCTCTGCAACTGCAGCTGTTGGAATTATTCAGATATGAATTATTACATGAAAGATAAGAGTCGTCAAACATCGGTTTAGTGCGATTCCGCTGCTATGCAAATGAGATGTGACGTCGAATGCCAGCCATGCGTAGCTCGGATTCTATAGCGATCCCTAAAAACCCATGTTATCTCCAGCCCGTGGCCAGGCAGCAAACGTATTGTCTCCGTACAAACGATACATCAGACTTGGGAGGGCAAAAAATTAATGAAGTTTAAGAAACGAGAAAGAAGGGAAACTTCTCGGTGTTATCATTCTTCCAGGAATCACGGCCGGAGATAAATTTTTTCCCTCCCTGTGTTTTTCTATCTCTCTCTCTCTATCTCTCTCTCTCTCTCTCTCTTACTTTCTTTTATGCCGAAAATCTCAATTCCAATTGCCAGTCCTTCTTCCAATCAGAAATTTCCATTTGCTTTGAAAAAGGGAAGTAATGTTCTTTCCACTCCACCCTCCCCCTTAAATCAGAAGAAAAGGCGAAAGAACAAAAATGAATTCACGGGCGAGTGATGAAAATGAGTTGGGATGCCCGGGAAGGGATTTCGCAAAAATTGCACTCAGAGCACCTGTCAGCGGCAGAGGAGAGTTATCCATTACAGAGGAGGTTAAGAAATAACTCTCCTGATTACTTTAAATAGGAACGAACGTGAACACACGCGTATAATGTGCTGAATTCCTTATATTAAAAATTTCAGAGTCGCTGGAGAATTTTTGAGGCAACTGGGGCTCCGATCACACTAGCCTTCAGGGATGTCAGATAATTAAAAATATTTAATTTGCTTACTGCATTGAAAGATGCATGACTTTTGAGATACTTGCAGTATGGAAGAAAAAAAAAATTGATACAAATTGAAAATGCATAATTCTTACAGAAGGTTGGATCCCGAGGGGATGAGAAAAATTGCAATGTTTGAGTAAATTGCCTTCCTATTACTAATAATATAAATTTAAATCAGATCCATAAAAGAACTTATTGCTTCTATTTTCATCTCAAAAAGGCTGCGACTAAAAAGTATGAATAAGCTTGAAAGAATGTAAATATTTACATGAAAGAATGAAAATAGCAAATTTCTGTGATGTACGTACATTTGGGTGGACAAGAATTAGTTATGCATATATTTATAATGCGTAAAAAATAGTTTTACACTTTTGTCGCATAAGAAGAATTTCAAAGAGAATTTCAAATTTTAGAAGAGTTGTTTGAGATTGATATTTTTTTACAAAATTAATTAGGTTTCATTTTTAATGTTTTTAATTCCATCTTTTGATTGGCAACACACAAAATCAAAATATATTTTCCATTTACCACTTTGCCTTTAAAGTGTGCCTTTGCTGATACTAATTTAAAATTCATTTCCCAAGATTGGGAAATATATATCAATAAACCTTAACAACTTTCTATAATGATTACCATAATTAAATGATTATCATTATCAATTCACTTATCGATAGAGTGTAACTTTCTCTGTATAATTTTCAAAACGATGTTTAGATCCTATTATCCAACGTAAATTTAAACAAAACTGTTGAATTCAGATATATCTTTAATAGATCGGGTACGGAAAAACATTTATTTACTCTAGATACATAAGCTTTTCTGATCTGCTTAGTTTGCTAACCTTTATGTTAGCAGCTGAAAATAGTCTCGAAGACCCATTCATGAAAATATCTATTAAATAAATTCCAGTATTAAATAAAAGTACCAAAATAATGCAATTGAATTAACAATAGTGTTATACCTTTCATAAATTCCCTCTAATAATTACTTGTAGTTTAATGTAGCTTTTACCTCCCAATTGCTTCTAATAACTTCTAATAATACGTAAAAATACTTTAAAGAAATGTAACTTAAAATTACACTTTCATTACTGGAAATTCAAACGTTTGTGAGAGTCATTAGTTCATGACTTTGTTTAGAAACCCACTGGTCAGCATATTTGTCATAACAGCAGAAAGATTATTCCAAAGCCTATCAGTCATTTAAAATGAATGAAAATTTTGCTGAAGGGGCAGAAGTTATCAAATGTTTAATTAATAGTTCGAGGCAATTTATTGGTACATTATGCTTATATTTTGAAAATGAGAACATTTCACATGCAAAATACATTTGTGCCTCAGCAAAAGGTGCAGATGTATTTTTTTTATGAAACTGGTTACCTTGTTTTCGGTTTAACATGAAGCATTTCCTCAAAGAAACTAAAAAAGAAACTGTCACAATCTACATCTTGCAACAGAAAAAAAAGTGTGCGTTCCATTACTAGCATACTACATAAAGATTTGATCGACATGCGTACTCCTTTTCAATTTGTGTCTCACCCCTCAACAAATCTATAAAAAGAGGAGCATATTCTAATGTCGAGCGGGATGCTGAAGAGCATCGGGAGCTGTGGGGATGATAAGAGGCAGAGGAGGGGGTGGAGTCAGGGGGTGGTTCCTGTAGAAAGAGATTGGTCAAAGAGAAAAAGATGCATGCGAGAAATCAGTAGACTCCGAATAAATAATAAAAAGAAAAAAATGTGAACGATTTGAGGGGACCGATACGAGTTGGAATTATTTCTTTGTAATAGTGATGCACGTGGGGAATGCTTTGGCAGAATTCATTTTGATAGCCATTTTCTTTCCCCTTTTAGCAAAATATCACAGCATTGTTTAAACATTACCATAAAAAAATTTGCAAAAAAAAAAAAAAAAAATCAAAATAAATTGCGAATCTTGTTTATTCGTTTTAAAATTATTTTTTTATTTATATATTTGGACTTTTAGACTGAGATTACATTTCGTAGCCTTTTTCAGAGAAAAATTCTGAGCTATGATTGAAAATAGTCTCATATTATTCTCTCAGGTTCAGAAAATATTGTGCTCAGTAAGAGAACTGAAATCATTTTCTGTCATGGCGGAAAAGGGATACTTCAAATCGTTTCTAGGTTTGGTTTATTCAAATGTAACTTACGAAATATGAATTTTTTTTCTTCCTAGCGTCTCGGTTTTGAGTAGCATCCCTCTTTCCCCCTTGCCCCCTGGTATACAGCCTTCCCATGATTATCACAACCTCTTGTAAGTACTTCGTAGTTCATATTACATACATTCTTTACATTTGAGAGGTTAAAAAAAAATTTAATTTAATGTTTGAAATATATATGTTGGGGAGGCGATACAATTTGAGCAACATTTTAACTATGCTATCATTTGTTCGGAAGACCTTCATGGGAAGACATCCACGGGGAATTTATGTTATATTTACATGGCAGAACTAAGAAAATCATGAAAACCGAAGGCACACCTACTTCAAACGCAATCGCTGATGTCCAAACTCCAAATTTAAGCTATTGTTCCTACAGTTAGTCAGTGGTGGACCAATTCTCGATATACGGTAATGCCCTTTACAATCCTAAAATATCCCTATTTGATATTCTAATACCTTTTATATTAAGCGTGGGAAATGAACCGAATAATATTAAACCATGTCTAGAAATCGAGGAAAGCAAAGTACTTCCTGTCTGAGGACAAAAATGAATATGAATATCGAAATAATTTTTTCCCTCTGAACCATGAACTTTCATGGCATTGTAGCGTTAGTTATAAATTTAAAATAAGTAGAGGCACTGTGATAACTGAATGTAAAAGTGTAACCTTGTTCCAATAATTTATTTTCAGTACTTTTAATCAAACCAAAAATTATATTTTCAGCTGAAAAATACTAGAATCTGCTCACATTTACAAAAGTAATAATTTCAAATTTATAAAGTAATTAATATTTTACTTTAAAAAATTAAGTAAATAAATTTTGCAAAAATTGAATAAATAAATTTTATTAAAAATTAAATTAAATATAAATCTATCCTAAAATACAAAATAAATAAATGAATATAAATTTTAGTACAATAAATATAATTTACAGAAGCCCGGTGGCGTAGTGGTTAAAAGCGTCAATCTGCCATCCCACAGGTCCAGGGTTCAACCCTGTGACTGGGCAAGGTCGACACAGCCTTTCATCCCTTCAGTGGGTCGATAAAATGAGGACCAAGCATTCTTGGGAACTAAACTCTGGGGGGTCCTACGTCAGGTTGACCACCTGACTGAGACATATGCTGTATGGCACCCCAAGCCCACGTTTACGAAAGCGGAGATGGGTACCGCCGGCCCTGGTCCACATCGGACTGTTGCGCCATGAGTTTTAAATATAATTTATGAATTTAAACAAATATATTATAAGATATATCTTGTAATTCATAAGTTCTCAAAATATAAGGTAAAAGGTCTGAAGTTATAAGAGGAAATGCATGTAACCTCGCATAAACTTTGAAAATATGTGCAGATGACAGTGAAACTACCTATATGGAGGAAAAGCAGATAATTATAATCAATACAGGGAAATTAGAAATCCCAGTAATACAGAATGCTTTAAAATTTAAATTAAAATTAAAACTTGGTGGGACTAAACTTTATTGAGACTGTTTCCAAGCCTCTTGAAATGTGCTCTCTGCAGCTGTTTAATTGAAATGAAAGCTTCAATTATTCATCAATTATTCATCAAGCTGTATTTGGCCTACTTTTCAAGAATTATTCATCAATAGAAAACGTATACTTTTCTCCTTCTCATCACCTGTGAATATCAACGAGGCATAGATGACAAAAGTCAGAAAAGTTTCATGATGGTAGTATCTACGATGAAAACATCACGAATGCCTTTAAAACTGATCATAGGTGTGAAAAATGATATTAATTCAATGTCTTCTCTATCTTTTATGGATGACAGATAATTATGACGAAATTCACGCACACAATCATCTGTCTTCCATACTCTACATATTCTAATTATTCATCCCTAGAAATTATTTTATTCAAAATTCTCATCTGAAAAAAAAATCCTGTCTATTAACGATTAATAGACTGCTCTCCAGGAACTCCATTTGTAAATTTGTACAAACTCCCCAAACAATAGTGCAAGCGCCAGGTCCTGACTGCAACTCCACTTTACATCTCCCCTAAGAACTCCACCTACTGAATAAAATCGTTTTCGCTCCCTCGCTGCTGCATATGCATGTGCTTCGAAGGCATTTGAAATTCTTGAATTCTTTTCCTACTTTCCTCTCTCTCTCTCTCTCTCTCTCTGTCTTTTAAATTATTTCTTCTCCAACATCTATCTCCGTCGGCCTCTTGTACCGTTGTTTGCTTGCTCGTCTGTTTTATCTCCTCTTTTTCCTTTTTATTTATTTTATTTATTATTTTGTATTTTATTTTCCAGTTTATTTCAGAATTGGATATTTTTTGAATTTCTTGCTTTCCATCTCGACTTCTTAGCTTTTCTGCGTGCGTGCCCGCAAGCTGTTGTTTCCATGAATGCATATGAGCGATGCAGCTCTGCTCTTTGGATGGCAGGGATGGAGGGGGGCTTTCCTAAATGAAATGTCGCGTACTTGCAGTTGCTAAACGATGGGTGAACCCAAGACTAAAAAAGCTAATGCATTTCATTAGCGTAAAGACGCTAAAGTATGACAATTGGTAATTACTTAAAATTACGGAACTTTTAAAGTTCTACAATACTCCTAATGACGGGAGAATCCGAGGCTAATAAAACGAACACGTGTGAATTACATAAAGACGCTAAAGTATGACAATTGGTAATTAAGAAAAATTACAGAACTATTAAAGCACTGCAGTACCACAATATTTTAATACCTAATGATGGGTGAATCCAGGACTAATAAAACAAACCCGTATGAATGGCATAAAGACGCTAAATTATGACGATTGGTAATTACGTAAAATTACAGAACTATTAAAGCACTGAAGTACCTCCATATTGTAATACCTAATGATGGGTGTATCCAGGACTAATAAAACAAACCCGTATGAATGGCAAAAAGACATTAAAGTATGACAATTGGTAATTACGTAAAATTACGCAGGTATTAAATTTCTGCAATACCCCAATATTGTAATACCTAATGAAGGGTGAATTCACGACTAATAAAATGAGCGCGAATGAGTGACACAAAGGCGCTAAAGTATGACAGTTGGTAATTACGCAAAATTGCGTAACTATTAAGGTACTGCAATACACCAATATTGTAATGCCTAATCATGGGGGAACCCAGGACTAATAGAACGAATGGCATAAAGTCGCTAAAGTATAAAAGTTGGTGATTACGTAAAATTGCGGAACTATTACAGAATCTAAATATTGCAGTACCCCAATATTGTAATGCATAAATTTCTCTGTAAGTTCACCAATTACAATTATGTGAATGTGTTCGAAATATAGAAATTTTTTTGTTCTGTTTCATCCAGTATTTTTATATACCTTGTCGTATATGTGGCTCCAACAAATTTCGCAGGGAGAGAAAGTATATTCGAAAAAGCATGTAGAACTGAATCCAAGATATATATATATATATATATATATATATATATATATATATATATATGTATGTATATATATTTTTTGAAAATGCTTATCATGAAAGTGTATTTAGGAAATTATGCTGGAGCTGTCATTTTGGATAATGGTAGGAAATCTAGCCTGAGTATGTCTCAGGTAAATGATACAAATATAAAAAAATCATTGTTATTTTAAACAACAGAAAGAAATGTCATACAGTAAATCATTTTTATATGTTTTTGCTTTTATATTTTTCAATGCCATAATTTCTAAAAATAGCCGTAGAACAAATGGAAATGACTTAATGTCAGGCAAGCACAGGAGGGTACAACATAAAACAAGACATAAAAGATGCCGTTTTAACAAATAAATGCAACTCTTTTTCACTATGAACATACAAGAAGTTTTGAAAGCAGGTGGATATCGCCATGCTCTCGTTATTAAAGAGTAACGTGAGGAAAATATATAGTTTTTAATGACATATTAAACTTTTAAGGAAAAATCAATAACTAAAGATCGTCAATTCGTCATGCCTGTAGTATGTAATGTTCAATACCCGAAATAAAGCACATCTGAAATAACGTCCCGTCTCCTCTAAATCTAACCCTAGAAACATTGCAAGAAGGGAAATTGCTTGCATCTTGTATTCATACATATCATTAAAATACTTCATTTATTGACTCTTTTACTCTGGTAACGCAAATTTTAGAGATTTTCAGTTATACAGTTAAACACATACCTAACTCTATATTTATGTAGGTGTATATGTATTGCATAACGAATTGAATTTTCCTTCTGTTGAATTTTATTGAACCTAGAAATCCACTTTCATGACATACAAACAAACACACACACATAGATAGACGAAAAAAAAGGAGAGAATAACACTGAGAGAAAAATTTCGAAATCTCTTAAATTTTAGCCTTAAAGGGTTGAACAAAAATTTATGAAAAGATTTGTATTGACATAGAATGATTATCTAGGAGATGGATGCCTTATTATCAGTTTCTTCAGTACATACACTTATATTAATTCGTTTACACTAATTATTCACTGGGACTGAACAATCCCATACGATGAAATCGTTATAAATATGAACCAGAAATTCTTGGATATTTCTATAGAGACCTGCGAGCCTCAATGATTTCAAAAGACTTCAAGGTACAAGAATATCGTTAAGCATATAGACGCTTTTTACTCGAAGAGATTGTTGCTCACATTATAGATAAAAATCAAAGGCATAAAACTGAAATCTGAGTCATAAAGCATTTTTTTAACAAAATCCATAAATTCGATGCGGTAATTTAGGGGATGTTCCCCAATACGAAATAGAAAACGTCAGAGGGGAGGAGAGGAATGTTTGAATCGGCCCTACATTTACTTCGCCTTAATGTCGAATCGCTTTCATATTTCGCCTGTATATTTTATCGTTTCTTCTGCAGGCCATTGGTGGAGACAACTGGCAAAAGAAGAAAAAAAAAAGGAAAAAAGAAAAAAAAGGGAGCATCAAAATTCAACTTCAAAAATAAAAAAAGGGTTGGTTTTTGTTGGGGGTAGACCCTTCCCTTCCTCAAAATGTTCCTTCCGCCACCCTCAACTCCCTCCCCTTGTGGAAAAAGAAAGATCGATTCTTTTGTAGTAGAGGATTTTATTTTTCCAGAATTTTATCTTTTTTTTTTCTTTCTCGGAAATCTTCGAAAGTAAGCACACGGGGAGGAAGAAAAAGAAGTATTTGAATTAAAGAGATTAAGAAAGGAAAGAGAGAGAGAAAGAAAAAAAAATTCAATGTGGGGATGCGTCATCAGTCAGGCTGGTCACGTGACAGATTTTTCGGACAATACCCTGTTCCTCCGGGATGCGTTCGTCTTCCTTTCCTCCGCATTTCTTAAAAAAATTGTTTTTTTTTTGTCTCCTTTTGTCATTTTACAGTCGAAAGCAAGTAAAGAAGTTTAAAAAAAATTCCTTTGCTTCAAGGATCATTTGAATTCTCTCAAAGATAAAGTTCTGCCGGAGGAGTCTTTGCAAGAGAGCCATTATAAACTAATGCGCGGTACAGGAATACGCAGGACAATCAAATTATATGAATACATCTCGATAAAAAGCACCGAGATGCTTCATGATATTTCTGTTAGTGATACTGATTTAAGCCAATGCACAATTTGCAAACTCCCGTTTTAATGTTGGAAGAAGTAGATCACAGTAATTACAGTAATTACAGTAGGAAAATGAACAACGATGGAAATTCACAGGCAGACTCCCTAAAAAATAAGAACTGGCAACGGTGAAACTCGAAATTTTGAACACTCTATTCAGTGACGTAGCGAGAATAACTGGCGCCCGGGGCACGATACATTTTTGCACCCCCCCCCCCCGAAAAACATATAGTAATATAATATAGAGAATTAAATAAAAGGACCATTTGGCGCCCCTCTGCGAGAGGCGCCCGGGGCATGATATACCCCCCCCCCCCTCGCTACACCACTGACTATATTAGGAGCATTCACTATCTAAGAACTTCCAAAGATTTCTGTAATACAACTTTACAAATGCATAATTCTTTTGATCTCAATACAAATCCCATATCAAAAATTTTTAGTATGAAAAACATAAAAAAATATGAAAGAATAATGGAAAAATTAATTAACTCCTCAAAAAATTATGAATATAGTTTTACTAATTCCTTATTTAGTCGATTTAAGACTAATATGTCTGTTTAAGACTAATATTTAAACGAATATACGAAAGATTTTGAATTTTATTTATGAAATTTCCATCATAACAAAGTTTTGCATCTAATAGACTTTATTTTTATATTCAGAGATGAATCTTCCTCTCCAAGGAAAAAGAATCGATGGATATATATTTGGAAGTAAACAATATTCAAACATTTATAGCTTAAATTGAATTCCCATAGGCATTTTTAAAGGAAGAATTTAAGATCATATAAACTTCTCAGGATTTAAAATGAGCATGTCTTAAAATAAACAACATACAACTGAAAACAACATACAACTTTTTACAAAATAAATTAAATCTTAAATTAGTATAACATTTTTCAAACGGAAGATATTACTACACGTGTGTAAGCACTTTTACAAAGAACACAGCAAAATGATAATTTGAAAGAGAATTTTGCACTGAATATTTCTTATCAATTAAATCTAAAATATTTTTCCTTTCAGTGCAGTATGTTAGATTTATTGCTTGTTAATAATGTTTAAACATCATGTCTTATATATTATCGATTTGGACTGAACTTATTTCATAGCAAATTTTTCATGATTATCATGTGCTTAAATTTTTACACGAAGTATTGGTAAAATAGACGACACATCTCACTTAAATCAATAAATTATAAATGGAGTTAACATATACTGGCGCAGATTCTATAAAATCACAGCAATAGACAAGTAATCCATTTAATACACTACGAAATTTTGGCAAAATATGAGGCAATTACGAAATTTTAGTTTAAAATTGTGTTTGTAGGACCAAACATTGTTCATATTATCCAGAAGGTTATTTAGCTGGTTTGACTAAAAAACAACGGTAAAAGCAACATTAAAATCGATAAACATAAATTTTCATTCGGTGTGTTCAAATCCCAGTTATAATAAATCCAGCCTTTTACTGTTAAAATTCTAATTCGTTTACTCGTGTTTAAAAAATGATGCATAATTTATTGCTATTGGAGTAAAATTTTTAAAATAAAATATATTCTTCATTGAGGTAAATACTGAAATATTTAATTCACCCAGCTAATCAGAATAAAAACTTTCAAAACTCCTAAGTTCCAAAAAATTAATCGTTGTATGTTATTTATTGTTCTACATAAAAATATTTAATTTTTTTTACTGATTAAAACACAATAATTGTATTTTAATATTTTTCGTCCGAATAATCCCTTAATGATTAAATTATTTTTCTGAAACATCGTTTAAACGCGATATGAATTATTCAGAATTATTTTTCCCCAGTCATTATTGAATAATTAATCACTTGATTCCAGTGATACATATCGGAAATTAATTTGGAGAGTGAATATTAAAATGCGCCTATCTTTCGCCAGGTAGATTTCTTAAACATAGCCTCCTAATTATATCGGTTTTTTAATCAGTTTTTGGACGGCTACGTAATGATATATTTCCAGTCGACAGTTTTTGAAGCTAATGTGGGGGTTAGCTAAAGAGGAATGCACATAAAACATGAAAACTTTTCCAAAAGCTCAATAAAAATAGAATCCAAATAAAACTTAGTTTTAAGGTAATTTTTTCAAATTATATATATATATATATATATATATAT
This sequence comes from Dolomedes plantarius, assembly GCA_907164885.2. NCBI lineage: Eukaryota > Metazoa > Arthropoda > Arachnida > Araneae > Dolomedidae > Dolomedes > Dolomedes plantarius. The sequence goes on along the minus strand of OU015498.1, from coordinate 66,171,551 downwards.
ATATGTGTGTGTGTGTGTGTGTGTGTGTGTGTAAGTAAGTAATTAATAAGTTATATATATATATATGTAAGTATATATATAATAGGCCAGACCCACTCACTAACAACAGAGTAATTATGCGATTAAATAAATGTTTTTAACTACCGTAATTTTTTTTCCTAAAGAGAGGTACCGGAACGCCGTTCCGACGCGTTCTGCCTCAAATCGAGCCCTGTTTATATATACACAAACAATGCTTTTAATAAGTTTTAATGGTATCAAAAAGAAAACTTAAAAACTGTTTTAATCAGAAACTTTACCCCAAAAAGTTTGGGACAAATGTCTTTATAAAATAAACGTACAAGATATAGCATACTCATTTATTCATACATGACCATTGATGATTTCCTTGGAAATACAACTAAAGTGCTTCTTATAACAGAAAACTATATTTATATTCAATATCAGTTAAGTGTAGATATTATCAAACACATATTGAAATCACATTTCTATGATATTAATTATATAAGTTTTTTTAGAAAAATAATTTTAATACGATTTTTTTGCAATCCACATAAATGATCTAAAAAAAGCAAAATTATTTACGGATTTTGCACTAAATCTATTTAAAGAAAAGTCTAGAAAAAGATTAAAGATAAATATCTGAATCCTTTTTGAGACAGTCTGCTGCACTCAAGTACTTGAACTAAGCATAGAATATATTACATGTCACCCCGTTTCTCTACATCCTCTATAATTTTAAGCGTAACCGTAGCGTTAACGATAGTAAAAAAAACGCTTGAATTGCACTCTTTTATTTCTTACAATGTAAAACAAAAACATCATCACAAAATGTTATTCATTTTGAGCTTTACTAACGTAATATTGATCAGTCGCTACATGCACACGTTTTCATGTAGGTTGTTATTTTTTTTTTATTATACAAACACGATATTGTTCGCACGATATTGCTCTCTTTTCATCTTCCTTCGAATCATTTATATCCTTTATCTTCCAAACTATTTACTCATGTTAAAATCAGAGTTGTTAATTTTTCATTTCTGTCCCTTTTCATTAATAAAGTAGAAAGAGTGAAGTGAATAGGGGAAAATCTAATAAAGCAGGGGGCACGAAGGAAAGAATCAGCTCAGTACACTGGCTTCAATGGTGCTACTGAAAATTCTTATTCATAAATAAAAACTGAAAGATGGCCACTGAATAGTTCTGGAAGTAAATTAAAAATAATATTAAATTGAATAAATTTAAAACCATAATCTAGTATGTTTACTAATCGGTTTAGCAATTAGCGTATTTCTTTGCCTTCACAGTTTACACGTATTATTATTTTTCTGGAAAACTTATTCAATTATTGATTAATTTCGCTTTAAATGATGTGGTTTAAAATGCAAAAAGATGAAGAATGGAAAAGCTATCGAAAACTTAAATGGGAATAAGTACCGTAATTTCCGGTGGTACGCCGGAAAAACTCGCACCTATTTAAACTCGCACCTATAATTTTAAACTACATTTTTTTTAATTTTTAGGTATATTCTCCGTATAACACGCACCCTTTTATTGACGAAGTAACCTGAAATGTACATGTGCGATATATTTGAAGTCATTCATTTTGAAGTCATTCACAAGGATTTTCCCAGGCTTTCGAACAATGGTATACTTAATTGACAAGCGATAAGGGGAACAATATGTATGTGTGGGAAAAGCTTGAGGGAGTAAATAATTTCTGGTGCCTTAAAGAATCTAGAAAGTCTTTTAGTCTGGGACATGTTCAGATCTCATCTAACGGATAATACGAAGAAACTGATGAAAGAGTGTAACTGTGTAACACAGACATGACAAAAGAAAACATGAAAAACAATGTTTTCACAGGGTAACACAGAAATGACTAATGAAGTAAGCCGGATCTTAATTTCTCTCAACTTATCAATAATTGAATAGACAGTTAATGCCATTAGTTCAGCCTTTAGATGTGTGTATCAATAAACCATTCAAAGGAAATTTAAAGCGACAGTGGAACACGTGGATGTTTGAAGGTGAAAAAAACATTTACACCAGGAGGCCAAATGCGTCATGCCAGTCTAGAAATAGTGTGTGAGTGGATAATAAAAGCATGGAATGAAATTAAACCTGACATGATACAAAAGTCATTTTAAAAATGCAGTATATCTATCAATCTAGATTGAACAGAAAATGATTATTTATTTATGGATCAGAGTAACAGTGATGGTGCAGAGGAAACAGAATTCGATGATGTGCCTGAAGATATAACGGAAGATGAATGTGACGAACTATTCAAGTTATCCTATAACTAAAATTATTAAGTTCATAAGCTATGTCATTTCTTTTAAATAAACAGATTTTAGGTGCATGCAGATAGGTACAATTTTTTTTATATCCATCTTTTCCTTATTTTTAAATCTATCATTTTTATATCCGGCTTATAACGCGCACCCGTAAATTTCTATACTAATTTTTTTTTTTATTAAAAGCACACGTTATACACCGGAAAATACGGTGCTTAATCCTTAGACTACACGGTTTGAGTTTTAAATTTCATGAATACCTTACACACGCAAATTTTGTTGCAGGAAGAACGTTGCGCGGAACTAATGGAGTAAGTCGGATCTTAATTTCTCCCAACTTATAAATTTGGTGTTATAAAATGGATTTATTTGTTCTCATCTGTTTAGGCAAAATTGCTTTCGATAAATATTGCATGAACATTTTTGCCAGAAAACTCAATTTTATAGATGCTTTCTGTTAATGAACTTCTTTTTCATCGTGAAAAACGAGGAAAAATTCATGAAATATAAAATTCCAGTGATGTGATATAAAATTAAGAATAAGCCTTAGCTGAAATCTCTTTCATTCACTCATTTCATTTTAGAGCGTTTCATCACGAGTGGCAGGGGTATGGTAGACCACGATGAAGCAAATTCTATGATTAATGTAAAAATTTTTACACTTTAATAAAAAAAAAATGCCGTTAATGCTGTTAATGCTGTATTACATTCCGGAGCTTTAAAATTTAATTTTCCTTGAAATTTTTCTAAAATAGAGAGAACACCTCGATTTATTTATTATGTTTCTCACGAAGATCTATTACTGTCTAAGACTGAGCAATCTTTTCAACTGAAAAGAAAAGATTTATTTACGAAAAATTATCATCCACCGAATGAAAGAAAAAGAAAATAATAAACTAACTTCCTTTCCCACGCCTTCGAAGAAAAAAAAAAGGAAAAAAAAAATTAAACAATAAAAAAAGCGTAACAATTAAAAAAAAAAAAGAAATCCCGATTCGCGCACGGTACAAAAAAAACCTCTTCACACGCGAGGCAATGTATAATAACGCAACAAAAATTAACCGCTTTAAAAACATCGCGCCAACTTAATCGCCGATGATAGGATTTTCCCCTTGAGACACTACACCAGTCATTAAAGTCACACAAAGAGTTTTAATTAGGGCCAAAACAGCGCCCCGTCGTTAATTTCAACACCTTGCGCCTCTGTATAAATGGATTCAAGAGCTGCACTGTTGAATGCGGCGCGCGGCAAAACCAACGATTAACACCCCCTGCCTCCTTTACCCGCCCCCTTGCTTATTTCAATTAGTGCTTTTTTAAGCATGTTTACTTCACTTCTTTCGTGTTTGCTCCTTCTTTCCCCCCCCCCACCTCCCCTATGTCCAAGGCGATGTTTAATACCGCAGATTTAAGCGTGCATGCATGTATACGGTACGGGATAAACTTCTGTAGGATATTTTTTTTCTCACTACTTTTGTTGGGAAATGCCCAAGAGAATTCAGGCGTAAAATTTTTAAATGTTTTGATTTTTTTCCCACTGTAACTCGAAACGTTATTTTTTTTCCTGGGATATTTGCACGGTGTTTTTTAGGATATTAATATAAATTTCTTTAATTTGGATTTAATTTACTGATTTTTTTTCCCAAAATATTAAGTTTCCCTCAAGTGATTATGCAAAAGTGATAATTCAGTTTTTATGACCACGAAATAAAGAAAGTTTGTCAGAAGATTTCCATTAATGGCTTATAACTGAGTTGCTATTGTTAAGTCTCCATTAGGATGTCAGCTGTTGATCCTCTCGAGATGTCAGAAATGTGCTGGCTGATTGCTGAAGACTGTGTCAATACGCATGTATATTCAGATAAATAAATATTTTAAAATAAAACTAAGGATAAAAATTGTACTGATTTACATTAATTCGAAAAAAAAATGCTGTATGAGTGGATTTTTAAAGTAAAAGCTTCCATATTCAAACGCACTCTTTTCCCATAAAAGAAAAATATATATAAATTTTGAAACTGAAACTAACTAGGGTATGATAGAAAATCTAACTAAGAATAACTGAATACAGTCAAACCCCGTTATAGCGAACCCCATATATATAACGAACTCCCGGATATAACGAACGAAAATTTTGGTCCCACCATTTTCCTATTGTATTTAATGCTAATTTATCCTTTTATAACAAAACTCCGGAATCTTGAGAATCGGCTATAACGAACCTTTTTTTTTAGTCGAATATTGAATTTTTTTAAAAACTTTTTAAGAATGTTGAAGATACAACGAGTGTTGAAGAAGTAAATAATGTTGAAGAAGAAGATTATAAAGGTTTACCTATCGCGATGTGGATAGAAATGCACAAAATTTCATCATTATCAGATTGAGACATGCAATTGTTCGAAACATGTGATGATGAAATCATTACATCTAAAAATCCGACTGATGAAGATATTGTGGAAGAAATTAAAATAAATCATTCTGAAATCGAAGATACTGCATCTGATGCTGATGAAGACCAGCACATAAATGACGAAACCCTCACCATCTCAGATGCTACAGCAGCGATGCGTATAATTAATAAGTTTATGTCTACACAAAAAGTGGAAGAAAGAGTGTTGGAGTAATTTAGTGTATTAGACAAAGAAATTCATAAAATGTTTTTGAAATCGGCATCACGTCAGCAGAAGATTACCGATTAATTCTGTATCAAAACAGTGAACAACAATTGAAAGTAAAATGAATTTATTTCCATTTGTCTTCATTTTTAGTAAATTTAATTAGTATTGTGTCAGTTTATTGTAATCGATTTTAGTCAATTTAATTCATTAATGATCATTTTTAATAGATTTTATCATTTTTTAATGCATAATTATTGAATACACATAGCAACTAATGAGTTTTACATTTTGTGAACTCTAACATTTTTCTTAACGGTTCGGATATAGCGAACAAAACCTTTGGTCCCTTGAAGTTCGCTATAACGGGGTTTGACTGTACAGTTAATTGATATCATCTCTTTACCAATAATGCTGACGTTATTAGACAATCGTTAAAATGAAACCCAATAATTCACCTTTAAATATAATAGAAAAATATCAATCTTTACTATGTATATTTTTCATGATAGCTGTATCTTCAGTATTAACATCTTTAAATATAATATTTCAATGTGAGTAACTATGCTCTTTTTGTAACTGAATCGGTCATTTTGAAAAAGAGTCACCTCCATTTTTTTAAATTTTTCATGAGAAGCAAAAAACTATAACTCGACTTCACGAATTATTAGTTAGACTAAATTTAGTATTTATTATGTTTATAAGGCATCAATTCTGATGTAAAAATATAATTTGTTAATATTTTTTGAAAATTGAGGGGGGGGGGGCAGAAAAGTTGGAGAAAAGTTGAGATGAGTTTTTGAAAAGTGGAGATGACTCTTTTCAAAATGGCCGATTCAATTATAAATAAAGTATAGTTACTCACATTGAAATATTATATTTGAAGATGTTAATACTGAAGATACAGCTATTATGAAAAATACACAAAGTAAAGATTGATATATTTCCATTATATTTAATGTTGTATAATTGAGTTTCATTTTATTGATTGTCTAATAACGTCAGCATTATTGGTAAAGAGATGATATCAATTAAGTCTATTCAATTATCAATTATTTTACCCTCTTACTCTCTGTAAACTAGTTTCAACATGTTGTTTGTTAAAGCATTATAGAACGCCCGTATGCTCCATGTTTCATCGATAATGTGTATCTTTTTTATATATATATAACTGTACCTCGCCACGTAGTGATTTGCCAGCTACGTTAAAGAAACTCAATTTTACTGTTCTTGAGACTTGTGTTTCGATATTTTTGGATTGACTGCCCAGTGCCAATATATATTCATTTTAAAGATAATAACATTTATTAAAAAAAATCCTTCGTTTAAATGTATTTAAGTGCAAATAGCTTTAAAATATTGATAGTTTCGATAAATAGATGTCACTTGAAACATCTTTTTAATCTCATAAATAACATAAAGGTGCCAAATAAACCACATGTATTTGAACACAACTATTCCAAGTGTTTTTGAATAATCCACCTTTCAACGCCGAAATTGAATGCAAATAATTGTTTCTTCGTTCATTTAATTGATTTTATTAATAAAAATGTTATGTTATTCAATTTAAAGGCCCCATACATCTAAAATAAATACCTTTATCAAATTCAAAATATTTAATATTGTATTATTTCCAATGTTTGGCAAATTTTACATTTCAAATATGCTATTAAAATTCATCTGAAGTAAATTCAAATATAAATTTTTGCCCATAAAGAGCAAAAAATGCTTATTTCATTTTCACACTTTCTAAAGTTATCTAGAACATGTTTAAATATAAACAAAATTATAGCTATTGAACTCCAAAAATCTTAGTTTTACAGTGATAAAAATAAGAAATTACAGAATCAAGGGAAATTTAGCTGCATTTATAAATGACTAAAATATCAGTTAGAAGAAAATCTTTGAAAAATTAGCAAATAAACGATAATACTGCTAAATTTTATGAATACTGCAATAAAGTATATTTAAAAATATATAATTTGTGTTTCATAAAACGAATGAGATTTAGATAATATATTATTGAATAAAAAATGTGTAAATCTTTGGGAGAAATTTCGAAAAGTAACTTAAAACTGGCTGCAAAGACATTTGATTTTTTGTAGCTTTTTCCTTTAATTTTTAAGAATTCTCCACGATATTAGGGTTGAAAAATTAGCTTAAAAATGACAATGCTGCCATATTTTATAAACCCTGCACTAAATAGTATTTCAAATATATAATTTCTGTTTCGTAAAAAAAAAGGAGAGTTAGATATATTATTTAATAAAAGTTGTGTAAAATGTTGTTAGAGCATGTGTTAGAGGGTGTGTTTATGCATACAAGAATTTCTAGAAATATATCTTGCATAGGAATAAGACACATAAAATAAAAGAAGACCAGGGTATAAAATTTCTCTCTCTCTCTCTCTCTATATATATATATATATATATAGATATATATACATACACACACACATATATATATATATATATATATAGATAGATATATATATATAGATATATATACATACATATATATATATAGATATATATACATACATATATATTTATATATATATATATATATATATATATATATATATATATATATATATATATATATATATATATATATATATATATATATATAAATTACTCCTATCAAACCAAACAGAAAATTTCGGGTAAGAAATGATTTCTCATAGAACAGGGGAACAGAAAAAGAGAATTACATAAGTTTTACATTTTAATATATTGACATAAAATAGCGACCAGTTATTAGAAAAACACATTGATATAGTCCTACATAAGTGGTCGTAAGTTATCCACTTCGTGATTCGGAGATTAATAGATAGATGTGAATGGACAAGGAAACCTCTCCATGTAGACATTTTTTTCGGCATGTAATTAAAAAAAAAAAAATGTGAACCGATTCACTACACGTTACCATTTGTTACTTGAAAATCGGATCATAATCTCTCCGTGTTAGTAGAGAATCGGGATAAAATGGGGGAGACAGCTGAGTTAGAGGCCTTATTTTAGGATGTGCAGCACGAATGTAAAAGGGGTGACCCCACACGTGCCCGGAAACCAAAGGGTTGACGACCTTAACCCCTTTTTTAACAGTGAGCTAACTATACAATGGGGTTAGGAGTACAGATGACTCAACTCCAACGGAGCGCGCGAACGCTTAAGCAGTTCAAACGGTTAAATTTTCAAAAAGTGTTTCAAAGTTGCTTTTACAAGAAAATTATTTAAATTCGCTCCGGAATTATATGCTTCAGAAACTGAACTGTTTGGAAGAAAATGAAACACAAATTATTTTTTTTTGAGTCGTATATTTTTATAATATTTTATTTTACATTACTTTTTTCTCAAAAGTAAGTATAATACTAAATTAAAGGATTAAAATAAAGCTTTTTTGCCTTTATTTTTTTCAAATTTCATCAGTAATTAAATGTTTCTTTAGAAACATTGATGGCTTCTACCTAAGTAAAAGTACTCACCTTCTTTCGAAAATTGCAATTACCTTCAAACTTTTTTTACATCATAATTATTACACCTCATATATTTCCTTTTCTACATTTTTTACGCCAATAAAATGCTAAATTCGAAGAAAAAGAGTTGTATTGAATAATACGGATGCATGTGAATGGTATTTTAACTGGTTTTAATCTAATTAATTAAGGGAATATTTATCAATTTATTTAATTTTCCTTTCAACTACCATTGTTTAATTCACGCACAGACACACATACATACATACATTTATGTGTATATGTATTATATGTGCGTTTACATAAGTCAGTCTCTCTCTGTATATGTATATATATATATATATATATATACACATCAGTACTGCACTAGACAATTAAAGGTATCATTTAACCTTCTTATACTTCTCCAAAAACCATTGAATTTAAACAATATGAATTTATAAAACCTCAGAAAAGAAGCAGTTACCTTACTTATTGCCTTGTTATTAGTAAATTAACTGTGTTGTGTAATCATCTTAGACTGAAATTTGCAAAAAAAAAAGCAAATATAAGGTAATTATTTTTTTAAATGCCTGATGGAGAGAATTAAGTATATTATACCTAAAATTTCCTTTACTCAATGCTATACAGTTAACGTGCTGAACATTTCAACTTCTTTTCAAAAGTTTAACCTTTCTTCGTGATTATTTTGAGAAGAATGCAGGGTAGCAATACATACTCTCCTCCCCTCACCACCAATACTAGACAGAGAAACAAACTTTCATTTTATCTGCCTAAATTTACTGTAATTTCTATATTCAAACGCTGAAAGGACTAGCCTTATCTGTCTAAATAAAAAGCAACTATAAACAGACTTTAGGATTATATCCATTTTTACGTCTAATTAAATCCTTTACAATCATTTGAAATGAACTCATCTATAGTTTTAGAACTAAGTAAAACAATTGGCAATTTTGATTTACAGTTTTACGAGTATTTTTAACACAAGGTCTTACCTAAACTACCAGTCATTCACATAAGTTCATAAATATATACGACTTTCTTTCCTTCAGCCCATACCCAGTCTTACTTTGCTGGAACTTTAAAAAGGTTCTTTTCTTTCCATGCAAAAAATACTGTCATAACTCACAAACATTAATATACCCTCGACCATTAAAAGCGCTTCTTCGAGAGATTTTCAGGGTAAAGTATTCTCCGGCTCCCAAAACTTTACCCCGTACATGTAACTTTCATTAAAACAGACGTGCCTTTTACTACCTTACGAAAAATAGAGACCCGAGAGTTCAAAGTAATATTTTAAATCCTTTAATTAAACCCTGGTCGCCGCAAAAGTAAATTTTAAACTTTGAGTACCCTCATTAAATGTACTTTACTCCAGGTTGTTAATTTCAACCTCCGTAGAGCACAAACTTTAAGATCATAAATACACATCAAAAAACTTTTTTTTTGCTGTACTCCTCCTCTAATATAACCGCCCCCCTAATAATTGAGAGTGGACACGGCCGAAATTACTCTATCCCATTGGGTCAAATTTTCCTGTAGTAGATCAAGTTACAGTTAACGTATGGAGGAGACCACTTCTAATGATACGCGGAGAAAAAAAAAAAAAAAAAAAAAAACCTTCTGGACGTATACATGATCCGAGTTCGAAAAATCCATTAACTTAATACGAATGATCCAAAGCGTAAACCGCAACAAATAACATACATTAACTCATAGACAAGAAGAGCAATTGATCGGTAGTCCGCAGCGCCATCTGACGTATCGGAATTTTATTGTTTAGTCGATAATCTTGAAAGTTTCGGTTTTTAGGAAGGATCGTCGATACTCCACAGCGCATGCGTTTTGTATTGACTGAAGGGGGAAGAAAAGCCATGTGTTTGACTGTCATGAAATTAATTGAGACAGTCGCGGACTAATATAATAAACGTAAAATTGATTTTTCAGGAAGGATTTTTTTTTTCTCTAAGCGCTCAGCAATACATTTTATTATATTCAGTTTTTTTTTTTAAATATTATATTTATCTGCTTCAGTAAATCTTTACATCTTTTGTTTCTCAACTGAATTTTAAAGAAACGGACATCAGAATCCAAGAGCACATTTAATTCAGTTTATGAGATTTTACATACGAGATGTTTCTCAGAGCGACTTCTGCATTGGACTGAAGGCCAATAATTTCAAATGGATTGATTGTATAAGGATGTAAGGAATTAAAACCGAATTACTAAAGGACATTTTGGAAGCATTTAAAAAGGGTTATTATTGTTTTAATCATATAAATCAGTCATCTTCAAACTTTTTTGACAGCGTATCCTTATGACGAAAATAATCATAAATTGTAAACCCTAATTATCTATAATATATAAAACAGTTCCGTAACTTACTGACTGACTGACAGATAACGCACAGAACAAACCGCTGTACCTAAAGGGCTGAAATTTTGCATGGCGATTCTTCTTATAAAGTAGGGGTGCACTTAGAAAGATTTTTGGAAAATTCTTCTTCGATTTTTGAAAAATTCTTCTTTTTAAAAATTAAATTTTTAAGCTGTTTTTGTAAAATTCTTTAAAGTTTGCATTTAAAATAATAATTTGAGGGTTATAAATATTATATCACAAGAAAGATCATAAAATTTCCTTTAAAATGAAATATTTTTCGAATCTTTACCTCCATTCTCTGATTTTTTGTGAATTTTTAAAGATTATTTTTTACACTTTAATTTATTATATGCTATCACGTGGTTTCTTTTCTTTTTGTGATACTTTAAATTAGTTTTGCGTCACGTGCATAACAACGGAATAAATATACGAAAATTTTTTTTTCTCTTTCTAACGAGACACACGATTGGACATTATCCAAAAAATATTAAAATACAGTAAAAGAAATGTTCCTCAAACTGTACTATATTAACTGTACTATAATATTCTTTAGTATGTTCTTTTAGATTTAATTTCAATATTTTCTTCTACATTATTTTGTCAATAAAAATATCCGTTACGATTTTTTTAATATATTTTTTGTTTTCTTTTGGCATTAATTGCATACATTGACAGTTGTATTTAATTTGAATGTACTCCGTAGCGAAGCACGGGTATTCAGCTAGTATATATATATATATATATATATATATATATATATATATATATATATATATATATATACATAGTGTGTGTGTTTTGCCAAAATTTGATCTTTTTTCAGGAAATGAACGAAAAAATGCAGAATATCAAGTTTCTATTTATTTATTTTAAATGGTTTGGTTTGGAGCGCTTCGGTTAATTTTTGCTACACGAGGGCTAGTTAGACCGGGATTTACTGCTTAAAGCCGATTCCGAAGGGCTACAAACGTCCCTGCCTAGAGTGGGACTCGAACCCACAGACTCTGGTACCGAATACCAGAGCCCTAGCCATTCGGCCACATGAAACAATCTATACACATGAAATTGATAAATTACAAGAGAAATTTTAAATTATAATTTAATGGGAACAATGTGATTGAATTTGTTGACTAATTTCGGAAAAATCCCCCCTGCTTGATTCCCCCTGTTAAAGCAATTTGAAGATCTGGTTCTAATTCTAATTTATTTCTGTATATGGTTTTAATTATTGTCTTTGCCTATACAATTGCGTTGTGTATGCACAGTTGTGTTGGGCACTGATGACTAGATTGACTAGACCACTAGACGTCACAGCAGAGTTGCCATATTTCTATAATGCAGAGTCGTCAGTTTAAAAAAGAAAAAAAGTGCTCAAATTTTGTTTTTCAGTTATAATTTTGTGCGTGCCAGAGGACATAAAGTATTTTGAAGAGAAATGTAGCGTACCCTCTAGAATTTTCTGCTTACCCCACTTTGGAGACCACTGATATAAATAATAACTTAACTTAAATAATTTTGGATTGCAACCACAATGCATAATGCCTTCATTCATATTTTACTGTAACTGTTTAGTTAATTATTTTTTCAAGGCATAGAGTTCCAAATTTAAAGAAAAATCATTGCCTCGTGCTTGAAACTTCTATAAGATGAGTATGAGATAAATTTATATTGGTTATGTTCGTAACAGTTTGCTTATTAGCTATTATTCTGCATGAATAAAAATATCTTAAAGCGTTCAGTTATGGTATATTAAAAGTTGTTTGATATGAATATTTATCAAAATTATATTAAAAAACATGGCGTTCATTTATTGTTCGCACATTGATCATATTATTCATCCTTGTCCAGCTATTCTAGTTTTAAAAAACAGTGGAAATTTTTTCATCCTTTCCTTTATTAGCGTTTGTGGGCAAAGCAAGACACTCCTTGCACACAACTTTAAATTTATAACTTTAAATTTTAATTTCGTAACTTCCATACATATATTAAAGTTAACGAGGTAGAAAAACGTATGATCCGGAATTACCTCTACATCTTTTCGTTGGAGAAATTAATTCTCACATTATCATATCATATTATTTCAGTTAATTTATGGAGATTAACGATTTTGAATAGAATAACTGAGTGATGAATTAGAGTCGAGATTGCAGTTTAGAGTTTAGACGGCACATCACTCAAATTCGCAGATCTTCAATCACCATGCTGATCTGTAGAGAATTTTCCTCTCACTTTTGCTCTAAACGCATAGAAAAATTCATATTTTTGAGCTCTCATCTTTAATTGCGAGAGTTTTACTGAAATGTCTATTTTCATATGCAAGGAAGAAAAATAAAACAGGATTCAACAATACACATTTGCTAATCTGTGATTAGAAAGATACCGAGATGAAAATGCCTATTGCTTAACATACAGATTCCAAATCTGTGGTGTTTACTGATTCACTGCCTTTTCGGATGGCATTTTTCAGACTGCATTGAAAAAAAATGTGATCCATACTCAGTTCTCTTTTCTAAAATAATATGCCATTCGGTATCTTATTCTATAGGCTGATGATTACTGTGCGATGATGGCTAACTTTTAGTATTTAATTGACTTTTCTATTTCCAGTATTGTCAACAAAAACAATTCCCAAATTAATGTTAAAAACCTATAAAAAAAAAACTAGGTTCAATAAATTCGCGCCAGTGTTTTACTGATTAAATTCATTATTTTTACTTCCCATAGTGAAACGTCACCAAGGGTGGAGCTATGGCTTTTGTGGGAAATCGTGTTCAGCAGACTGCTTTGTCAAGACTCCTTAGTGGTCACCTGAAGTGCCTTAAATTTGATCAAGACAAATCAAGACAATAAGATCATTCCCATTTGTGGAAAATGCAACATCAATCATTCCACCCCTGACCATCTTCTTTCTTGCTTGGGGCTTGAAAAGGAGGATTTGACACAAGGTCCCCTCCTTGTCTTGGACTTCTTAAATGTTTTTGGTCTCATGGATCTGGTCTAGTCTATCGGCTAGATCAGATAGATTAGTAACAACAACAACAAACGTCTCCAAAGAAGTGCTAATTTGTTTGTTCTTTTCCTTCCATCGCCAAGACATTGCTTTACCACTGTTTTTTTTCTTCCTCTATTAAACGTTGCAAAGGCTTAGGGCTTGTTTACATAAAATCCGTCAGCGCCACTCGTATTGAAATATATTCAACCAATTACAAACCTCCAAACGATTGGCCACGAAATTGCTGAGGTCTGTGGTTTAAAATATGTCAATACGGGAAACGCCGACGCTGACGGATTCTTTGTGAACAGGCCCTTACTATATTACTTATTTTGACGGAATTTCTGGCGAACTTTAAAAAGGCAGAAAAGCGAATCTGCCAAACTGATAACAGTAGCTCCCAAGTGATAATGACACTAATAAAGGGGGAAAAATACACTCCTAAAAAATGTGTGGAAAAAATAGTCTGATCATTACATGCATTGAATGCAGCTTGGCCATTGCAAATGTCACAATACGAAAGGATGTAAATTTTCCTGTTGAAGAATGTCCGTTTGGTATTTCCCCCAAATATTGCAGTTTTTGGTGCTTCATCATGATGATCACAATTGTTTTTACTGACTGACTCATTCTTCCAATTTGTATATATTTCCTTTGTGACAAGTAACTAACGGGAATGGTACGAGATTTTAATGCTTGTTTATACTTTTAGGCTTATTTATTTTGTTTAGTGATAAATTACTAGAGACAAAGTAAATTGTCTGGCTAATTAACAAGTAGCAAAGTTCATGTGCCATTTTAGATTTTTTTATTTATTTGTTAAGGTTCATTAATTTTATTTTGAAAAAAAAATTGAGTTAGACACAAGCGCCTAACAAATGAGGTCTGAGGAATAAACAGGTAGTGATCATCGGTAAGTTTCAGGCTTATTTACTCTGACTGTTTCTTTGCTGAATTTTTCGTTGTTGTTAATTTGCTGTTTCAAGTAAACAAAAAGAAATCGAATGACTAATTATCCAACAGCCAGAGGAAGTCGAGATTTTTCATGCTTCATTCCCTTTATAATTTTTTTTTAAATTTCAAATAGCTGAGGCCTACATACTGATATTCTGATTGATTAAAAATTGTCAGACGCCATCTAGAGGCGCAGTTATTTTATTTATAGAAACAAACTACCTAGTTAAATACCTAAGAGGCTGACGGAAATTATTTTTAAATTATTTCAGACTTGAAGAGCACAAGGTAAAAAGATGGTTCTCATCACAACAGTGATCTTAAGTTACAAACCACAATGATGACCATATGCATGCCAAAGATGTTCGAGCCACCTGAAGTGCTAGGGCCTGTTCACACTGCGTCAGTGAGAGTCAGCTTTATTCGTATTGACAAACTTTAAACCAATCACAGACCTTAACAATTTCGTGGGTAATCGTTTGGAGGTTTGTAATTGGTTAAATATACTTCAATACGAGTAACGCCGATGAATTCTATGTGAACAGAACCTTAGATGCAATACGGTACGTTTCCCCTTTGAATCTTCCCATTGAAGGATACTACCAATGAATCAATCATCCTTTCAGTGCGTACATAGCAACCTAGAGCAGTGGTTCCCAACCGGTGGTCCGCGAACCACAGGTGTCCGCGAGATTCTCGGGTGTGGTCCGACACCACATATAAAAAATTTGCCAATCAAATGGGGATTTTGAAAGCAATGTTCATTGAACTAGATGTGCCAAATATATTCTATCAGGTGTTAAATTAACTATCAGGTGTTAAATTAAAATATCTTAAAAGTTTAACATAATTATTTTATTATTAGAATATAATACAAAATAATTTGCATACCCCCGGAAGGTTCCCCTCCTAAAGTCGGAGAGGGGGGGGGGGGGGTCCGCACATGGTTCATTTTTTGGCTTAGTGGTCCACAGACTTCTACTGGTTGGGAACCATTGACCTAGAGATATCAAAGTCTACAGATTTCGGGTAAATTATAATTTCCTGTATTATCGTGACATGCTGAACTTTAATTGATATTGATAAGGAATTATAGTGGCATCTAAATGTTCCAAAAATCCCCACAAATTCATGTATGAAAAAATATATTTTAAAATTTCAGTAAATTTTAGAGCAGTTGGCGTACTATATCTAGACAAGTATCTCATCATAAAGCAAAAGCTCAAAGAAACATGCTGCTCGAGCTCTCATTGTTCCAATCTCTCAATTTTCTGCAATCAGGAAATCTTATAAATCACTTCCACGTTTTATAAAAAAAGGGAATAAGCATTTTAGTCTTAAAAACTGCTGTTACAGCTGGTAACGCAGTTATACGCCTGTAATTTGCTTCCCCCTTTCATCTCCATTCTGCCTGCTCCCCCCCCCCACACCACCCCGCTTCCCTTATCAATTTTCAGGCCCATTCTCTAAGCTGGAGGTGAAAAAATGGACTAACTCCTGACGTTCATGAACCCAATCATATTTCTATTACCAGCGCGTAAGACAAGAAAACTACCTGATCTAAGATTGATTGGATATTGTTGTTCTTTTCGACTAAGAAATCAGTCTGGAGCGAGGGGTATTAAGGAAGGGGAGAGATTTAAGACCACCTGTTTCTCAACAAAGATTAACGGCTCTAGTTTTAATAAAAAAAAATGCGAGGCATTGTGACTTCAGACTTCGGATATAAGTGATTTAGAAAAGATTATCAGTTGGTTATTGAAGCTGTAGGAGTTTTCACATCAGCTTCTCGAGTTCTCGGAAATTTTCGGAAGGAAAATTGAGGTGGATATTTTCGATCGGATGCGAGGATTTTAATGAAAAAAGCTCTCAATTTATTTTTTTAATAGCATGCAGATGTGTAAAAATAGTATGACAGTTTCAACATACGAAATGCAGAACTAGAAATTGAATCATTTTAGCTTCTCGCGACTCGGGTCTTATCCAGGCTTAAAGTGATTAATGACTAGTTATGTTACGCGATGAGATAGTTTCGTATATTTTGCCAAATTTCTTCAAGATTAAGCTGGATTTTGACAACAGTGTCATAAGTGAGCTTTCGGTGAAATGAAAGGTTTTTACTTCCGTGGATCTTTGAAAAATTAAGAACATGAGACACTTTTCTCAATTCATATAATCCACGAAATATTAAGAACCAGAAAAATTAGGTTGAATCTGACTTCCACTTTTCTATATGCCTATAAGTTATTAATAGAAAGAGACGGATGAAAATTGAGGTGCGGAATTTTTATGCCCAAGGTAGCTTTCTGTTGATCAATTGGGGGAAATCAACATTTTGGTTACTATACATCACTCTAAAATAATGTTTCAAACATTAAAATTTCATCTTTTTTGGTGTTTTTATTTAGTTACTTTTTATTCACTAACCAGCAAATTTAGACGATCGTCCTGCCGATTGACGATTGATTGAGTAAATCCTTCCATTTTTCTTAATAATTCTAGCAATAAAAATATATGGCAAATAAATTCTCTCATAAGAAAATTTAAAAAGATTTCTTATAAATTTTTTAAGAAAAAAAATGTCCGAGCCAGCGAGTTATCTTTCATCTACAGTCAACCGCTCTGCCCACTGAGCTATCGACAGATACATACGTAGATTTTCACCTTTCTTAATCAGTATTTTTTTTTTCGTATGACAAGCCAGGAAATTTAGATAATCTAGTCGACTGGTAAGATCTTTCTCTTTCATAGAAAACCTTCAGGGCTAAAAATGTATGGGAAGTAGTATCAATCGTAAGATAATTAAAATAGAATTCGTTGTAAAACCTATGATTAATTAAAGAGAAAAAAAGTTTCCGTCGAGTCGGAGTCGAACCAGCGACCTGTGGATTACTGCTTTCTTTCCTCTACAGTCCACCGCTCTGCCAACTGAGCTATCGACGGATACAAATGTAGTTTTTCACCTTCCTTAATTAGTATTTTTTTTTTCGTATGATTAGCCAGCAAATTTAGATAATCTAGTCGACTGTCAAGATCTTTTTCTTTCACAGAAAACCTCCAGGGCAAAAATGTATGGGAAGTATTATCACTCGCAAGATAATTAAAATAGAATTCGTTGTACAATCTATGATTAATTAAAGAGAAAAAAAAGTTTCCGTCGAGCCGGAGTCGAACCAGCGACCTATGGATTACTGCTTTCCTTCCCCTACAGTCCACCGCTCTGCCAACTGAGCTATCGACGGATATAAATGTAGCTTTTCACCTTCCTTCATCAATATTTTTTTTCGTATGATTAGCCAGCAAATTTAGATCATCTAGTCGACTGGTAAGATCTTTCTCTTTCATAGAAAACCTCCAAGGCTAAAAATGTATGGGAAGTAATATCACCCGTCAGATAATTAAAATAGAATTCCTTGTAAGAGATATAATAAAATAAAATAAAGGTTCCGTCGAGCCGGAGACCTATGGATTACTGCTTTCCTTTCACTACAGTCCACCGCTCTGCCAACTGAGCTATCGACGGATACAAATGTAGTTTTTCACCTTTCTTAATCAGTATTTTTTTCGTATGATTAGCCAGCAAATTTATATAATCTAGTCGACTGGCAAGGTCTTTCTCTCTCATAGAGAACCTCCAGGGCTAAAAATGCATAGGGAAGTAATATCACTCGTAAGATAATTAAAATAGAATTCCTTGTAAGATATATAATAAAATAAAAAAAAAGGTTCCGTCGAGCCGGAGTCGAACCAGCGACCTATGGATTACTGCTTTCCTTCCCCTACAGTCCACCGCTCTGCCAACTGAGCTATCGACGGATACAAATGTAGTTTTTCACCTTTCTTAATCAGTATTTTGTTTCGTATGATTAGCCAGCAATTTTATATAATCTAGTCGACTGGCAAGATCTTTCTCTCTCATAGAGAACCTCCAGGGCTAAAAATGTAAGGGAAGTAACATCATTCGTAAGATAATTAAAGTAGAATTCGTTGTAAAATATATGATTAATTAAAGAGAAAAAAAGTTTCCGTCGAGCCGGAGTCAAACCAGCGACCTATGGATTACTGCTTTCCATCCTCTACAGTCCACCGCTCTGCCAACTGAGCTATCGACGGATGCAAATCTAGTTTTCACCTTTCTTAATAAGTATTTTTTTTCGTATGATTAGCCAGCAAATTTATATAATCTAGTCGACTGGCAAGATCTTTCTCTCTCATAGAGAACCTCCAGGGCTAAAAATGTATGGGAAGTAATATCACCCGTAAGATAATTAAAATAGAATTCCTTGTAAGATATATAATAAAATAAAAAAAAAGGTTCCGTCGAGCCGGAGTCGAACCAGCGACCTATCGATTACTGCTTTCCTTCCCCTACAGTCCACCGCTCTGCCAACTGTGCTATCGACGGATACAAATGTAGTTTTTCACCTTTCTTAATCAGTATTTTTTTTCGTATGATTAGCCAGCAAATTTATATAATCTAGTCGACTGGCAAGATCTTTCTCTCTCATAGAGAACCTCCAGGGCTAAAAATGTATGGGAAGTAATATCACTCGTAAGATAATTAAAATAGAATTCCTTGTAAGATATATAATAAAATAAAAAAAAAGGTTCCGTCGAGCCGGAGTCGAACCAGCGACCTATGGATTACTGCTTTCCTTCCCCTACAGTCCACCGCTCTGCCAACTGAGCTATCGACGGATACAAATGTAGTTTTTCACCTTTCTTAATCAGTATTTAGTTTCGTATGATTAGCCAGCAAATTTATATAATCTAGTCGACTGGCAAGATCTTTCTCTGTCATAGAGAACCTCCAGGGCTAAAAATGTAAGGGAAGTAACATCATTCGTAAGATAATTAAAGTAGAATTCATTGTAAAATATATGATTAATTAAAGAGAAAAAAAGTTTCCGTCGAGCCGGAGTCGAACCAGCGACCTATGGATTACTGTTTTCCATCCTCTACAGTCCACCGCTCTACCAACTGAGCTATCGACGGATGCAAATCTAGTTTTCACCTTTCTTAATAAGTATTTTTTTCGAATGACTAGCCAGCAAATTTAGATAATTCAGTCGACTGGCAAGACCTTTCTCTTTCATAGAAATCCTCAAGGGCTAAAAATGTATGGGAAGTAGTATCAATCGTAAGATAATTAAAATAGAATTCGTTGTAAAACCTATGATTAATTAAAGAGAAAAAAAGTTTCCGTCGAGTCGGAGTCGAACCAGCGACCTGTGGATTACTGCTTTCTTTCCTCTACAGTCCACCGCTCTGCCAACTGAGCTACCGACGGATACAAATGTAGTTTTTCACCTTCCTTAATTAGTATTTTTTTTTTCGTATGATTAGCCAGCAAATTTAGATAATCTAGTCGACTGTCAAGATCTTTTTCTTTCACAGAAAACCTCCAGGGCAAAAAATGTATGGGAAGTATTATCACTCGCAAGATAATTAAAATAGAATTCGTTGTACAATCTATGATTAATTAAAGAGAAAAAAAAGTTTCCGTCGAGCCGGAGTCGAACCAGCGACCTATGGATTACTGCTTTCCTTCCCCTACAGTCCACCGCTCTGCCAACTGAGCTATCGACGGATATAAATGTAGCTTTTCACCTTCCTTCATCAATATTTTTTTTCGTATGATTAGCCAGCAAATTTAGATCATCTAGTCGACTGGTAAGATCTTTCTCTTTCATAGAAAACCTCCAAGGCTAAAAATGTATGGGAAGTAATATCACCCGTCAGATAATTAAAATAGAATTCCTTGTAAGAGATATAATAAAATAAAATAAAGGTTCCGTCGAGCCGGAGACCTATGGATTACTGCTTTCCTTTCACTACAGTCCACCGCTCTGCCAACTGAGCTATCGACGGATACAAATGTAGTTTTTCACCTTTCTTAATCAGTATTTTTTTCGTATGATTAGCCAGCAAATTTATATAATCTAGTCGACTGGCAAGGTCTTTCTCTCTCATAGAGAACCTCCAGGGCTAAAAATGCATAGGGAAGTAATATCACTCGTAAGATAATTAAAATAGAATTCCTTGTAAGATATATAATAAAATAAAAAAAAAGGTTCCGTCGAGCCGGAGTCGAACCAGCGACCTATGGATTACTGCTTTCCTTCCCCTACAGTCCACCGCTCTGCCAACTGAGCTATCGACGGATACAAATGTAGTTTTTCACCTTTCTTAATCAGTATTTTGTTTCGTATGATTAGCCAGCAATTTTATATAATCTAGTCGACTGGCAAGATCTTTCTCTCTCATAGAGAACCTCCAGGGCTAAAAATGTAAGGGAAGTAACATCATTCGTAAGATAATTAAAGTAGAATTCGTTGTAAAATATATGATTAATTAAAGAGAAAAAAAGTTTCCGTCGAGCCGGAGTCAAACCAGCGACCTATGGATTACTGCTTTCCATCCTCTACAGTCCACCGCTCTGCCAACTGAGCTATCGACGGATGCAAATCTAGTTTTCACCTTTCTTAATAAGTATTTTTTTTCGTATGATTAGCCAGCAAATTTATATAATCTAGTCGACTGGCAAGATCTTTCTCTCTCATAGAGAACCTCCAGGGCTAAAAATGTATGGGAAGTAATATCACCCGTCAGATAATTAAAATAGAATTCCTTGTAAGATATATAATAAAATAAAAAAAAGGTTCCGTCGAGCCGGAGTCGAACCAGCGACCTATCGATTACTGCTTTCCTTCCCCTACAGTCCACCGCTCTGCCAACTGTGCTATCGACGGATACAAATGTAGTTTTTCACCTTTCTTAATCAGTATTTTTTTTCGTATGATTAGCCAGCAAATTTATATAATCTAGTCGACTGGCAAGATCTTTCTCTCTCATAGAGAACCTCCAGGGCTAAAAATGTATGGGAAGTAATATCACCCGTAAGATAATTAAAATAGAATTCCTTGTAAGATATATAATAAAATAAAAAAAAAAGGTTCCGTCGAGCCGGAGTCGAACCAGCGACCTATGGATTACTGCTTTCCTTCCCCTACAGTCCACCGCTCTGCCAACTGAGCTATCGACGGATACAAATGTAGCTTTTCACCTTCCTTCATCAATATTTTTTTTCGTATGATTAGCCAGCAAATTTAGATCATCTAGTCGACTGGTAAGATCTTTCTCTTTCATAGAAAACCTCCAAGGCTAAAAATGTATGGGAAGTAATATCACCCGTCAGATAATTAAAATAGAATTCCTTGTAAGAGATATAATAAAAAAAATAAAGGTTCCGTCGAGCCGGAGACCTATGGATTACTGCTTTCCTTTCACTACAGTCCACCGCTCTGCCAACTGAGCTATCGACGGATACAAATGTAGTTTTTCACCTTTCTTAATCAGTATTTTTTTCGTATGATTAGCCAGCAAATTTATATAATCTAGTCGACTGGCAAGGTCTTTCTCTCTCATAGAGAACCTCCAGGGCTAAAAATGCATAGGGAAGTAATATCACTCGTAAGATAATTAAAATAGAATTCCTTGTAAGATATATAATAAAATAAAAAAAAGGTTCCGTCGAGCCGGAGTCGAACCAGCGACCTATGGATTACTGCTTTCCTTCCCCTACAGTCCACCGCTCTGCCAACTGAGCTATCGACGGATACAAATGTAGTTTTTCACCTTTCTTAATCAGTATTTTGTTTCGTATGATTAGCCAGCAATTTTATATAATCTAGTCGACTGGCAAGATCTTTCTCTCTCATAGAGAACCTCCAGGGCTAAAAATGTAAGGGAAGTAACATCATTCGTAAGATAATTAAAGTAGAATTCGTTGTAAAATATATGATTAATTAAAGAGAAAAAAAGTTTCCGTCGAGCCGGAGTCAAACCAGCGACCTATGGATTACTGCTTTCCATCCTCTACAGTCCACCGCTCTGCCAACTGAGCTATCGACGGATGCAAATCTAGTTTTCACCTTTCTTAATAAGTATTTTTTTTCGTATGATTAGCCAGCAAATTTATATAATCTAGTCGACTGGCAAGATCTTTCTCTCTCATAGAGAACCTCCAGGGCTAAAAATGTATGGGAAGTAATATCACCCGTAAGATAATTAAAATAGAATTCCTTGTAAGATATATAATAAAATAAAAAAAAAGGTTCCGTCGAGCCGGAGTCGAACCAGCGACCTATCGATTACTGCTTTCCTTCCCCTACAGTCCACCGCTCTGCCAACTGTGCTATCGACGGATACAAATGTAGTTTTTCACCTTTCTTAATCAGTATTTTTTTTCGTATGATTAGCCAGCAAATTTATATAATCTAGTCGACTGGCAAGATCTTTCTCTCTCATAGAGAACCTCCAGGGCTAAAAATGTATGGGAAGTAATATCACCCGTAAGATAATTAAAATAGAATTCCTTGTAAGATATATAATAAAATAAAAAAAAAAGGTTCCGTCGAGCCGGAGTCGAACCAGCGACCTATGGATTACTGCTTTCCTTCCCCTACAGTCCACCGCTCTGCCAACTGAGCTATCGACGGATACAAATGTAGTTTTTCACCTTTCTTAATCAGTATTTAGTTTCGTATGATTAGCCAGCAAATTTATATAATCTAGTCGACTGGCAAGATCTTTCTCTGTCATAGAGAACCTCCAGGGCTAAAAATGTAAGGGAAGTAACATCATTCGTAAGATAATTAAAGTAGAATTCATTGTAAAATATATGATTAATTAAAGAGAAAAAAAGTTTCCGTCGAGCCGGAGTGGAACCAGCGACCTATGGATTACTGTTTTCCATCCTCTACAGTCCACCGCTCTACCAACTGAGCTATCGACGGATGCAAATCTAGTTTTCACCTTTCTTAATAAGTATTTTTTTCGAATGACTAGCCAGCAAATTTAGATAATTCAGTCGACTGGCAAGACCTTTCTCTTTCATAGAAATCCTCAAGGGCTAAAAATGTATGGGAAGTAATATCACTCGTAAGATAATTAAAATAGAATTCGTTGTAAAATATATGATTAATTAAAGAGAAAAAAAAGTTTCCGTCGAGCCGGAGACCTATGGATTACTGCTTTCCTTCCCCTACATGCCACCGCTCTGCCAACTGAGATATCGACGGATACAAATATATGCTATTTCTTCTTTCTTAATCAGTATTTCTTTCGTATGATTAGCCAGCAAATTTAGATAATCTAGTCGACTGGCAAGATCCTTTTCTTTCATAGAAAACCTCCAGGGCTAAAAGTGTATGGGAAGTAATCTCACTCGTAAGATAATTAAAATAGAATTCGTTGTAAAATATATGATTAATTAAAAAGAAAAAAAAAATTCCGTCGAGCCGGAGTCGAACCAGCGACCTATGGATTACTGCTTTCCTTCCCCTACAGTCCACCGCTCTGCCAACTGAGCTATCGACGGACGTAAAACGAGAAGTCTTTTACTTACCTTAGCAGGAGTTTTTTGACCTACATATATGCATATGAAAGAGCGCGTGGTGCGTACTTTTAAGGTCACGCGCAGAATTTAAATACTTATTCATTTTGTTAGGTAAAGGAATAGAATCTTCCTTTCTGTAAATAAAATTTGCTTACTGATTGGAGCCAAACGGTAGTATTGTTATATTAAACATAATTGTCACTGATGAAGAAACCTGCGTTTTGCTAAGATAAGAAATGAGAAATTATTTTATATGACTTACTGCCTTTCGAGCGTAACCATACAAAGACTTTTGAAGGAGTGGGGTGAAGTGGGGTTTTAATCGGTAGAAAAAAAAAATTCCGGTGAAGGGTGGCGGATATGATAATTTACATTGAAATTACTTTTTTTCCTTCCTAATTTTCAGCCACAAGCGGAAGGATTGACCCGAAATCCTTCACCGTGATTGGACCCTGATGGGGAAGGTGCTGCTTGATAGCTGACTCGTAGATTTTGGTGGTGGTATCTTAAAAAAAGTTAACAGGATTAATAGGTGATAACCATTATAGTCTGTAGTGTTTTTATTAATACAAATACGTATGAATATAAGAACTCGTTCAAATCTTCCGTTATTCAGTTTCTTTTAGAAATAAAGTTAAAAATGTATGAGAAATTATAGCCCTATGTTAACTTGTGTTTGTGATTATTTTAAAAGGCAGTTTAGGAAGAGATTGCTTTTTCGCAAATAAGAAATTTTTTTTCTAACTGATTAAGAACTTGAGTAAAAACCTCTGAGTCTTTTAAATTATATATTTTATATTTGGGACTGCCTCAGAAGAAATAAAAAAAATTATCTGAGCTTTCAAACTCCGATAGTCCATGCTTCTGGATTGCACTATTAAACGTTTTAAAAGAAAACAATAGTTTAGAAGAAAAGTCAATCGTGAAATTATACAGATGAACAAAAAACTTAAATATTTAAAATATATAACAGCTTAATTCTTATAATGCGTATTTTTTGTTATATGTATTACGAGAAATTCATGAATTGTATATAAAAATAAATACAAGTGTAATTACTTCTGTAATAAATATTTTGTGACATTACTTGAAACTTTAAATTGAAAACCCCAATAGAATTTTCTATCTTTAGACTCAGCCACTTGTTTTTTGAAAACATTGTTAAGCATGGAGCTCATCTTTGGTTGCAAAAAACAGCAATATAAAACGTTAAGTATATTGAGGATTTCTTCCATAAGGTCCCCATGACTCCCATGAGGTCATTCTCATGACACATTCCGTGCATTACTGTATCATAGTCACGGGATATTAATAGCAATTACTTCTAAATCCAACGGTGAATCAGTCTTTGTTTATGCACCCATGACTGTGTCATCATAAACCACACCTTCTCTCCTCATACACACAGAGTCTGTTACTGAACGAGGCTTTCAGAGAAATTACAAAAGAAATAGTGGATATTTTACAAATGTTTCTACCAGTAAACTATCCTGTGCACAAATTTTAGATTTTGATACACCGATTTCAAAAACATATATTTAGTTAGGTCCTGAAAGAGAGTCATTGATAATTGTCTTTGGCTGATTTGTCTGATAAAGAGAATTTTCGGGTCCGAATTTCAAACTCCAGGTAGGAGATGTTTTCAAGAAGTTATGTAAGCATGGATCGTACATTGAAAAATGCTCATCGCTTACTGTGCAACTAGTTGAATTCATTGTTGGAAAATAAAGTAGCGCGAATGAATGCGTATTTATCAAGTTTGCGAAATAACTCGCAGTGATACCATATAAACATATTAAGCAGAGAATATGGAAATTTAAGTTTCTCTTTCATGAAAATGCTTAATAATAAAAAATTTGCGCTTTAATAGTACGTAATTTCAAGATTTTGGGGCCATAAAAAACAAGCAAAAATCAAAAAAGAAATACAAAATTGTTCATCAATGTATATTAGTCTAAGCAGCACAAATTTAATAGAAAAAAACCCAAAAGGCAATGAATAAAAAGAGACCAAATATATCTTGTATTATGCTTTTACCATTGAAATAATAATTATTTTACCTACATTCACTAATGATCTCCCCACCATAACCAAGTAATCATATTATTACACTCTGTATGACAAAATATAAGTCCTGCTCAACCATGAAAAGAGAATTAATAGACAAGAATTCACGTGAACTGCGTTGTGTTAAAAAAAAAAAAAAAAAATTCGGGCTAAATGAACATGCATTTGAACATTAATACTAAGAGTTGATCTTTTCCAAATATAAAGAGCTCGGTGTAAATTTTTGTGTGCCTCAAAAATAGATAATTCATAGGTAATGAACCAAAAGTTATTTATGCTGCACCACTTTAGGCTAACGATGATGAATTTTTTCTACGATTCTCCAAATAGGACAAAAAACACCCTGCCATTTTCAGCTGTAATGCATACGCACAAAAAAAAAAAAAAATTCAAATAGATTATTACTGAATGCATATTTACAGAAAGACAAAGAAAAATGGTAACGAAAGGCATATTTTTGTTTCTAACAGGCTAGTGACTTCTTGGAAAGCCCCTTTATAATTAGTGCCGTAACTAGGCAGGCATAATAGATACACAGACACGGGGACCAATACAATGGGACGGGGGGGGGGGGGGGGGCTAAAATTGCAAAGACAAAGAGAAAATTAAATTGATTAACATTTTCAAATTTTGTGAAGTAATTTTATGTATATATTTAAAATTCATCAATGGTAATCTAATTT
Source organism: Dolomedes plantarius (assembly GCA_907164885.2). Classification (NCBI taxonomy): domain Eukaryota; kingdom Metazoa; phylum Arthropoda; class Arachnida; order Araneae; family Dolomedidae; genus Dolomedes; species Dolomedes plantarius. Next base: position 66,144,683 of record OU015498.1, on the reverse strand, counting down.
TTTTTTTCTCACCGAGTGTTGTCACATGACTTTTATATACATATTTTCGGGGTTTGTAAATAAAAAAAAGGTATTGTTAATTTTTATTACTGTATTTTTTAAATACCTGTATGCTTTAGATATCTGATTTTGTACATATCTACTTTTTATTCCTCTTTCTTCTAAAAAGAGAGACCCAAAATGCTAGAGTTCTGTACGAGGCTCGGCAAAAACTGCATACGGTTCAGCTTATAATTATAATACACTTATTAATGATATACATATATGTATATATATATATATATATATATATATATATATATATATATATATATATATATATATATACATATATATATATATATATATATATATATATATATATATACACATATATATATATACATATACATATACACTCATGGACAAAAAAATTAACGCACCAAGAAGGAGTCGTCAAAATGAAACGAAATTTTACATACGTAATTACTACTTTGATATAAGTAAATGATAAGAAAATCAAAGAAAAAGGATAATTTATTTCAGAGAAAAAGGCAAAAGAACGGAGGAGTTAATACTCCGTTGGACCCCCTCTAGCGCGAATGCACGATGCGATACGATCGGGCATTGAGTCATACAAGTTCTGTATGATGTCTTGAGACATTTCGTTCCATATTTGCTCTAACCTTGCCTCTAGTTCGCTCAAACTCGTGGGATGCCCAACTCGTCGTCCCAAATGATCCCAGATATGCTCGATTGGAGACAAATCTGGGGATCGGGCAGGCCAAGGAAGGGTAGTAACAGTGCGGAGACAGTCTTGTGACACCATTTGCCGTATGAGACCGAGCATTGTCTTGTTGAAAAATGGCTCCTGGGAGCCGTTGCATGAGTGGCAACACATGTGGTTGCAGGATTTCATGAACATACCGCTGGGCTGTCATGGTGCCACGGAACAATACTAGGGGTGACCGTGTATTGTAGGCAATGGCACCCCATACCATCACACCAGCTGTGGGAGTGATGTGTCGCTGTACAGCAAAGGCAGGATTGAAGCGTTCACCACGGGCTCTCCACACACGAACACGATTGTCATCACTGCCGAGATTGAATCTGGATTCGTCGCTAAAGACGACCTGGTTCCATTCCGCTGCAGTCCAGTTTCCTCGTGCGCGGCAAAACTCCAAACGGATGCGTCGATGGGTGGGCGTCAAGGGCAGCACACGTAATGGGCG
>OU015498.1:66113472-66138472 GCA_907164885.2 Dolomedes plantarius | reverse complement strand
ACTGTCCATGTCTATGGACAAGTTTTAATGTGTAAAACAACCAAGGGCTTTTAACAGGGTGCAAAGCTACCGAACAAAGTTTTCAGGTACTGAAAGAATATATACATTCACCAGATCTTACTCCTTGTCATTTCAGGTTTTTGGCACATTGAGATTTGCTCATTGAGGAAGACAGTCCTTCCAATATCAAGTTAGGGTTCTGCAGTTTATCAGAGTTTGAAACATCTACCTGAAGACTGTTATAAGACATGTCGAGAAAAGTGGGTTGATTGTTGGCAAAATGTGCTTTGACGAAGAAGGAGACTATGTGGGAAAAAAAGTGCGATCATACATTAAATTTCTATTGGCTGAAAACTAAATGGAAGACTTTTTATGCTTTAGTTCTGTACTGCATTCAAATATTTAAAAAATAGTTATAAACATGGATAAGTAAACTTCATTTAAAGCATACATTTTTTATATATATTTAGTGCAACTTACCGGTCTTTCAAGATAACATTTCTGAATAACAATCACTGAACAAGAAGTGTGATTTCCACCATATCTGAAAAAAAAAAGAAAATAGATTAATAGATTGTAAAGTCGAGGTTGTATTTTATAGCTGGGCAAACTTCGTACTGAATAAATTTATACTAAAACACTGAAACGCATTAAATTAAAAACGTAATTATTTTATAATTACCAATTCCATTATTTACGCTTCATAAAATAATTGAAATAAATATTTTTATGTAACAAAAATGAAAATTTAGTGAGGAAAATAAGAAAAAATGGATGATCGAATTTTGGTTGCCTATAAACCCAATTTTATGTATAGAAAAAAAGACGTCATAAATAATGGGCTTTTACGAAAAAGGACATTGCATACATTTTTCGAATTGCATGTATGTCTATTTTAGCATCATAATAATGATCGAATACAAACTATTCGAGGCATTACAAAAAGTATCTACCTAAAAAAGAGGTCTAAAAAAATGAGCCTTATTAGACTTAAAGAAAATATTAAATAGTATTAAAAGTATCAATTTATGGATACATATATACTGTAAATATGTTCGTATTAATACTGTAATTTAAAAATTATAGTTGAAATATTCAGAATTGTTAAAAGTATTTCAAATTTATAAAACATTTCATGTTTGCATTTTATACTTGCTTTTTAAGTACTTTTTTTATTTGTTCAGGTTAATTACTTGATTTGTTATTAGACATGCAGGTTGTCACATTTTCTGCATCTTTTAGCAAATGGATGTACTAAACATTAAAATACGCGGAGTATTTGAGAAGGTATTGTTTATTCGGAATTAGCTCACGTATTTTATTTTTGTTTTAGAATAATGATACATGGTGTCAGCTTAATTTATGTATTTTTCTTTATTTTCTTATCATTGCGGTTCTCAACTTTTACTCGTAAATTTATCATTTATCTACCCCCAACGGTCCCCAAGTTTATTTCAACGGTCGAATGCCTATTATGATTACTAATAATTTCATGATTTAACTTCAGTGAAGACACACACAATCGGAAGAAACTAAATGCAGAAGCATACAAAGAAATACCCAAAATACGATTACTGTAGCTACCCGCATTCCTTTATGTTACAGTACTGAAACTTGATACAATGAATTATAAACTTTTTGATCTAAAATATTACCGTAAAATCTTGGTTATAATACGCATATGTGTATAATACGCATGCTTGATTTTGCGCGAAATTTTCGGGAAAAATTAAAATTTGACTATAATACGCACCTATAACTTTTCAATATTTTATTTAAAAATTGAACAAATATTTATTAACATAAATAAAATTTGTAATAAAAATAAACGAAAACGTCAAATTCGCTAGAAATAAAGCTTAAATTTTTAATTCAAAACAAACAATACTGAGAAAGTATCAGTCTTAATTACTTTCACTAGAATACAGCTCATCTATTGTTTGTAGTTTATTCAATGTTTAAAATTACGTTATTTTTATTTATTTATTTATTTATTTATTTTGTATACGAGTATAATATGCGCACCCTCATATTTGCGGACTAAAATGTGTCCATAGAAAAAAAATTATCGTATGCTGACCAACTGCAATCTAATAACTTTTTATGGGACCGGAAATAAACCAACAAATAAATAAAAATTCCAATTTTGGCGTAACACTCTTCTGTACAGTATTCTTTTAATTAGGTTACACAATGTAATAATTCAATATTCAAAATGAGGGTTCATCTCCACCTCTTCCATTTGTAAAAATGTATTAAAATGTTGGTTATTCATTAGGAGATGACTGGCGAAAAACTAAATGTGAATCACCTGCAAAATATTAAATTACTAGTAGTAACCCGTCATTTTGACGTCATAATGGAAAAAGTATATGAAAGTTAAAAGATATCCCGAATTATCTAAAATATTGCATTTAATCCACACCTTGTAAAAGCAAACCCTTTCATTATTTTTTATTTATTTAGTTTTTCATGCGATTGGAGTAGTAGATTGCCATCCAACCCGTCATTTTGACGTCATAATACTAAAAATGACGTCATAATGGAAAAAGTATATGAAAGTTAAAAAAATTTTTTACACTTCACTACGCGATTCATTCACATTCACGTTTGTTTACTTTCAGAATTCATCGCAAAAGTAAACATTTTTAAAAACTGTTAAATATACAGCTAAAAATATCCAATTTTTTTTTAGTTCTGAATGTTTTATAGAAAAATAGGCTGAACAAACTTGATTTGATGGAGAAGATATTTGTTTTTAGGTAAGAAAAAATTCTGATCGACATCTGAAATTGAAATTAAGCCTTACCGGCGGTTTGTTTACTGAGGGCTTCAATTGAAAGATGAGTACAGCCCGGAAGTGTCATACAGAGACAACGGCTATTATATATAGGATTTAGAGTTATTTTCAACTCAACTGTTCCACGCAATAATAATAAAAAAAAACCACATTTACCCGCCCCTTAAAAGTACGATGGCCCAGTTTATAGATTTACAAATGAGATTCTGAAATGCAAAATCGAAAAAAAAAAATTCAGTGAACAGCAGTGTTAATACCGATTTCTCGGTAAAATTTTAATATACAGCCGGGGCATCCGACATACCCTTGTGATACTTCTAGACTGCGAGAAATAACGAAATATTTAATGAAAGAATACGCAACAAAAGGGTTAAAGTTCAACAATGATTGATAAGTCTTTTTCTCTCTCGGTTCCTCGAAATTATCTTATTAACCATCCATAAGACAAAATGACGTCTAAATATAGCTCCAGAGGCACTGATGTGGCACCAGATTCCGCGGCTAACGGCCGAAAAACGGCAGTGTATTAATAACACACAACCACGGCGTCTTTTGTCCTGCTAAACACACAGTACCACTCATTACACAAAGCTAACTACGTGCGTGTGCGATGAACAGAAGAGGGGGAAAAAATCATGAATAAACCAATAAAACAAACATCGTGACCCAAGTGGGCCGTCATCGGCACAAGTCCTCATCTCACACTGTTTGCAAAGGCAGCTGACGTCGCCGTCTGTTATCCCAAGTTTTAAAGAGAACTATCATTAAGAACTCTGGCCCTTTTGTCGTATCTTATACTCCTAGATTTTCATCTCTTTTTTGCTTTGCTTTCGTAACTCTTTCGTCGTCACCAGATGTTTTCGGCGAACAGGTTTGAAAGAACGGTTATTCCGTAGAAAGTCCTTTTTTCTCTTTTAATTTATATATGTGTATGTGAATACTTGAGAGAGCGAGCAGGACATCTTATCGCACGTCTGGATTCCATCTGCCCAGCTCTATCCCGAAGATCTCGTTGCGAAATGCAGTTTCCGTTGTTTGAGTTATGAGGGGAAGTTTAAAAGTGAACAGGAAAGACTATTTTTAAATGTTAGCTCAGATGGACTGGCGGTTTATTTGACCCCTGTTTCTTTGAGTCAAATATTCGTTAAAATCTGTTACTTCGACTCTGTATACTAAGAAATCTCTTTCTTTCTACAGAGGGATTGGCGCTATCTTTGCGTTTATATCCGGTTTATTCACGATAAGTCGAATTTGTAAGAACTAAAAATATTCTATGTATCATAAATCGGAGGTGTTGAATTAGCTACAAATTAAAAAAAAAATAGCGTAAAAGTATTAACTTCTTTTAAATAACTAAGTTGAACATTAAAGCTTAGTAATTATTCGTTAATAAATGTTTTTTTTTTCCAATGCGGGGCACTTGTCGCGAAGACATTCGCCTATAATTCACCGCAGTTTTGCTGGTCATTTTATTATAGGGGCGCCATATAGGCGGACCAACATTGCCCCTTATGAAGGAACGACACAAACGGAGGCATTTTAGTGGCGCTTCGCCAGGATTCGATCTGAGCACCCTCAGCACCGAAAACCAGCGCGCTGTACCACAAGGCCGCCACGGCCCTCCTTAGTAAATGTACTCGTTACAAATGAAAATATTGTAACTGAAATATGAACCTTCTGAACTGGAACAATTTAAAACATGGAGTGATTTCAGCAATAAAAATTTACATCAATAATTATAATGTATCTGAAATAATAATTATAATTTACTGTTTCTCAATTTTCTGTCTTTCACCCTGTATGTTTTGTTACAGAATTTTTTGTAACGTACATGATGGAACTGGTTCCGTGTATCTTGTCTTGAAATTCAAAATGGTGTTGTATGACTGAAATCATATCTGATACTTTATGATTACCGAAAGGTTCTTCCCCGTCTTTATTTGATTTTTCCTGCATCTCCCTTTTGTTTGCATTAGCTATGAAACATAATTTTTTTTCTAACAACAGTGTTTTCCTATTAACATCCAGAAACATTATAAAAGTTGACATCGAGATACCTATATCACCAGTCACTACTATAAGGTGTTGCCGAATTCGACCAACAAATTCAGAGGGGTGATAGTAGGCATCAAGACGAGCAATAATCACATAGGAATGTATGACCGGACACGCATACCTGACGCTGGAGGGCGCTGTTTACTTAATCGGACCTTTACCAACCCCACTGGATGGCCGGAAATATCGCAATTTTCTGGAGGAAGTAGAAAACTCAAAAACGAAACAGAATCACATAGGAATGTGCGACCGGAAATGCAAACCTGATCAGGTAGAGGATAAACAAAGATGCTAAAAATGAAAAGTCAACATTTCTGCATCTTTGTTTATCCTCTAGTTGACCAGGTTTGCGTTTCGGTCATACATTCCTATGATATTATTGTTCGCCTTGATGCCCACTATCACCCCTCTGAATTTGTCGGTCTAATTCGACAGCACCCTGTATATCAGTAAAGTGAGTACTATCATAATATCAGTGTACTCTATATCTTTTGAATAGGAAATACATCTTTAAAAAAGTTTTTCGAGGGCCTCACACCGTTGTGCTAAGCACTCGAAAACGGTCTGATTGCTTTCTAAAATGCCGCACACTTCCCTATAAACCGTCGCCAGAAAACTTAGATTTACACAAAGAATGGAGCGTTGCAACCAAAACATTTTTCTTGTTGGGATTAACCCGTTTTTTTTTTGGAGGACGACCACCACTTCGGGGTTTATGTCAAAGGTTGTAGAATTCAACTTTTCAAAAGTTGAAAGTTCAGCATTTTAATTGAAGCATAGACGCTCCCCCTTCCCTACCCCTCAACTTGGGGATAGCACGAAAATTTGAGACTTTTCAGACTTATTGGGAGTTCAATGTATGTCTTACAAAAGAATGTTCTTGTGTATTGATGCACTTGCGAAGTGAAGTGTTAATTAGTGCATATTTTATGTGCTGTTAAAGAAGGAAGCAAATTATGTCGTAGTTTAGTCCCCTGGCAAAATTTTGTAATTTTCTACTTTTATGTTCGATAATAACTCTTACGAACACGATTTACATTCAAGTGGAGGTGCACTGAGTCACCTCCATGTTTAAATTTAAAACATCGGTTATTAACTGCTGTACACTTAAAACACTAAATATATCAGTACAGGGCAGATCTCACTGCTTACGTCCTTTCCGTTAAAACGCCAGAGGTTCTTATAAGCTTATGATGTTGTAAGGAGGGCTGCGGTGGTCCGATTAGCAAAGGCATCGAGTCAGTGTTCTGAGGGTTGCGAGCTCGATGCCGGTCGCTCACAAAATCCTCCGCCTTGTTCACTAATGGTGGCCGGTGCACGTAAAATCTGTCGTGGCTACAGAGTCCTCCAAGTTCTCAAACTTACCTCTGGAGGTGCGGGGTCAAGTGTTCCGGTATCGTCACTTGACTCGGTTCTAAATTACGGAACCGGCTTATAGGGGGTAATGCTGCCACCTATACGGTGCCCCCTTAAATGTATGGCCAGCAGTCTCGACCTTTACTGAGGACAAATGGCGTCATAGCCAATCTTCCGGACATTTGTAATAAATAAAATGACTGTTATAAGACTGAATACGGTGTGACTGTTTGTTTATGGCTGAGAGGGGACAGTTGTACCCTACTAAATAAGTTTTCTTAACATAAAAATAAACTTTATGTTACAATATGATAGATAAAATGGCTCTTAAGTTCATAATCTCGGGTTTTTGGCAGACAGTTTGTATTTAAACGAAGTTTTTGATTGACTGACCCAATTCATTCAGATAACCAGAATTATTTTTCAGTGCTTATGATCTCTATGTAATTATAGTACCTTGTACATTAAGTGTAATAAAGACAAAAGTTATTTTCCTGAACCAAGACGTCACTTTTGTAGCCAACTGCAGCGATGAGTATAACACAACGCATCTCATTCAACAGCCCAGAAGTCTTCAGATTCATTATCTTTCAAAAATTTTATGAGACATCCCTCAATGGGTGGTGTCTCCCGAACTTCTACAATGCTCTGCATTTAGATTGAGAAATGGAAGAACAAAAAAAAAGTGAGTTACACTTAAAACAAAGGGGTCTATTGTTCTCCATCTTCGTTTCTCAACATCTGGATGATATCAAAGCGGAGTCATGCCCAACGGTAAATATAACACAGAATCCGTTGTTTGAAGAACCGATGCATCTGTACAAGCTTCGCGAGAGAAATGCAGATTGTTTGTTTCGTGAAAATGAAGCCCAGGCTTGTCTTTGTAGAAAACGGTGACCACATAACGTGTAGCTTCATTTTTTGACACCTTTGAGTGTATATGATCTTATTCAATTAACCATCAGTTATTTTATTAGGTTATTTTAATGTCTAGCGTGAACATGAATTGTTGTAGCTTCCTTTATTCGGGGCTGTGGCGGCCTTGTGGTACAGCGCGCTGGTTTTCGGTGCTGAGGGTGCTCGGATCGAATCCTGACAAAGCGCCACTAAAATGCCTCCGTTTGCGTCGTCCCTTCATAGGGGGCAATGTTGTTCCGCCTATATGGCACCCCTATAATAAAGTGGCCAGCAAAACTGAGGGGAATTACAGGCGAATGTCTTCGCGACAAGTGCCTCCGCATTAAAAAAAAAAAAAGAAAAAAAAAAGGTTCCTTTATTCTCTTCTCGTACAGTGTGATTTGGACTTATGGAAGTTTAGCAAGGTTACTTGAAGGTGGTCTTCCCTAAGTTTAAAGCATGATAATTTTTGTGGGAGTAGGCATTCTTGAGTTTTCGAATGAGGAAAAATGCAGCTACACATCTTATATATCATAGGAATACCGTGATTTTTCAGTTGTTCTCTTACACACAAGAATCAAACCTAACATCAATATTTCAGATCAGGCCTAATTCGGTGTTTTTTTATAACTAGCCCTTGCGAGACTTTATAAAATATAATAATATTTAAAAATTGTCTTTATTAAAGAAAAAAATCAAATTACATTGATTGATAAAAATTTCATGCAGTTTTGATGAAATCAAATACAATCTGCTCTGTTTCGAAAAATATACTTATCATTAACAATTTCACTGAAAATTATCCTTGGCACCTTAAAGAGTAATTTTCTTTAGGGGGTAGTTATTGCCATGAATATAAAGATAAATACATGCCTCTTATAAACGACGGACATACATATATATCCAGCGGAATAGTACTGTTGTTAACGCTTCTCAAATTCGAATCGAAACCTCTAGCTATTGAATTATGTTCGACCCTTTTTACACAGTCACATAAAAGCTGTCTTGCGTAAATATTAATGGTAGATTGATTCAAAACTAAGAGACAGAAACTACCATAATGCATGTATAAACAACTATCCGGCAACTATATTTCAACTGCATTATAGTGGCTTTGTTCGTTTCAGTTTGAACTAAAATTTCTTAAAATTTCCTCTTATGACTTTCCTTTGAACAGAGCACCTCTTTTAAAGGTACTATTTACTTTTTTTAATCACTATAAGCTATCAATAAGGTTTTTATTTGCGCAACTTGTATCCACTGCAATCCTAATGTCATGTGACGAATACCTGAAATTTTGAGACTGTTCCTATTGAGATTTTGATAGCTGGAATGGCAACAAGAGAAAATGCTAAGTTTTCTGTGGCTTGAAAGATAGTTCACTGCTACGGTTAGATTCTAACTACTGTAGAAGTGTCTCATTAAAAAATCACCGGATTTCATTACAGTAAATATTTTATAGTAGGCTACAACCTAACTTTTCCTACGATAATATTATTAATACTTTTCTGTGATGTCAAACATTTTGACTATGGTATTATCATAATTTCTCGAGCACTCTGCTAATGCAATATAAATATTGGAAATTTTTTAAATACCCTCTTAATACCATCTAAAATAGTCGAAGAAAAGAAAGCAAATATACAGTTGAACCCCGTTATAACGAACTTCAAGAGACAAAAAGTTTTGTTCGCTTTATCCGGTGGTTCGCTATATCCGAACAGTCCAAGAAAAATGCTATAGTTCACAAAATGTATAACTCATTAGATGCAACGTGTATTCAATAAGGATGTATTAAAAAAAGATAAAATCTGTTAAAAATGATCATTAAGGAATTAAATCAACTAAAATCGATTTCATTAAGCTGACAGAATACTATTTAAATTGCGTACAATAGAAAAACGGCGGGACCAAAATTTCCGTTCGGTATATCCGTGAATTCGTTATATACCGGTTTCGCTATAACGGGGTTCGACTGTAATGAAAAAGTATAAACTTAAAAAAAAGGACAAAAGATTAATTACTTTTTTTATAAATCTTTTCACTTATTTAAACCTGACTACGAAATACTCAATAAACTATAATAAGCCTTTCGCTATTTCCATATCTGTCAGACAAATTTTAAATTTCATTTAAAGAAAACTACATTTTTTTAGCCTTTCTCAGGCACTTCTCAACAGCAAAACGAATGGATTCATTTAAATTTCGACATGATTGTTCTTAGCCATCGTAACGGACTCAACAAAAATTACAAAAAGGAAAAAAAACACAGAGAGAAAGAGAAAAGGAAAAGAAAGGAAACCCCCTCCATCAATGGAACATTCAGCTCCCCCCCCCCTCTTCCGACTAATTAATGACCGCCTAGAGCTTCTCTCGTTAATTACAGTGCTCCGCTGCCGACAGACTGCCTAATAAAATTAATGCACAGACCGCATGTGGGTCAAGTTGGGGCTATTCTTTTTTTATTTTCTCCTTCTCTCTGCAGAAAAAGAAAAAAAAGAAAAGGAGGGGGATGCAGATAATGATGTAAAGGGGGCCCCACGAAGTGACAAGTTTGTTCTAATAAGTCATGAAGGGAGAAAGTATGTCACCAAGATCTTCAATTACGAATTCGGTTTTTGATTAGGGCGCTCTTAATTTGTCAGATGTGCCGGCTGGGCGGGGTGTTAAAACGTATTCCGAAAGAAAGGTGTTGTATTATTGTGCAAGGTTTTGTTTCCTTATTACAAACCTTAGGTTTTGGTTTGTAAAATTCAAACGTCTGATGATGAATGGGTATCTTCTGTTTCTCTTCGTTCCGTTTATTGATCGTTTCGCTATTCTAAAGACTTATATACCTGACAAATTTCATCAGAGCACTTTTGAGTAGAACAAAGGGCTTCCAGGAGTTGCCCCATTCATCATTCACGCTGATTATGAACAAACTTTGTCATTTTAGCAACTGTAAAGCTGTGAAGGTGTTTGAACCAGACGATTTCGATGCCATTTATTATGGGAATTAAGTTGGAGTCATGGGACTCTGACAATCAAAAACCAGTCAGAAGTTTTCACTCAGGAAATGCTTTACAGTAAGGAATAAAGTTAATAATAATAAAAATATATACATGAGACACTTCTACTACGAAAGATATAGATAGAGATGAATAAAAATTGTATTTTCTTAAAATATTAGGCATCAGTTAAATTATATTAACAGAAGTAATATTAGCTACTATAGTTAACTTGTACTAGAAGAATTAAGATAATTTGTATGTGAACAGCAAGCAAATATCTTCGAAAATTACCTCAAATTTTGGTGAAAGGAACTAAGGTTGGATTTCCCCCCCCCCTCCTTATATCCACTTTATATAATATGTATTTTATATTTATGTCTTTGCTGTGCAAAAAGGTAGTAGGTAATGTTACATCTGTTAATATCATTTAACTGATGCCTATAATACTTTAAGAAACTACAATTTTTATTCATCTTTATCTATATGTTTCGTAGTAGAAGGTTTCGTAGTAGAGGTGTCTAATGTATTCTTAAAATTTTTATTATTAGCTTTATTCCTTACTGTAAAGCATTTCCAGAGTGAAAACTTCTGACTGGTTTTTCTAAAATGTGCTAAGTCCAAAATGGGCTAAAATGAGTTCTCAAACCAGGCATGTCTGAAAAATCAAGGGCTACTGAAGGGTACAGAAAGCTAAGTCCAGTTCCAGTCCTAAATATTTTTATTCATCAGAGAAAATTTGGGATATGTGAAACAAAACACAAACAAGTTAGTGTTAAAGGTGTTTTGTCCCAATCAGGGACTTAACTCTGTTTACTCAACAAAATTAAAATTCGAAAAATTTACTTTAAAAAAATAAAAAATTAAACTTAAAAAACTGACTTTACAAAAGCCGTTTTATTTTCAATCCCGTTTTTCTAAAAACTACGATTTTGGACTTGACACTCTTTCAAACACAAATTCTTCCTTTTTTATGTTTTGTAATTTGTTTTGGAAAACAAAACCGTTAATCCCAAAATTCTATATTATATGAAGAACTATAGTAATTCCCTATAAATAGTAATTCCCTATAAATAGTAATTCCCTCTGTATGGTTTAGAAACTGATAAATACCTGTCAATGAAATAACAGTTGACTCTACTGACAGAAGCTGTAAAGTGACATTTGGTTTAAAATGAATAGATACAGGCTTCCTATATACCCTCTATTTAATACGGTTGATGTTGGGCAAATCTATGCATTTTATTAGGGTTACTTAATTGTATACTTCTTAAAAATTAAAGTGAATATTGGTGCTATTGTAGTATAAATATCTTAATTTATGTTTCATTTTGAGTGTCTTTAATCTGTATTAATTTATTATTTAGCTTTCAATTCAATAATAAATTTTCGGAAAAAAAGCAACTGAACTCTGTAAAGTTGTTTTGAGGGCCTTGAAATGAGATAAACAGCAAATATGAGCCTTCATTCCTTAAACTACAAATATGGACTTTAAAGAAATATTTTAAACTTCAAAATCTACAACTGTCCCTGAATGAGTTACAATATTTGAGCTGTTAAAACCCCTCACGTTTTACAAAGATAATTTTATTCCGTGTATGAAATTAAATCAAGCAGGATCCTTATCCAGCTTCTTAGACTGCGTTTTAATTAAGTTTTCTTGGCCTTAAACCTCCATCCTTTCAGAGAGGGAGCAAGAGATGTATGCACTTGCTCATCGCATTATTTTATCCCAACGAATCTGATTGTGTGTGTGACCTTTGCACAGATGTTGATAGCGAAATCATACATCTGATCAAATAATGCATGGGTGGTCTTATATTATAAAGAGTAAGAGTTTTTGTCCAACAGCAATTTGCTGACTATCCAGATTACATTGTAACTGTTTTGAATGAAGAAACATTTATCTATAGATACTTGTTTTTCTTACGTTGTTGGTGGTAGGAAACGAGGTATGCGAATCTCATGGGTGCGGCATCTCCACAAATGGAATAAGAATAATCGGTATGTTATATAATCCATAAAATATCTCTACCTGAGTAGCTGTGCTCACTATTAGTAACAGAATGATAGGTATGGGTTTTTTTTTGTTAAGTATATAAGGAATAACTTTAAGTATAACTTTTGCTTCGTGGGTAAAATATCTTCATACTTTTTTATGCGCTAATTATGAAAGGCCCAACTTAAATCTGCTTGGCCAGGCTTAAAATTCACAGAAATGAAGTGTGCTATGTACACTGCCACAAGAGTGATAATGCATTCACAGAACGTAGCGGGTGTTTACATTCATGTATGTATGTATGTATATATATATATATATATATATATTGCTATTAAAAAATGTATGTATGTATATAGGCAGGGCCCGATTTAGAAAATTCTTGACTATACGCACAACTCGGGATGGGGGTCCCCCTAACACTGATGTTGGGGTAAAATTTCCAAAATTGACACATACACAAAAAATTATCATGAACCATTGTGAAAGTACCATTTTATCAAGAATTGGCTATTTGAAGGGTAGAAGCCTAGACCATTATCAAATAACAAAAAGCAATACAACATATTAACTTCATCATTAAAGCACCAATACAATGCAATCAGAAAAACTTATTCCCTTATATACACTATAACATACATATGATGAACTATACATATAACTATACATATGATGAACCTATCAATCAGATTTGAAAGGATATATAAAAAAATTGCTATTAAAAATTTGAATTGGGAATTTTTTCTTTTAAAATAAAAATTTTGGGTGGATCCCCAAGATTCGGGGGCCCCTAGACCCGGGCTTACTGAGCCTAATGGAAAATCAGGGCCTGTATGTATGTATGTATGTATGTATGTATGTATGTTTGCATGTATGTTTGCATGTATGTATGTATGTTTGCATGTATGTTTGCATGTATGTTTGCATGTATGTGTGTGTATATATATATATATATATATATATATATATATATATATATATATATATATATATATATAGAGAGAGAGAGAGAGAGAGAGATAGATATAGATATAGATGTATCCCTTTTAATGGCCGTTCTTACAAAGGGGGTATGAAATTTCCCGTTCGAAAGAAATTATGGGAAAAATAAGCTAAAGGTTAACCTCTGACGAAAGCATTCGTTCGAAACGTCGAATTTCTTACGTAACACCGATAATGTATCCAGCACTATAGGCCCTTCTTTTTCCTATAACGTCACTAAAATACACCCCTATGTATTACTTTTGGGCTTTTAAAATAAAACTTTATCTTCTTGACATGACGAAAAATATGGTATTTGAGAGAAGAAAGTGTCCAAAGTGGCACGAGACTGAATTAATCTGATTTCCTTACATAGTTAATAAATGAGAAAATGATTTCTGACTGCTATGCTTCAACTTGAAAAAAAAAAAAATTTGAATAATCCTAATCAGTCAAATGGGACATATGGGAATCAGAATTTTTTGGAAAATATCTCCTAAATAAGAGGGATGGGACTTTAATAGTGGCAATACTGTTGTAGAGCCCCCACGCAACACAACCCAGGAAAGCATATTGCACTACACGTACGTCACATACCTGCCTTGCCTCAGAGCGAACGTGCTCTCCCCACAAACACCACATGCCTGCACAGCGACAGGATGAACACAGCCCGGTTTTAGTTGCCGGTCTATCGTACGAAATAATTTGTTGCATCGTACTGATGGAAAGAAAATGCTTATGTGCACACTGTGGCTGAGAAGTGCTCTACCATTTTCCCTGGACTTAAGTCCCTCTGTCTTTGATCTCATCCCCAAGATGAAGCAACCCCTCCGTGGATTCTACCAGAAATACTGCAGGCTGTAGACCGTTCCATTCGAAGAATCAACAGATCAGGTGCTGCCAATGGTACCCTGCAGCTTCCAGAACGTTAGTAACGGGTGCTAAACAATGCTGGTTACTAATTTGAAGGGCTATAAAATATTCACCCCTGTATCTCTTCTGTATACTATGTACTTACCTAGTTGCCCCTATTACCTAGTTCCATCCTATGTATTTTGTTCTTAAATTTATCACCCTGAAATTTATAGTTTAATTATTATGTCATTGGCAATAACAAATCAACCGATTTCAAGTTTTATCCTATAAGTAATAATCCAAACAATTTTTTTTTTCTCCAGTGACATCTACTTTATATTCTGCTTCAATTATACAAAAAATTAGAATAGACCACTACAGATGCATATATTTTGCGCTGACAAATTAAAAGAGAAATATGAAAAAAACCATTCTTTACATTGCTTTTAAAGCGTCAGACTCTCTATGTCGACTGGTTGAAAACCTCAGTTATAAAACCTGTCTCGCACGTATCGATGGCAATCTATTTTTAGTACTTAATGAACTTTACGTGACCCTCCTGTGGAATGCACCCGACAAACACCTCTGGAACGGTTTTATTACATTGATAGGTTGCATTTAAGGGGAAACGTCAGAATTCTTCCCAAGCCAGGTACTGTAGATTCATGAAATAATTTTTTTTAATGCTTATTATCACGTTCCTAGAGAGAATCATAGTTGGTGAAAAAAATTTGTTATTGATATACCTTCTTTTCTTACAGTTATATTCTAACATCTGTAACTGTGATACGATCAATGCTCAGCTGTTGGCTTAACTCTCTTTTGCAGTCCAAAGGCCTTGGCTCCTGGATTTTATGATCGCATGTTACAAAATGCTTGTTATAAAAACACATGTGAGAGCAGAGCGTGTTGTTATACTCCTCTAATATTGCAGTAATTGCTTTGTTTTTTGGGATTTTTTATAAGCCCAAAGTGGCCCCAAAGTGTAAAAAATTTCACTGTCAAATAAAGTATTAATGTATTTATGATATGTCATATCTACTTTACCTCATCTCTTGTATTTGAAGCGAATAAAAGAAGAAATGGATGGATGACACCCAAAGTTAAAATATTCAATATAAATAACCAAGACAGTATGCTACATTTCTACATTCATTTTCCGTTTTAGTACTTTGAGATCCATTTCAAAACTCAAGTTACAATGTTAAAATTTTAAAGTTTGAATTCTCAGAGAACCTTAGCATCAGTTATTTGAGAGAAAAAAAATGTTACGGCTTTACAAGGGTTATGATAGTACATTACACGTAAGCTATTCCCCTTCATAGGTTCCTCAGCATGGTGTATCAAGCATTTCCGCTGAAGAGTTTAAAAGCGGAGTTTCTCAGAGCTTCTACAGTGACTAACAAAAGGAAAATCAACCCACCCACCACTGAAAGAACTAAATGACTTCTACGAGTTGTGGTACAAAATATAGGCTGTCTAAATATTTAAAAATCGCCTTAAACATCCTTGGTATACTGCATATATTAAATTCCAATAGTTTTCAACTTCAGTTAACTTTTTGGACTAAAAATTAAATTAAAAAAAAAAAAAAAGAAGAGAAAGAGAGAGAGAGAGATCTTGGTGAAAATCATTTATTGATATTATTTACATGATTAAAATCCCCAGTTTTCTATTAAAAAATATTTTTGAATTTTGTCACGATTTTAAGCTTTTAAATAGGAAGAAGCTTGGTTTTAAAAAAAACTAAATGGAAAAAAATTAAAGTTTTTTCTTCTTTTGTGTGACTCAATTATTTAGAATCTATTTAATTCCAAGCAATGAGTAGATGAAAAAAAAATCTTTTTATATACCACTTGTAATACATTTATGAAGTTCTCTCCTGAAAGAACCAAAGAAAACCGCAAAGTTTTGCGAAACATTTATCATTCCTCTAGATTCCCCTGACTAAATTTGAAAAGGTCAATAGGATATATTTAATTAAAATATATACTTTTGTGGAAACTGAAATATGCATAATTAGAAAATACGTATAACGCATTTGTAGGTTGCAAAACTATGGACAAACCTTCCGTAGGAGAAATCTTACAAACACCTCCTCAAAAGAAATAAAAAAGTTTCTGGGGTAATGACATATAGCGTTCAGGCGATATGAGGACAGTGCCATCATAATACCACCTAACTTTCCGAAATAGGATGTCTCAGTTTGCAACTGGTCAAATATTCTTGATAGTAGATTAAGACCAAAAGCAGATTCCAAGGCTTTCTCCTTCTAGATTACCCTGACTAAATTTGAGACATCCTAAGGGACAATAGGATATATTTAATTAAAATACATACTTTTGGGGAAACTGAAATAAACTTGATTAGAAAATGGCTATTTTGCATAGTGTATAACGCATTTGTATGTTACAAAACTATGGCTAAACCTTCCACAGGAGAAATCGTACCAACACCTCTTCAAAAGAAAAAAAAACTGTTTCTGGGGTAATGACATATAACGTCCTGGTGATATGAGGACAGTGCCATCATAATACCGCCTAACTTTCCGAAATAGGATGTCTCAGTATGCAACTGGTCAAATATTCTTGATAGCAGATTGAGACCCAACGCAGATTCCAAGGTTTTCTCCTTCTAGATTACCCAGACTAAATTTGAGACATCTTAATGGACAATAAGATATATTTAATTAAAATACATACTTTTTGGGAAACTGAAATAAACTTGATTAGAAAATGGCTATTTTGCATAGTGTATAACGCATTTGTATGTTGCAAAACTATGGCTAAACCTTCCGCAGGAGAAATCTTACCAACACCTCTTCAAAAGAAAAATAAAAAGATTCTGGGGTAATGACATATAGCGTCCTGGTGATATGAGGACAATGCCATCATAATACCGCCTAACTTCCTGAAATAGGATGTCTCAGTTTGCAACTGGTCAAATATTCTTGATAGCAGATTAAGACCAAAAGCAGATTCCAAGGCTTCTCTGTACATAAATGCATTTTCCATTTCACTGCTGCAGCAGATAACTCCAAGCCTCATCCAGAGCAGTAGTAATTCCGCAGCTACTCATTTTATGTTGAACATATTTCTCAAGGTCTTATGTTCCTTTTTCTTTCATTATTCTTGGACCTCTCCCCCTTCCCCATCATCTCTATGTGTATCATTGATTAAACCAATCCATCCATCTTCGTGATAAAAAAAAAAGAAGCGTATCTCCTCCCTCCCCCATCGAAATTTTCTTTCCTTCTGCTTTTAAATATTCATAACTTCCCAGAGCCGTGGTCCTTGTTTAGAGTGAGGGGAAGGGAAGGAAAGGAAGCAAGAGGAAGGAAAAGAAAAGAAACATCATCCTTGTTGGCTGCGTTTTGCTCCCTGGGCATTAAAACAGCCAGCGCCCAGCAAGAAATGAAAATAATGAACTGCCCGCCACGTGAAAATCGATGGTTCCTCCTTCTCGAGGTGCACGTTCGCGGTCTACATTTACATCTGATTAAATATTCGTTGTTTTCCCAACCACACCCAAATCTACACATCGTATATCGAAGTAGCTGGGACTCGATTGAATGCGAAAGTGCGTGCATGCTCTCTCTCTCTCCCTCTCTCTCTCTCTCTCTCCAAGTCACTGCAGCGATTCCGCAGGCATGACTTATTGAAAGAATGGGACGGAATGCAATGTGTTCAAGTCACGGCAGAAACCCGGAGCACACAGCGAGATATTTTGACAAATTGTGGAAACTTGTACAGGAGGTTTATTCACTACTCGTTCGGAAGGGATTTATGTGCGGGCGATTTGGAAAGCTAGGAGAGATTTTGCCTTTATAAATCACTGAATGCTAATGACTTTTGCCTTTTGTTCTTGAAAAAAATAATAGATCGATAATTTGTCATAAAGAGGGGGGATCTTGTTAGGATTTAAATATAGGTTGACGCATTTCCTCCCCCCCCCCCTGAAAATTTGAATTTCTGTTATCAGCGAAAGAAAGGTGCGTATAATATATAAATGTGAGGAGACAAAGAGAAAAAGAAATTCGTTCGAGAAGAGAAAATAAACCTTTGTAAGATTGCGTTTAGCAGGCTTTGTATGTTTTTAAATAGAATTTTAAGATGTAAACGAGTCATGTTTTCAAGGTTATTTTTCAAAAGGTTATGTCTCAAATTTACGACTTACGCTAGGGGAACGAGAATAAAATTCATATATAAGAAACCTACCTTTATGTAATAAAATTTCCGGTCGCTCTGCTATCCATTCTTTTATCTGAATCACACACAGACACACACTCACTCATATATATATATATATATATATATATATATATATATATATATATATATATATATATATATATATATATATATATATATACCAGAAATAAACAGTTTAATGAGAATATCTGTATATCAACACTGCCGACATTACAATTAAATGAAGCATTGGTTCTTAGAGTTGTGATCATTATTAAATACACAAATTTTAGATGGATAAATTAAATACACAAATTAAATACACAAATTTATATATATATATATATATATATATATATATATATATATATATATATTTAGCGGACCCTCATATAGCACATATATATAAGGACCCTCTAAGAACTGATTGCTCATGGTTTAAACCCGTCTCCCCAAATTCAAGTCTAGAGCTGTCCCATCTCTGAGGATCTAAGGAATCATCACTTTTAGTTCCCTTTCCTCCGATTTTTCCCCTTTTCCTATTAAGACCAAGGATTTAAAGTATTATACTTTATAATTATTTTGTTTATTTGTTTATCATTTTCTTTGAGCAACACTGTATTTTCGATTTGTATAACCTTTATTGCCACATTAGGACCAAATGGCAATTTCTAAGTTTTCTGTACGATTTCAGAGCTCTAAACGCATTTTCCATTTCGCTACTTTAATCTTTTTTTTCAAGTGTCTTAACTAATGATCCGTAATTACCTTTTCTCTAGTCGAATCCCACTGTAACAACCGAATATCAATACCTGGTATTGAAATCGCTCCTCCAAATTTCGGCCTCAGTGATCTGTCTATTTCACGTACTTCCTCCCACACAGTCTTTTAATCTTTGGAGGAAATTTAAGGCGAAAACAATTGATCGTATGAAATTATACCAGCCTTAGATGGACCCAGGATGTAGGTATACAGCCTATACATAATTATTAGACTTGCAGAAAGCATTGAGTAAAGCTTGTTCATACCAGAATGTAATTTACACTGCAGAAAGATAGGTGGAGAAACGTTAGAATTAAATGATGCTTGAAATTCTGGGATAGAGAATGATATCCTCTGCAGGAGGTATTGCCCCCTAAGAAGGATATGTACCTCTTGCTGGGATCACCAACTGGCGTAACCTTTGTTTCCACATACACACACTTTTTGCTTTATGCTCTTCATTGACTGAAACCCCAGAGTGAACGAAGGAAATCAATTAGGCAAAAGGAAGGATGGAAGATGGGGTTGTCTTCTGTTTCCACTGTATCATTATAGGTAGTGCTAAGCTTTTTTTTAAAGGACTCTCTTAACCTTTTTTATAGTCAACACTCCCTTGAATCGGAAAATAAGTTCTCGCACCCCTTGAAAAATGCGTTTCTATTTTTTTTTTTTATTTAGGAAAGACATTTATTGCAAGATAATTTATTTATTCCATAAAAAAATACATTCACAATACATACTATATTTAGGGGTACATAAATTTCGCAAATAAAATTTACAATATATAAAATTTGGCATTTATTCGCAAATATATATCTATATATATATATATATATATATATATATATATATATATATATATATATTCAAATATTTCACATTTATGAAAAAATCCTAATTTTACCTACTTGGTTAGGTAAGTTTTAAAATTCTTAGTTAAAAGCTAACATTGTAGTAGTCTCCACATTCTTTTCCTTAAAAAGTCTTTAGCAATAAGGAATAAGAAAATTTTGAGAGCGATCTCAGTTAAAGACAGTGGACGGTCATAGATAGGGGATTATGTTAATAAATTCTTACTATTATTATCAAATTTCGCTTAAAAAGCCGTTTGTCACCGTGTTTTCACCGAAAAGCAGTAAAAATATAATTTTCGCATTTAATCGCATCTATTTCGTAAATACGAAAATTACGTGTCCCTAACTATATTATTACATATAATGGAAAATTTTTTATGGAAAAGTATCCATCAAATGATTCACTGAATTGGTAATTTTCATTAAAAATTTAGAACCTTCTCTCACACCCCTTGAAATGCTCTCTCGTACCCCCAGGGGTGCCCGCACCCCCGGTTTAGAACCACTGTTTTAAAGGAATGAAATATTATTTTCTCAAGCATGGTTAGGGATTTAAAGAAATGTTAGATCAAGACATGTTTTATTTAACTCTCATATGAAGAAAGCTATCGCTAAAGCACTTTGAAGTCTAAAATTGAGTGAAAGTATTTTTGTTTTTGAAGATTCTTTAGTTTAGCGAAATTTGTCAATTTTTTTTACTTTTATTTTCTCTTTTACGAGTAAATACATTATTTCTTATTTTCGCAATTACAATTTAGATTTCTATGTCTGGCCGTTTGTCTCATATACTATTTTTGGGGATTTTCCAAACTTCGAATCAGTTTTTATCACTGTAGTTAATTGCATTTTGTTTTTACTAATTTCTTGTTATAGTTGCACGAGAAAAATCTCTTTTCCTGAATTCGTCTCAGTGCAGATACACAGAATATTCTAAACGAATACAAAAATTAAGGCATTCAGCCGTTTCTTCTCGAGACTAATTTCTTTAGAAATATTTCTTAAAGCTCCAGTAGCTTAAGCATAAACTCTATTATCTCTAGAATCGTGAATTCTATCAACCTGAATTTTACGTTTTAAATATATAATAAATATCATTCTCGATACTTTTAAGTTTTGATACTGTTTCACTTAAAGAAATTAAAAAAAAAAAATAAATAAAACAATACAATCCAGACCTTTTCTCTCTTAAAATGCCGCAGTCTCTTTTAAAAAGGACTCGATGAGAGAGAGAGAGGAAATTTAAGGAGAGCGAATCCAAAACAAAGAGGCATTATTTTCAAAACTCGCAAGAGAATGGATTAAATGATGAATAAATGATGCGAAATATTTCCGCTTCGAGGCAAATGATTTAAAATCAATATTTAGACTGAAAATTTGTTAGAATTAAGTTATTACCTTTAGGCGAGGAATTTCTTTTCTCACCACCTCCTTTCTTCAATAAAAACCTTCGGAAGAAAAAACAGAATTATTTATTGCAGGAATTGTATTATTTAAAATATATACATACATGTGCATATATATATATATATATATATATATATATATATATATATATATATATATATATATGTATGTATATATACACATACACACACACACATATATATATATATATCGCTACATTTGGTTTTTATTTGTCGACCTAACAGTCTTTACAGGGCTTTGATTTTTCTGCTTGCAGGCATAACACGAAAATACTTCCCAAAGCAATTCCGTTAATAATTTATTCATTATCTTAATAAGCGTGATTTTCAAAGCGTAGTTTTAATAACCTTCGTCATGGGAATCAGAACAATGTTCCATTCTTCATGATGTTAATTAAATACTGGTGTTTCAATTACTCTGATGATACCAGTTATAAGGATATTTAAAATTTACTTCATTAATGGCACTGAAAAAGAAAAGTAGAAATTTAAAGATGGCCGTCAAACTGATGGAATTTTTTTTTCTGTCTTCCATTTTTTTTTCTTTTACAACAAAGATAAAAAGAATATATTAGATTCGTAGACTGAGAAAATTGCTAAGGCTGCTAAACACTTAAGGCTGCTAAAAAAAATTCTATTGTTAGTTTGACGATTATATTTAATTATTGTATTTTTCAAAGGTGTGATGACCATTAGGGTCTATTATAACACATAGGGTGGAGTAATCGTACATCTGACCGCAAACATGAGGTCTCGAGATCGATTCTGATGCATCACGCTCCATCTCAGAGACGAAGCAAAGTGAGTCAGAAACTACACAAGGAAACTGTGTCAGAGTGGTTGTTTTAAAGGTAACTTTAATAAATGAACTAATATCAATACTATAGGTAACTATAGAACTATTGTTGTAAGTCGGTTCCATCTCAAGTTACGCATTTTAACATTACACATATAAATAGTCAATGTAAATAAGTTCATTCTAATTCTTATTATATTTATTAATGCATGAGCTAGCAACCAATTCGTGAAAAATCAAATAAAAATTAATAAATCTGTTACTTTTAAGAATTATCTTTCTCGAATGCAAATAAGGGAAAATAGAACAAATTGTCCTAACAACCTTGCGACACCTTGTGCCTCACATTACGAAACAGTCTCCTTCCCTTCTTTTTACCTCAGTAAATAGTAAAGTAACTTTTCTTAGTATAGCAATGATAATCTAGCTGCCAAGACTAGGATCCGATCCCAGGGTGTCACTTTCGCCGCCCTGGAGTTGTGTTGGGAACATAGAACATTATCAAATAACAAAAAGCAATAATTAAATATAATCGTCAAACTAACAATAGAATTTTTTTTAGCAGCCTTAAGTGTTAGCAGCAATTTTCTCAGTCTACGAATCTAATATATTCTTATTAACTTCATCATTAAAACACCAATACAATGCAACCAGAAAAACTTATTAATCCCTTATACACTATAACATACATATGATGAACTATACATATAATTATACATATGATGAACCTATCAATCAAATTTGAAAGGATATATAAAAATTTGGTATAAAAATAGTAAAATAAAAAAATTTGAATTGGGAATTTTTTCACTTAAAATAAAAATTTTGAGGGGGTGCCACAACATTCAGGAGCCCTTAGGCCCCGGCCTACTGGGCCTAATGGAAAATCAGGGCCTGCATATATATATATATATATATATATATATATATATATATATATATATATATATATATATATATATATATATATATATATATATATATATATATATATATATATATATATATATATATATATATATATATATATATATATATATATATATATATATATATACGATTCTAGTTGCGCCACTGCCCTTTTTTTAAGATTACGATCTCCTCCCTCCCCCCATCTTTGCGTGGTTATACATTTGATACGGGGGCATGTGGCGGCCTTGTGGTACAGCGCGCTGGCTTTAATTGCTGAGGGTGCTCGGATCGAATCCCGGCGTCGCTCCACTAAAATACCTCCGTTTGTGTCTTCCCTTCATAGGGGGTAAATCCGGTCCGCCTATATGGTTTCCCCCATAATCAAATGGCCAGCAAACTGCGGTAAATTATAGGCGAATGCCTACACGAGAAGTGCCTCCGCTTAAAAAAAAAATCGAAGCGGCCATATCAGAGAAACAATTACCATTTGCAAAATCTCAACAAAGGCAGTTTCCTTGATCACCGTTAGATATATTAAATGTAGTTGAAGTTTGGCTCAATTAACCAGCAGATGCCATGGTTTAAGGATGGCAAAGATCCCTTAAAGATGTTAATAAAATGCATTTGAATTTCTCCCCATGACCTCGAAGGCATACGGCACTTGCCACTTTACTGCAAGCATATGTGGGTCAAGAAACTACTGAATAAGTCAGGTAAAAGGCGACAAGCTTTACAACCGTCGATAGCTCAGTTGGCAGAGCGGTGGACTGTAGGTAGCAAATTGCAGTAATCCATAGTTCGCTGGTTCGACTCCGGCTCGACGGACGTTACATTTTTTCTTTAAATTCGTAATATTTTTTTATACATATAATTCTTACATTTTTTTAAGAAATATCTATTGAGCAAAATTTTTTAAGGTGCATTTTTTTAAAAGGTATTTTAAAAAATTTTGAATAAAATAGAACGACAATGTTTACCAACAGAATTCTAATTGTCTTATTGTCTGCTTGTTAGCTTCTTATTCTAGAACAATCATAAACATTTTGATTCAATATTTTACATGCTACTGATATAAAATTTCGTAACTCGCTGAAATTTCTTAGAGCAAAGCATTTTATTTAGAACAAGGACCTTAAAAGTTATTTGCAATGAAATATGAATGTGGGAGTTGAAGAAAATGCTTAATGCAAAACTTGAGTTGCACTTCTTTATCTTCTGACACTAAATGATTATATTACGATGACACAGTGGGATACTGTTATAACGAACTTTGCTCAAATAAATGTACATAAGGTGGTTTTTAATTTAATTTATCTCAAACAATATTGAATTATAGACATGATAATTAATTCGTTATAATTTTGACACAATTTTTTTTTACACTTGCGATACTCTACAAAACCAGTCAGTGTATGTGAAGTACTCCTTTTCTTCGAACTCCGGAACCTCGCATTTACCCATCTTTCTTTTTAAGATTTTCACCTCAAGATGTTAGCAGGTACATAAATTTTTCTATCCACTTACTCATTTTTTTTTCGAAAATTGATTTTTTTTTACCAATGAATGTTTGTGATATACTTCCTGAAGATCCTGCATGGTAACTTTCAACCTATATAGCTCCACCCCCCCCTCTCTCTAATATATATATATATATATATATATATATATATATATATATATATATATATATATATATATATATATATATACATATATATGTTTATGTATTTACACACGATCTGATACATAGACCGTATGTGTGAATATTTGAATTAATTATTTTTATTTTCAAGTGCATACCTTTAGCTTCTTGCTGTCTCGCAGCCATAGAAATCTCTTGACGACCCTTCTAACCCCCACCCCCCCTTGCTTTATGCTGAATATTGCACCACCCACGGAGCGAACAAGGGGTCGATGTTCCACATCCTCCCCCGTGATTCCGACCAATGACAATCCCGCAGATCGAAATCGACTCCCCTTTTTTTTCCACAATCCACATGGTTGGATAAATCCTCGCGTGATTCCGAAAAAGTCATGTGACGAACGACAATCGAGTGGGGTTGTAAAAGGAGTCACGTGAACATATAATAAGGGTAACGTGCATCGTCACTGAAAAAGTAGAAAACGAG
>OU015498.1:65973472-66108472 GCA_907164885.2 Dolomedes plantarius | reverse complement strand
AATTTCTATACAAAAAGTTTCGAGTACCCTTGCGTTTCATTGTTACCTTTTTTATCGTTTGATAAAACATTGATATCTTACTTCCGTATTCAGAAATTTATATATTTGAATAGCAGGAAGTTACATACGCTCTTTATATCTGCCTATCTACACACACACACACACACACACACACACACATATATATATATATATATATATAGAGAGAGAGAGAGAGTGAGAGATGATGAAACAGTAAGGCGATTAAATTTAAGAGTATGCTGCGAAATTTTTTAACAAAGAAAAAGAAAATAGTTTAAGAATTTTACACAATTACTTTAATTATCACATAACGAAGCTCTTTGCTATTAGAGAATGTATACACAAAATAATGTATACACATCAATGTATACACATCAGTTCCGTTGAAATGAATGCAAAGAAAAACTTTGATGATTCCTATGTTTGTTTGTTTTTTATCGCGGAGGTATAAACACTTAAATAAGTATTTTATGTTCTTAATCTGAGTTTCAACTTACATAAATACAAATGTCATATGTGCTTCTCTATCTTGATATTATACCTGCACTCATGACCTCGTATACTAATTTATAGCTTCTTGAAAAAAAAATGAAAAATGACAGATAAATTTTGATAAAGAGATTTTCCATCATGTTACATTAAAATACTAATCGTGCACAGAATTTCAGCAAATTTTTACAACCAAAGTAATTAATACATCATACTTTAAGTCATAAATATTAGGATAAGTACACTTAGGCATTTTTTTTAATATAAAAAGAAAGAAATTAAGGTGTATATAATTGATTTCTGAGTAAGAATGGAATTAAAAATGACCAGTCATCAAATCTACAACGAGGAACATATTTCTTTGTATCAACGCATATTACGAGAAGTATAAATATGCAACTCTAGAGTACAAATATGCAAACTCTCTCTGTATTGGATACACCAGCCTCGATTTTAAAGACCTTATGATTAAACGTAAAATAGTGTTTTTTGGTTCTTTTTTTAAATTATATAAAAATAGCGATTTTTGTACTATAATTTCTGCCCATAAAACAGCAAGTAATTTGTATTTTGCAACATTCACTGAAGTTCATGATATATGAATAGAAAAAATAAGGAGAATCCGAAATATATATTTTCACAAGTGAAATTTTATTTCAAAGAAAAAAAAAAGTACCCGCTACTAAAATAAAACGACCATCTCCTCTTATATATCATCGGTGTTCTGAAAAAAGGGCGAATATGTATGTAAATATCTGGATATTCGCCCTTTTTACAGAACACCGACGATATATATACCTCACAATAAGTTGAAATCAATTTGCTTGAAATGCAAATTACACTTTTAAGGGTTATCCTAAAAAATTTCCTTTATCGGAATTGTAAAACTCCGTGGCTTAATTTTAGGGGCCACAGGGGCCAAATCAAGACTGTTTATTCCTACACTACTTGCGAAGAATAAATTTCGAACTGCATCCTCAGAACATCCTCCTATCCTTGCACCAACGTTACACTTAACAAATTTTTCTAAAGGGGATCATTAGATAAAAGCCTCATTAAAAATATATATATTTCGCTGCATCAAATTAATGAGCAAATACCCTGAATATGAATGTATTCTCTCCGGTAGAAAATTCACGTGTCTAATTTTATTTTCAAAATAAATTAAACAAAATGTTCATGCCTCTTTCCCATAGACGGGGGAGAAGTCAAGAGCTGAAGTTCAGCCGTAATAGTCTCCGAATCTAAACACCAGAGGGAGACACTGTCGCCAAAATATGGCCTGCTCTTTGGGTTTTGGAAATCGGTCTTCCCGATCTAAGAACCTGATTTAAATACGGTTTTCGCTCAGGATCACATGGAAATAGGAAGCTTTGAGTATCTGGTTGAGGTTCAAGTGTCCGTCGATAGCTCAGTTGGCAGAGCGGTGGACTGTAGTGGAAGTAGAAACAGACATCCATAGGTCGCTGGTTCGACTCCGGCTCGACGGAATTTACTTTTACTGATTACATTCGAAACATTTATTGATAGTTTTATACATTATAAATGTACCTCAACGCTGAAGTTAAATCTTAGAATAATTAATTCACTTAAAAAACTATCTAATATTTAAAATTCTTTAAAAGTTTTGTTTCAGAGATTTGTCTATCAGATTAATGCTAAAGCATATTCAGACGGTGACGTTAAAGATTAGAAAAAAAAACTGTTTTAAAAACGTTATTGTTCTGTAAATATTACAGACATAAATAACAGTGAAAATTCTTGAAGTAAAGATATATTTCTGTATTTTTGTTACAAGTAATTTAAATCTTAATTCAGATAATTTTAATTAAAAGATTCGCTGATTAAATCAATGATATAATTGATTTTCCGAATTAAGTGTAGAAGTCAGAACTAATGCAATAAAGTCCTACCGTGATATAAAATCTACCGAAATAAAAGAATTTCGCGAATTTATTTTTCCCAATTGAAAATAAATGTCTAGCAAACAACAGCAATTTTAAGGATTAGGTTAGATGAAAAAGTTACATGATTTACTCTTTAAACCACAGAAATATCATCATTGATTATTGAAGATAAATATGGTTGAGTAAAGTTTTCTATTAAAATAGCAAGTTTAGGGGTGGCAATATCCTAAGACTTTAGTCAGTAGGATATGGAAAAAAACCATAATATTTTACCACACTAAAGTTAGCGACAAATAAACGAGAAATTTTGCATTGCTCTTAATGTCCTAAGAGTTTAGTCGATAGGATATGGAAAAAACGATAATATTTGATCACACTAAAGTTAACGACAGATAAACAAGAAATTTTACATTGCTCTTAATGTCCTAAGATATTAGTCGATAGAATATGGAAAAAACGATAACATTTGATCACTTTAAAGTTAACGACAGATAAACGAGAAATTTTGCATTGCTCTTCAAGAAGCATTTCATATATTAGAAAAAATATACTTCCTATTTACTTAAGTAATTAAGAAATAAAGGATTATAAAGAATATCAAGCTTTTAAGAAAAAAGTATACATCAGTATTTACTGTCACATTTCATTTAGCATTTTATGGTCATTTATTTATTTATTTTTCCCTAGAAATTGAAGATTGACCATTTCGCTTGATTTGTGATTTAAATGAAATTGCTTGAAAAAGAAAATGCCTCGTAACATATTTTTTGGTCTGATCGGAAGGGAAATATTAAAAAGAAGAGTAGTTTTATTTATTTGGGAGCTTCAACTGAATTAATTATCTAATCTTTAGAACAAGTGTTTATTGTTTTCCTCTTTGACTGATAAGAAAATCCGAGTAAAATCCGAGTGTCTACTGTGGTTAACAATGTTGACTGAATGTGGATTGGAAATTGATTTTACGTTGGACGAAACTTCTGTTCCTATACTTCAGTTGTTAAAATTATCATCTTTGTGACACAGTTAATTCATAAAATAATAAAGTTAATTCAATTTTTTTTATTTTTCTAAAAGATTAATTTTTATATAAATAGTCCCTTTTTCTGCATTTTAATTAAAGGTTACATAACTTTGCTAATTTTAAATAGCATTCTAATATGTAAAAAAAATCCAAAAATTACAATTATTAAGGCTTAAAGAATTTTTTTTAAATTTTTTGTTTTGAGAGAGAGTCAAACTACACATCTGATTTCTTAAAATCGGTGCAATTTAAAGTAAATTAAAGAGCAGTCATAGGAAGAACATAGGAAGTTACGTATTCCCACGCGACTGAAGCGAACGAAAGACACCAGCCACAGAGTGTGGCTTTCGTTCTTCAGTACACTCTGTAAGGATGCGTCTATTTGTCATGCGTTTAAATGTAAAAAAATGCATTTCATAAAACATTTTATATTTAAAACAATACATTGTTTAGAAACATTCCATGTCCGTATACAGGATAACTTGAAGTTTCTTTTTTATCCTCGTTTGCATGTTCCTCTCAACAATGCAATTACGCTTCATCGCTGCTCTTTTCCAGTCATTCTTTATGTATCTTCAGAAAACCAGGCACTGCTTTTATGCCATGTCCTATCCCAAAATTGTTTAAAACTTCTATTCACTCATACTCTCTTTCATCAAGAATTTATAATGTGTCAATACAACATCATAAATTCTTCTGGTAGCTTTCAGATCTCCTGAGGTGCATGGAAGGTACAATAGATGCGTAAGCTTAAATGCATGGTGCTAAGTAATATGTACATACAATAAAATCATGTAAAGTATATGATACTTACATACGTATCTATAATGAGCAATTTATACATGTTACGTTAAATCTCGGTTAAAAAATCATATTCTTAAATTTATTAATATGTTTTATATTGAATTTTATCCATTTTGAAAATTTCATGTGCTTCAAATGTTTGAAATGTACTATGAGAATTTCTAACAAGTTTTCGTTCTCAGTGGTACTTTATTCTATATGTACAATATTATATATGTGTTATCAATTTAATATTAATACAGATTTTTACATGCAGATGGATGACTGTTGGTATTCTTTTGGTTATAAAAAAAACAGGCTATTTAAAAGAAAAAGTTAGAATAGAAGATATGCAATCAGTATATTTAAAAATACGACTATTTTGAAGTGGGGTGTTTTCATCAGAAGATGATAACATTGTTATAAGAAGTCTGTCTCAATTTATTTTTTAAAAAAGTGACATAAGTAATAAGCAGGAAGTACAAAAACAAAGGAACTAAACTAAATCATAAGCAAGCGTCACCTTAGTATGGTATTAATTTGATATTATTAAAAAGTAATTTATAACCAGGAAATGATTGTACTACAGAAATTTATGGGTAAGTTAATTAATTAGTCAATCTATGAGCATGTTTTATGAGTATGGAGCATAAAAAATATTAATCATGAGCCAAAATAAAAGCAACGGAAATTCTTCTGAATTAAGCACATTTTAATGAACAGATGAAATAAATTAGGCTGTTTATTGAACGATTTTATGCTTCATTTTAAAATATAGAGTTGAAAATTGGACTGTCTAGATAGAAAGCAAACTTGAGCTCTCATGCATTTTTTAAAGAAATCCTTTAAAAAATTATCTTATAGATTTAGTGTTATACAGTCACGTAATTGCGAATCTGAGTATATATATTTGCCTGGAAATTATAATCAGCATTTTTATAATTTTCCACTCTAATATTTTAACATTTTTATCACTTCTGTCACTTAATTTGTTTCTTGATTTGAAGTTAATTAATTTACGTCAATATTTAACAAAACTACCTTTTATATGGCTCATATAAAATTTTGAATCGGAAAGAGAATTTGTCGTACAGTTTTAACAAACTAATAACAGGCTCTAATGCTTTTGATAACTGCACCAAACCGCCCTCTACAGAGCGCCACGGGAAACAAAGAAAAATCTTTTTTTTTTGTCCCACATCAGAATGAAAAAATCGATATCATCATGCATGCTCTCGATCGCTTCATGACGTCACAAGGGCGGAGTTAAGATCGGAAGTGATATTATAATGAGGGTCCAATAAATAATAGCCAGTTGGTTACTTAAATGTGACGCAGTGAATATAATGAGAAAAAAAATATTAAATAATAATCATTAAAAATGTTACGCTTGACCAGAATGCAACGTGGCGTGTCCACTATGATTATTATTTCAGATTTTTTTGCCTTTTCATTCCCTTTGTTCGAGCCTTCCCTAATCTTTGATATTTTTTTTTTTTTTTTTTTTTTTAAGAGAACGTAGGTGTTTGTTTCTTTGTTTCACGGCGACAAGGGATTAGAGATGCATCGATATGTATGAGTTCATTTGTATTATTTGCAACGACAGTGATGAAATTGTAATAAATGGATGAAGATTTATTCGCGAGGTTTTTTTTTTTAACATCTATACCGGGGTGTGAATAACTTCCTTTTCACATGAAAAGCCTGGTTAGAGTTGACACAGATGTAAACTGTATAGAGTATTTAGCCAGGGCCTTTTTATCGCATGGGCAAATGGGGACTTTGCCAAGGGCCCCCTGATGCTAGGGGCCCCCAAAACCCCCTTGGTGTATGCACCTAGTACTTCTAATAGTATGTATAGCCCATGGATAGTTCTTATTTTTATAAATGTTTGTAAGGGGGGGCCCCAAATAGCATTTGCCCAGGGGCCCCCGAAGTTCATAATCGGGCCCTGTATTTAGCTCACTTCTACCCAGACTTGGGTGTATATAATTTGAAGTGGTACTCTAAATGATTTTCATACAAACACAGATTATACATGAAACAATGCTTATTGAATTCGTTTCACATATAGAATTTGCTTTTACAGTAATAAGCATACGTACTACTTGTACGGAATATATAAATACAGCTTTCAAGAACAATATATTTTCAATACTCACAAACAGTAAGTCAAACCAGCAATTCTGCCACGTAAACTTTGGGCCCCCTAAGCACTAGCTCAGGATAGTACTGGAGCTGCATACCTCGTAGCTCCCTATCGCTTATCTATCAATTTTAACAACCTTCTTCAACCCTAACCACCTTCTTTTTTTTTATTAATGACGCTGCATGGTATTTATACTAAGCGTAAGCGCGTATGCCGAAATTAGCATATCCCAAGCAGCTTCTTTAATTCATTCACTCAAAAGTTCGATTCTTGTGAATCGAATCTTGTGTATACCTTACAACTGACCGCATGAAAACACGAAAAAAAAAATGGGAGTAATTTTTGGGTACTGATTACCTTGCTCGTAAGTCAGAGGAGCGACAGTCACAAAACTGAATAGTTTCAAAAGCCATAGCTTCAAACAGATTTTTATGCTTTATGTCGTTTTTGAAGTTCAAGCTTCAAAGTTACTAAAACATGTTACCTAAGATTCTTTAAAACATTGCTTTGCCGCTAAACGAAACTTTTATGCTGTGAACGCGCCGAGGAAATTTCTTTGGAGAGATATATTATTGTTATTCAAAATATAAAAGGGAAAAGAATTAAGGATATGAGTTCGATGTGTTTTATTAAAGTAGTGTCATCCGATATTTCTACGAAATCTCCATTCCTCCTAAAAAAATCCGATTTCCTGTAAACTTTTCTTTTCCTTGTTGCTTAAAAACAGCAAGGAATTCGTTGGAAAAAATTATCCCCTTTTACATTTAAAGATATAACTCACGAATCGAGAAGTGATTTAAACTTAGTATTTATAATATCAGATGGTGATTTTTTATTTGCTTTAAAGGATTCGTTGATAAAAATTTAAAATTTTCATACTAAAAATAGACTACTTCAGACCAAGAATTTAAACACATTTCGAAAAGAGTTGGGCAAACATTTGAAAATCTTTGAAGTTACAACAGCAATACATATTTTGTTGTGCAGACATTAATATACGTATATTTGATAGTAATCTTCAAAACTAAATTTTTCTATAAATTTCTGATTTCAGAGTTTTAAATTAAAAAGCCAATAAGAAGGCATAAAATTAATTTCCGTGTAAAACATAATCTAATTTTAGAGCAGTTGTAATAACATAGAAATTATATTATAGCCACAAATGACAACAGTCAAAACTTAAGCCTACCTTAAGTGAATATCTGATCTTTGAAAAGGAGTAAAACAGTATATTCTTTAAGTAAAATATTATTTCCACAATATTTTCAACATAAAGTTTTTGATTGGTATTACTGCTTCATTTTTTGACACATTAGTGATAGGTAACTAATATTGATATAAAAATTCTTTAACATCCAGCCTCAATTATGTTCTAAAATATATTTGCTAGAAGCCATTACTGTATTATTTGTACACTAACTTAAGTCAGTATAAAGAATTTCAACATAAGTTGTACCGGATTTTGGTAAATATATACCAAGGAGCAAATACTTTACCTTTGTTATTTACATTAAAATACTTTTGACGTAATTGGCAGAGACAGATTTACAGGCGCGAGTTTACAAAAGACTTTCGGCATGTATTTAGTAAATATTCTGTAAACAATCTGTGAAGATGTAGAACGTTTTATATGGTAATATCACACACATGCGTAGACTATACTCAGTCATGTTAATCTGTCTAATATGGACTAGATAAATTTATTTGTAACATTTTATAAAAAAAAATACGAGAAATCCAACAAGAAAAGGAATTTCAGAAAATTCTACCACTCTAAAAGCGTAAAAAGGAGCCACTCTAAAAATTATGCCACTCTAAAAGCATAAAAAGCTCTAAAAGGAAGTTAATGTTTCCTTGAAAACATTAACTTCCTGGTATTATTTTGGCATTTACACCATCTCATAGAAAGCATAATTCCGTTTTAAAGTGTATGTTAATAATTTCTGTTTCAAAGTGTATTTTTAAAATTTCCTAAGCATCATAATACATATGTCTCTGAATTTTTTATTTTGATTCCAAGTATTGAATGCTAAAATTGGAAAGTTTCAGAGACAAAAAAGTTCGAAACTTATTCACAATGTAAATCTGAAAATTTCCAGACAAGGCTTAAGCAAGTAGTTCAAGAGAAACAAAATAAAATTAAAAAAATTTTTAGTATGCATAAAAAATCCTAAATTTATACTCGCTTAGAAAAATCTTTTTAATTTTTCACTTTTATAAACTTTGTTTTGAGGAGTGTAAAAATAATCTGTTTTTGATAATAATTAAGTATGCAGTCTAATATCTTTGCTAAACAATTTTTTATTTATTGCGTTTGGATATGAAAGTCCCATGTCCAAAACCGTTTATGTATAGAGTAACTGATCACATATTTAATTGATAATCATTCAATCATTCAGTCGGTAAGTAAAAACGAAAGGGGATATTTATGATAAATGCTTTTCCGATATCGTTTTTATGAACATTATGCTGAATAAAATATTGTTCTAAGAAAGACATTCTAATTTTTTTTCTTTCTTTTCAGGGGTTGGAAATTAGAATTTGGCTTCTAAATAAGATTTTTTACTAGCCTTTGATAGTAATTACTAAAGGGAAAACTATAGTAAAATTCCTAAACATCTTTTCATGCTTATAAAATATGTACTAACATGTTAGCATAAGAATTTTCTTGCATTCAAGGCAAATGAAAACATAAATTATATTTTAAAAGAATTATACAATATTCGCATCAGAAATAACATTTTTTTATGCACAGAAACTAAAAGGTTTAATATTGTTATCGGCATCAAATCAGAAAAATACTTTTTGTAAGTTATTTTGCCGAAATCAGTTTGGCATCATGTTTGAAACGTGTCGCTATTAGGTTTGACGATAGGCATCAGAAACTCAGAAGATGTCCTTGGGGCGGTATTTAAGAATGATGAAAAGGGAGATACGTCAAAAGAGATTTAAACATAAAAAAGTCCGCCTTCATCGCTGCATAGGAAATATATAGTACAATTAAATTAATGGTGAATGTTCCTTTAGAGATCATATTGTGTTAAAGATTTCGGATATCAACACCTTATTTTTAAAAGTCAAGAAAAGGAATGAGCAGGTCTTGACTAATGAGAAAACTGATCTATAGGTTTTGTTGTTTGATAGGGTTGATTTGGGTTTAAGGCTACTGTGTACTAACCCTTTTGGATTCACTCACCTCAATGTTAAGCTATGGAGAAAATTTGTCTACTATTAACAGCTACATAAATGCTGATAATTAAATAAAAATGGTATTTTCAGATAGCCTGAACTTTGCTGAACCTTGCAACAGGATTCATTTTATAAATTTCGTTCACCAAAGGAATTTAGGAGTGTACCAGATTTTTTACCCCAAATAATTTAAATATAAATATATTATTTGCATGATTTTTAAACGAAAAGTGCCCCAAGGTGTAAAATACCTTTCTCTATCAAGGGGTAAATTTTTTCTTTTTTAAAAAGCTTTCGATCCAAGTCGGCAACTTTGGACACATTTTCTCCATAGGTTAACATTGAGGTTACCTAATCCAATAGGGTTAGTACACAGCAGCCTTAAGGCGCTAAGTCCTCTATGGACAAACTGCACAATGGTCTGAGCATTATGGGGTGCCCACAGAAAATTAAAAAAAAATTCTTATTAATTTCAAAAACATATTTACTTTTGACTTAATTACAAGCCGAGAAATTTTTCACACCTTCTCTTTGGCATTTTAAAATCATATCCACAGGCAGCTGTTGATGCTCTATCCATAGGGATCCAAGAGCAGGAAGGGTTGACCTTCAAACGCCCGATTACTATAGGTTGTTGACACGGTTTAAACCAGGTGAGACCTGGTAGAGAGGGAAAGGGGTAAAAGCATATATCCCGCACAGGAAAAGAGTTGGACCCCTTTTTTGAAGCGAGAGAAAAAAAAAAGAATAAAGGTTTCTAGGTTAAAGTCAATAGGGCACACTCGTAACTCTCTTTTTAAAAAATGTACCTAAAGAAACGAAGAAATATGAAGGCTAAGCGAAGGTATCAACGAACGCTTATATAGATTTTTTGTTCATTAGGAGTTGCTATTAGTGCCTTATGAGATATAAAAATATCGCACAGATATTATATCAAAAGAAAATTAACAGCTGTTTCATTGCAGACAGCGAGAAAAATAACGCCACTAGTAGATAGTTATATATGTCTCGTGTGATTATGAGTCCTCCTACATAAGTTTCATTGTAATCACTAAAAAAAAACAGCCAAAATTCAGGTTTGTTTCATTTATGGTGCTCTCAAATTAAAAGGAATTCTGGTGATTAGAGCTAAATTTGATTATAGCTTCACAGATTTACTGCACATATAGATAACCATCTATAAAGTTTATGAAATTATAGCACACACACACATATATATCCTTTTATATAATTTTTAGATTAAAGTTTATAAAGATTCTTAAAAGTACTTTATGACACGAAAAAAAAAAAAAATGTTTTGAATGTTTATCCAAGCTAAAAAACACGTAAAATTTTATGAGTATATAGAAGAAAGGGGAAAAATATCTTTTGTCAGTAATAGAAGACCTGCAAATCAAATTTTCTTAGGATTTGAATTTTGATTGAGAAATGCACAACTTCCGTTAATAAAACCTCCTAATAATTTACGTACAAGTTTGAGAAACTAAACAATCTTTCTGGCCATCACAATTGGGAGAGAAAGATATTTTTGAACACAAGAATGTTTAGCTAAATCATTCCCAACGATAACTCTATATGAGCTGGAAAAGAAAAACTTCTATAACAAATGCTAAGAAAGGATTTTCTTGTAACTATTGCACAAATTCACAGAATTAAGTATTTAATATATTTTAATAGTTTGCACTCATAATATATAGGGTTTAATTAAATAAAATTTCAGGATTTTCTAATTTCCCCAAACATTACAGTCAAAAACTAAAACATGAGTTTGGACATTCAGAAACCTGCTCTTTATATTAGCTATAAAGAAAGTTGATCTCAAAATCGAAATTTTGCGTATGTGAATGATTAAGAGATATAGTATACACGACAATTCCCCTACTAATAGTCTCTAACTAGTTTAACATCTAATTTCATTAATATATATATTTTTAATTCACCCTAAGGAAGGTGAAAATATATATATGTATATAATTCCTCTAGATAATCAGAAATTTAAATACACAATATAGAAATTTAAAATCGTTTGTTCTGCATTAAAAAAATAACAAAATATTTTCTAAAAAGCTCTGTTTCGTTCTAACTTCTTCATCACACCGTAATCTGTTAGGGTTATAATTATCAATAATACTTTATAATTAACTCCATTGTCACAGAAATTCACCCGAATAAATCAATAATGTGATAAATCAGATTTTTTTTATAGTATTAAAATTTTTATTTTTCAAACTATATAGCTATAGGAATTCGGCTTTTCCTGTTTCAGATATAAAACTCACGTGAAAAACCAAATTCGACCACTTTCTTTCTCAAAACGCTAAGCCCTATGTTTTAAGAAAATTCTACATCATGACCAGTACATCATTCTATCTTGGTTCTCCTTAAAATAATTTTTTTTAAATTTTACTCTCTTGGAAATTTTCGTAGATGGCTCAATTACTTAACATTTTTTGCAAAATTGCCTCTAAATAGCAAGTTAATTTGTCTAAAAATATTAATATATGATCTGTTGTCAGTATTTTTAACCATTATTGTGACTGAACTACAAGAAATCATATTATTTTACACAGTTTTCTCAAATTATATCATATTTTAACCATTACTTTCTCTTCTGTTTGCTTAGAATAAAATTTTGTCGGTAATTATGTATTAAATGGTAAAAGGGAACAGTACTCCCTACATAGAAAGTTAGTATTCCTGCTTATATAAGAAATCAATATTATCTCATAATATCTGAACCATTACTTTCCCTTCTGTTTGCTTAGAATATAATTTTGTCAGTAATTATGTATTAAATGATAAAAGGTAACAGTACTCCCTACATAGATAGTCAGTATTCCTGCTTATATAAGAAATCTAATGATAACTTCTAATGGACTTACACAACTCTTCTTCATGAATGGTCTCAAATTCTCATTCTCAGAATAAGAGACTTGAAAACCCGAGAATGTGCATTATTTCAAAATTGTCTTTGTATGTACATCAGTTCAACAGTACAAACATCACTACAAGCATTTCGTTTCATACCTGACCAAAACTTTAAGAGAAGCTTTCTTAAGATGTGAATTCATAAAAGTAAGCGTAGTAAAATACTTCGTATTTACTTCCTCACCTTGCAAAGGGATTTATAAGCTTTCGGATGTTTAATGTATTAGCTCTCTTTTAATCTCGTTAATACATATTCATCACTTCAATGGCTGATGAAATTTTCTGTCAAGACAAACAATTAATGTATGTATATGCATTATTGAATCAATGACGGAAAATGAAATGCCCCACAAAAGTAAATGAGACATTAATAATATATATGGACATGAAGACGTAGACAGTCTCACCTAGCGCGTTACGAGTTTTAAGTCTAATTAATATCTTCTTCTGCCCCACCTGGCCACGATATCACGAACCAGTGTTTCGAGTTTAACCGTAACTTGCATAAAAAAACACGCTGAAAAAAGTAAAGCCTTTAATGAGGCTGAAAGCTTTAATGAAATCAATGGCAAGGATTTACTGCATGTTATTGCGTAACGAATTTCAAGATTATACAACAGCACGAAGTTGAGAAAAATAAAATTTATGAACCAGGTGGTAAACGTTTTTTTTTCCATCCTTCTTACTGCGGTCTCTTTGTACGAAACACAAGCTTTCAGAAAAAAAGAGAAAAAGTCAGAAATGTGTCATATTTCATCGCAAGACTTGGTCAGAGAGAGGCATATAGGAGACATATTTGACAGAGTTATAAATTGCGAATCATGAATTTTCGTGGAAAAGTTTCATATTTGGATATTCTGTTTTGCTTTTATTTCGGCATTTGAGCCGTACATCCTGTGTTAAGTTCTTGAATCAAGAAGAAAATTCACCGATTTGAAGAAGAATTGAAGTAATAAGAAACAGACCATAAAATAGTCGTGCTCTTGTAAAAAAAAAAAACTAGCCTTCAAAAAGTATATTTTAGTTTAATTGAGTAATAGTATAGAGTTGCTATGCAATCACTTGATTGACACTGATGCAACTGAAATCTGAGTTCTGCCAAGCACCATTTTGATATTTGACGGGAACTTTTGAGTTTCTATCTTTATCCCGATGAATGGATGTTAATGTGAATGATTTATAATAATCTATCTATGCAGAATAGTTTCTCCATACGTTAATCGGAATGAGAAAAACAAGACAGCCATGTACAGATGCTAACAAAATGTAATAACTGGTTCAATAAAAAGCTAATAGATGAAATGATAAAAAAAGAAGTTTCAAAATTTTATTCGCCTTTAATTGAGAAAGTTTAATAAAAATATTTAAAGCAGGGAAAATTCTTAAAACGTTCTCTTAGAGTGAAATAGAACTTATCTACTTAATTAAGTACTGTTAACCAACACTTGCATTCTCTGGTATTCACTTTTTTGAATTTCCTTTTCTGTTTCCGTTGTGATCTTTTATTGATTATTCCTATTAGATGATAATATTAATAATAATGGCTGTTGGATCTTATTTATAATATATAAAAATTTTAAAAATGTATTTAAGAGAAAAAAACTAAACTCTTATCTAAAGTAATTTAAGA
The DNA here is from genome assembly GCA_907164885.2 of Dolomedes plantarius. Lineage (NCBI taxonomy): Eukaryota > Metazoa > Arthropoda > Arachnida > Araneae > Dolomedidae > Dolomedes > Dolomedes plantarius. Next base: position 66,094,355 of record OU015498.1, on the reverse strand, counting down.
TTATAAATGTAGGCAATGAGTTTAATTTTCCGTGCAAAATATCTAAATTATCTGTGGACTATAAATAGGGCATAAAAGAAATGAAAAATTTTATGTTGTTACCGCTCAGTGTTGTTATTAATTGCAGATCGCATTGTTACTGTTATCATTGACAAAGATATAAATCTTTCAGTTAGCATAATTACGAGGAAAATGTCTCTAGTTCATTAGATATTTTACGAAAATGTGACGAAATGAACTCTAGTTTTGTTGTACACTATTGATGAATAATTTACCTTGATATTTAGACCTAAGTGCTTAAAGGTCTATACCGTTTGAAAAAACTTTTAATTTCCTATTCTGCTATATTGAGTATATTAAGCATATGGCTCAGCTTTTAAACGCTTCTACGGAGTATTAACTTATAACACATGAAGAATTTTTAATGGGAGTTGTGTATCAAGGTGGACAACATTGACATATTACAATATATTATAAAACTGTATTGGTGAGACAACAATAAATGGGCTCGATTTTAAAAGAGTTTTTGAACATTTTCTAAAGGAATCATCTTTATCTAAAAAAAGGATCTATTTCTCCAGTAAAATTTTAACCCACATAATTTAACTTTGATTATGTGTATGACTAGACTAGAATTATCACTTATTACATACAAAAGCTGAAAAAGATGATAGAATCCTCAAAAATGCCAATATATGCTTTTAATATCACTGAACAGAAATTAAGCTATCATTAACAATTTTTTTTAGTTGTGGCATAAAATTTGTGTCACAGAAATTATTACAAAAATTTGAATTTCCAGCTCATGCTTTGAGAAGAAACCGGAATTCCCCGGTTGCTTCTCAAAAGAAGTAACCGGAAAATAATTTAAAAATTTAAACTGATGCCATCGAAATTATTTAGACAAAGATGGATGATTTCTTATTTTATGTTAAATTTATTATTTTCTCCATTTGATCTTAAAAAGTTAATTATTGCCACAAGTATTTATTAAGGGGAAATTTACCTATACAACAGTCTATAGATTTTGAAACAGAATAGGCTTTGGCTTGAGCCAGAAAAATGTGTAACACTCCTAAAAAATTTTATGTAATCAAAAAAAAGGAAAAAACATTTCTGGTTAAATATTACTCCAATTAATTAATATAATTAGAGGTAATTTAACTCAGAAATATAACTTTGTTGCTTTTATGTATGTGAATTTATAAATAGAGGGAATTCAAATGAAACTAGTAATTTTAAAAAAAAATATATATAGTTTGTCGATTTGGTTCTGAGAAAAGTCTAGTGAAAATTTTGATAAAGTAATAAAATGATTAGGACTGATTAGAAATAAATTATGATTTTAATACTGAATTCCAAATTATTTTCTCATTGAACACGTACTACAATTAGAATAAAGTCATGCTTTGCCTAAGTTTCTCTAATATACATTAAATATTCTTTTACTTTATGCTCTTTTCTCACACACTTTACTCATTTATGTGTTTCATGCTTTAAAAGCGATCTGTAGCTGAGGAAGATATCGAGCCTTCCTTTCGCCTTCGAGAGCCGTTATTCTAACCACTGAACTACTGAACTATGTCGTCGGTCAACTTAAAACTGCTTAGATAAAAAAAAAAAAGTATGACATCAGTATCTACATCCATTAATCAGTTCTTTTAAGATTTACTGAGTGTATTTTGAACCATTATTTCTTCGTGCGAACTCAACAAATTTTCTGATAATAATTTTTCAATTTAGATTTTACCATTGGTTTGGGATGCCTTTTGAAAAATCGTCCTACTGTTTACATCATTAATAATGCACCTCTAAAGGCTTAGTATTCAATTTTATCTCATCATTAATTTTCTGATAAACAAACTTTCAACAAATTTTCTAAAAATTCCAACCAATTTTCTAATAAAAATTTTTCCTTTTAGGTATTAAATGTTAGTTTAGGATTGCCTTTTGAAAATCATTCTAATGTTTGCATCATTAGTAATGCACCTCTAAAGGCTTAGTTTTAAATTTTATCTTATCATTAATTTTCTGATAAACAAATTTTCCAACAAATTTTCAGATAAAAATTTTTCATTTTAGGTTTTAAACATTAGTTTGGGATGACTTTTGAAAATCGTCCTACTGTTTGCATCATTGGTAATGCACCTTTAAAGACTTAGTTTTCAATTTTATTTCATCATTAATTTTCTGATAAAAAACTTTTCCAAAAATTCCAACAAATTTTCTCATGAAAATTTTTCATTTTAGGTTTCACCATTAGTTTGGGATGCCTTTTGAACAATCATCCTAATGTTTTCATCATTAGTAATTCACCTCTAAAGGCTTGGTTTTCAATTTTATCTCATCATTAATTTTCTGATAAACAAATTTTCCAACAAATTTTCTCATGAAAATTTTTCATTTTAGATTTCAACATTAGTTTGGGATGCCTTTTGAAAATCGTCCTACTGTTTGCATCATTGGTAATGCACCTTTAAAGACTTAGTTTTCAATTTTATTTCATCATTAATTTTCAGATAAACAAATTTTCCAAAAATTCCAACAAATTTTCTCATGAAAATTTTTCATTTTAGGTTTCAACATTAGTTTGGGATGCCTTTTAAACAATCATCCTACTGTTTGCATCATTAGTAATACACCTCTAAAGGCTTAGTTTTCAATTTTATCTCATCATTAATTTTCTGATAAACAAATTTTCAAACAAATTTTCCAAAAATTCCAACAAATTTTCTGATAAAAATTTTTCATTTTAGGTTTTAACATTAGTTTGGGATGCCTTTTGAAAATCGTCCTACTGTTTGCATCATTGGTAATGCACCTTTAAAGACTTAGTTTTCAATTTTATTTCATCATTAATTTTCTGATAAAAAACTTTTCCAAAAATTCCAACAAATTTTCTCATGAAAATTTTTCATTTTAGGTTTCAACATTAGTTTGGGATGCCTTTTGAACAATCATCCTACTGTTTGCATCATTAGTAATTCACCTCTAAAGGCTTAGTTTTCAATTTTATCTCATCAATAATTTTCTGATAAACAAATTTTCAAACAAATTTTTCAAAAATTCCAACAAATTTTCTGATAAAAATTTTTCATTTTAGGTTTTAACATTAGTTTGGGATGCCTTTTGAAAATCGTCCTACTGTTTGCATCATTGGTAATGCACCTTTAAAAACTCAGTTTTCAATTTTATTTCATCATTAATTTTCTGATAAACAAATTTTCCAAGAATTCCAACAAATTTTCTCAAGAAAATTTTTTCATTTTAGATTTCAACATTAGTTTGGGATGCCTTTTGAACAATCATCCTACTGTTTGCATCATTAGTAATTCACCTCTAAAGGCTTAGTTTTCAATTTTATTTCATCATCAATTTCCTTGTAGTATGTCTAAAATTAAGATAGTAATGCAGAATCATCACACTTCAGGTTTTTATCATCACTTTAAGGTAATTTTTTATTTGAAACATGCTTCCCTATCCTATAAATATTTCATAAACAGGACACCCCCGAAAAATAAGACTCGTGAAATCGGAAACTGTAGTTTTGAAATGATAAAATAATAATATACTCGTATGTTTACATACTTGAACAATCAGTTAATTTATTTGAGACAAACTGATACGTCTATTTTGGAATTGTCTTTAGCCATTGGAAGCATGTGTTTCTTTCGCTATTCCTGCTCTTGAGTTTTTCAAATTACATACATTCAATATTTAATGTATGTTATAGAAACGCAGGCAAAACATGACTTTATTCTAATTGTAGTCGGTGTTTAATGGGAAAATAATTTGGAATAAAGTATTAAAATCATTACTATTTAATCTTAATCAGTCCTAATCATTTTATTACTTTATCAAAATTTTCCCTAAATTTTACCAGAACCAAATCGACAAAGAATGTATATTGGTCTCTAAGATTACTGGCTTCATTTGAATTCCCTCTATTTATAAATTCCCATACATAAAAGCAACAAAGCTATATTTCTGAGTTCTAATTATATTAATAAACTGGAGCAATATTTTAACTAGCATTTTTTTAATAATAAATAATACATCTCTCTAACATTTTGATTTATTGACATATATTTTAATACCGAGGAAAATTCTTCATATTTTATTAAAAATGTGTAAAATAAAGCACGATAGTAGAAACTAATCTGAATCGTACCGCCTGCAGGAGAAGCAAACATACGGGCTGACTTCCACAGATTTCGTGGATTGTGAGTGGTAGCGTTATCGGAATTTAACGCATGCAGAGTAAGACTCATTTCTTCAGAGAAAGAATTTCATGGAAAGTAACTTATGTTAAGGTATCCCTACTCCCTCGGACATGATTTTTCGATTTAAAAATTTTTTTTTTTCGTTTTATCTATTTTTTATAACGAGATGTAAGTTAAAACTTGGAAAAATGTATAAAACACTTAGCTGTTACATTAAAATACTATTTTCAAGGGGAAAAACTGGAAAAATTACACATTTTTGCAAAACATGATATCTCAAAAATAAACAAATATATTATCATTTTATAAATTGGAGAATGAAGATAATAACTTTCTCTAGAGAATAGAGTATTCTAAAGATAGTATATATTATGTTTATCTCGGAAGCTGTAACTATTTAAGTACTCATGTACAGAAAAATTGCTTAAAATTCATTGTCATTTGTAATTCCTACCAATGTAAACAAAAACCTAATTAATCTACAATAATGAGCGTAGGCTATTCCCTTTATAAACATTTGAAGGGAAAATAATCAAAATTTTAAAGCATTTCATGTATAAATTTTTACTGTAGCCTGTTTTGCGTAAAGAGAAATGATGAAAAAATTCATTTTGATAAAAAATCTACTTCGGTTATCAATTTCTTTGATAACTGTTGCTGAAATTACTATTAGTCGACTCTTAGTTAAGATAGAAATATAATTCAAACAGAATTAGAAAGAAAAACGATTAGAATTTAATGTTATTGTACAAGAGGAAAATCGATTTTTGATAGAAAATGTGTAAGGATACCTTAAGTATGTATTTACTGTCAAATAAAAAAAGAATCAGTAATGGACTAAGTTGATGACAAATGCATTGTTTTTTCCTGCTAATAAACTATATTATTAACACCTGAATCGTCTCCTTCAAAACAAAAACAAAACCAAAATTAATATCTACTTTTCTCGTATTTTAACATATATGCAATATATATGCGTTAATCCCCGTTAACCCCTGTAAACACACTACAAACAGCTTAATTATGTCAAGCGAAAACAATTCTATCGTTTTTTCTCATCACACAGATTATTTTTTTGTCTTGTACAGAACGTTCGCTCTTGTCGTACATTAAATAAATGTAAAGAGATTAAGTATTTTTTTAAACTTTACGATGAATACTAAACATTAATATCTATGAATTTTATATCATATTAATTTTTGTGAGCAAGGAATTAAATTTGAATGACAATATGCTTATTGGGGAAAAAAAACCTCCATTCCCCAACATCTTTTTCAATGAAAATTATATTTTCCCGCTTTTGATATCACTGAATTAACGAAAAATTATTTTCAAATAAAGCCAATGAATAGTTAATGGAATTGAAATCGAGATTCTAATAACATCTTTAAGAACGATTCTGAATTCTATAAAAATCATAAACGCTCTTAGAGAACTAATTACTAAAATTTACAGAGCAATGTTTTTTTGACAAAAAAGCATGCAACAGAATTTTAATTAGCATTTTAAATATAAATGTAACTAAAACAAAATAAATATCCCTTAAATATTTTAAATACAAACAATTATACAAAGAGAGCTATCTTTTTAAAAATTACGTCCAAATTCTGTACGATTCGGATGTAATTTAAAAAAAAAGGATACCTCTGTGTGTTTAAAGTAGCACGTCTTAACAACATTTGTAAAATAACATCAGTAAAACGTTGTAAGAAGTGATCAGTATTAACCCTTCAGTGGGCGCGCGCGTGTACGAGTGCAAAATTTTCGTAATTTTGAATGGTTTGTTTTTACATGCAAGGTTTGAATGTTCTAAGCAGTTTCTATTTATAGCTACACCCTTTCTAATGCAGGTCTGATTTTCTGACTCTTGTATTCGTTTCTATTCATTGGTAGTCGTGATTTGACCGTGGTAAACCAAAGATTCTACTGGATTACAATACGGCAAAAGCAGGAGTTGATGTACTCGATAAAATGTTGTAAGGTATACACAAGATTCGATTCACAAGAATCGAACTTTTGAGTGAATGAATTAAAGAAGCTGCTTTAGATATGCTAATTTCGGCATACGCGCTTAGTATAAATACCATGCAGCGTCATTAATTAAAAAAAAAGGTGGTTAGAGTTGAAGAAGGTTGTTAAAGTTGATAGATAAGCGATAGGGAGCTACGAGGTATGCAGCTCCAGTACTATCCTGAGCTAGTGCTTAGGCGGCCCGAAGTTTACGTGGCAGTACTGCTGGTTTGACTTACTGTTTGTGAGTATTCGAAATGTGTATTTCTATTGAATGATAATATATATATTCCGTACAAGTAGTACGTATGCTTATTGCTGTAAAAGCCAATTATATGTGCAACGAATTCAATAAACATTGTTTTATGTATAAACTGTGTTTGTTTCAAATTCAAATAGAGTGCCACTTCAAATTATATACACCCAAGTCTGGGTAGAAGTAAAAGCCTAGAAACTCTATAACGTGCAGCTATGACACGGTATCCCGCATATCACGAAGATGGACAATCTCATTGTTTTTTTAGTTTTTGAGATATAATAGGAATCCATTGCAAGTTGTCCTTGCAAGTTGATCCAAGTTGATCCAATAAACTGGACAGTTTTGAAATAAGGCGATTGTATCTGCTTTCTTTCGCCTTTAATTATAAATATATCTCAATATTATCACCATTTAATATCTTGTCATAAAACGCCGAATTATTATTTTAAATTTAATGTATTTAAAATGTTTATTACAAAAGGAATAATCAGGGTTGAAAGAGACTATGTACTTTGTGGCACGCGCGCCTGCTGGTGTTCCAAATATTGACGCGCCCGCTGAAGGGTTAAAGGAAAAAACGTTTATACACAATCTTTAAAGTCAATTACTGAGGCATTAGCAACATTTCAACAACAATGCAATGCATTTCTACAGCAATACAATCATAATAACGACATTTTAAGACATGACCCTGTTTAGAAAACTATGTAACTAAAAGTGAATAAAACTTACCGCTCAGTGTTAATAACAACTTAGTAGTTACAAACGCAGCTAACTATGTCCCAGTCTCGTCAACATTCAGTGTCAGGCGTGATAAAAAAGGGTCTACAAGGGCAATAAAAAGTTGGTTTTTTTTTTTTAGAAAATTTGAAAGAGGGTAAAAGGGTTGCTCCCCTAACCCCTTTCTTAAAGGTGAATGACTTTCGTTTCCAGATGTCTTTTTCCCTTTTATCATACATGCCCAATTTTATTCTGTTGTGTACATTTCAGGCATCACAGTGACGTGTTCCGGTGAATTCCGGATGTTCTCAATGACGTAAATGTCACCAGTATGAGGCAGGCTTAAATTGGTCTAGAAGATTGCTTTAGGGTTAAAAAAAAAGAAGACAGCAATCAATTAATTTTGAGGATAAATCTTTACTTGCTGTTTTTGTCAAATATGGCTTGATTTTCAGACTGTCAGATTTGATACCGTTTTCTCTCAGGACACTTTTCTGTTCCAATGTAGTTTCATAAGGATGTAAATGTAATATTATTAGCAATTTTGACCATTTAAAAGGGAAAATTGGGAGTTTTCTCTGGTAGTATTCAAATGCTATAATTCGTTTGACATGCTCTTTAGATATTCGTTTTGAGTTACAACATTTTGGTGGAATAACCAAAAAGTTAATTAATTAGGATGGGAGAAAAATGATTTAAAAATTTTCAGGTAGTCTCTTCTAACGAAACTACCGCGGGTTATTAACTTAGGATTACTTATCATTGCTTACCTCTTTTGAATATATGTATATATGTATCTATCTATCTATCTATCTATCTATATACATATATATATATATATATATATATATATATATATATATATATATATATATATATATATATATATATATATATATATATATATATATATATGTGTGTGTGTGTGTGTGTGTGTGTGTGTGTGTGTGTGTGTCAAAATTTGACGCATTTTGGTACTTTTCTGTTTAATTGTTTACTGCTTGTCCAAGTGTTACAGATTGGGTTTCCCGCGTTTCCAAAATTATAAATCGCGAGGTACGGACGGGCGGTTTTAGCGTCTGAAATTTTGCTTTCCGGAGGACCGTTATGGAGGAACGGAATCCTACGTTAAAACACAAAATCATTTTTTTCAACTTTGGTCAATTATTATCTTTGCAAAAAATAACGGTGACATTTGCTAAACATTATAAATGAAAGGAAAAGGGTTTTATATTAAACCCAGTAGGGGATTTTATTTTATACATTTTCCCTAATTTCAGGGCTCCTTTAAAGACTTTCCTGGTGTCTTTGAAATCCTTTGGAAAATCTGTAATATAGGAATTCTTAAATTTGGAAATCTTCGTGAAAAATATTTTCACCTAATCTGAACTACAGAAGAAATTACATTTTTAAAACTTCACTTACGACATGCTCATAGAATCAAGTTCATAAAACCAAGTCATGTCACAGTACATGATTTAACGTTCCTTACTTTACCAAGATTAGTTAAATAATGGTCGTGAGTTTCTTGCAGAATTCATTTTTTTTTAAATCACATGAACCCAAATTTAGAATTAATAAAAATTATCTGGAATCTCATTGGAGCAGTACATTTCTCTGCAAATTAAATTATCACGCACTTGAAAGAACTGATTTAATTTCCGAAATTTTAATCATGTATAAAACATTTTAAAAAATTATTTTAAAATTAAATGTTTAATAACCTAGTTTCTGAAATTGGTCGATATAATTTAATCATATGTTCATTGAAAACATTTGCTGAAATATAAATGTATTGAAAAATTGGATATATAGAAAAGACTTTTGTTAGAACTTAATTACTTACGCCAGTAGTGGGATTTATATGATGTTTTAAACTGCAGATTAGATATTAAAATATTCAAAAATATTTATTTTTCCTCTGAATATTTTTTGAAAAGGACCTAACAGGAGAGATAGAGAAATTTTACAAAGTTAATCACAACTGATTTAATCAAATTGCTTCTAAATTTTGGTGGGAATTAATAATAAAAGCATATACGATTATGCCATGCATTTAGTCGATTTTACATTGTAACGTATTTGTTTCGTACACTAATTAAATTACTGAAATGATAACTGACAATGAGAATAAAATTTAAATAAAAATCTTAAATGAAAATGGAATAATAATTATAATAAGCTATTTTAACGAAGCACAAATTAGCGATTTAGAACTATTTTTTTTCTTAATTGATAATACTAAAAAAAAAATACATAACCCATTTTATGAATGCTTTGTTTAGTATGTGAAATTCTTTCAGACAAGGTTCTGAAATTCTTTCAGACAAGGGTCTGAAATTCATTATTATATCTCGGAGTATTTGGAATTTAAAATATATATTAGACGCAAAGTCTTAAAATAATCTTTGCTAAATTGTGTTTTGGTCCCTAGATTACAACACGCCTACATACCGTACCTTTGATAACTATTGAAAAATATTTTACAAGACAGCTAACAGCGAAAAAATATTTGCGATTCGTTTTTTGAATAAGTACTTAATCAGTGAGATATTAAATGTTATTTAAAATCTATCTGTAAAGCTTGGTTGAAAATTGGTTACAAATTTATTACGAATTGGAATTTTAATCCTTTAAAATTACAGAGAATAACCGTTAAATTTAATAACCCAAGTTAAAATTTAAAAACGTTCAGGCTATGGTTATTTGATTGAAAGATCCTCAATTAAAATGGTGTAAAATATAAAATCTTTTGATGTAGGAAATAGACTTATTAATATCCCCAAAGTTCCTGATGTACTTACATTTATAAATTTACATGATAGCCTTAAATTTATGAAAAAAAAAAACCCTTGAAATGTGGACATGAACTAATATGTATGACAAACATATCGAATGAAATCATCTTAAATATGTACTTTAAAAATTGGTTTGCTTTGTCATAAAAAAATATTTCATAGATGTAAAAATGTTCTATTTTAATACCAGCTTCTACTAATTTAGATGTGATATTTTGGGAAGTTAAAGTTTCTTTTACGGTTTAATCTAGGAGTTTAAATGATTTTCATGCAAATCAGAATAGAAAAGATGACAAATGCTGTTATCATTGCTCCAGTCAAACTGTTGCGTGGTTGCTACAGTTTATTCCTGGGCACTCCAGATAAGATACAATTAAGCTCGGTAAGAATTTCTTTCAGCTACCTTCAGTGTAAAATAAATTCTAATCAACTCAATTACGTGTATGTCTGCTTACCTATAACAAGAAATTAAATCAATGTAGATTTCAATAAAAAAATTAATTTAAATTTCAAACAGGACTTTTTGAATTATTATGCTAGTATACTAATATGTATGGCATAAGAATTTTGCTTATTCATGCACAATGTACTCGTTTGCAAATCTTACTTCGTTTGAACATTAATGGGTTCTTCTTCCATTTTTTAAATTTTAAAATGCATGAATTAATAAATTATATATATATATATATATATATATATATATATATATATATATATATATATATATATATATATATATATATATATATATATATATATATATATATATATATGTATATGTAAATATATACATATATATATATATATACATATATATATATATATGTATATATATATATGTATATATATATATATATATATATATATATATATATATATATATATATATATGTATATATGTATATGTATATATATATATGTATATATATATGTATATATATATGTATATATAAATATATATATATATATATATATATATATATATATATATATATATATATATATATATATATATATATATATATATATATATATATATACAGAGAGAGAGAGAGAGATAAATAGACAGATAGATAGATTTAGTGTAATTTACTTTTTAAGTCAAAATTTATAGTGTTCCTTTATTATGTGCCGGCAATGAACAAAACAGCAAGATCTCAACCAATTATTAATAATTTAAATTAATGATAATCAATAAAGAACATTAAATTGTTCAATCAACTATGCTGTTAAGGACATATATAACTTCCGCAGCATCGGTTGTTCAATCTTTTACCTTCGGCATTACTCTGAAGAAAGAGAGAGTATGCGCAAAGCATAAAAACCTTATTCCCGTAATAGTGATACAGTGCCCCAGTTTTAATGACATTCACTGTGACGGAGGGTGACACAAGGACGCGGTATAAGGGAAAACAGGGGGTATGCAGGAAACGATCAGAGGGTAAAGGGGTACTGCGTAACCCCTTTTCCTATGAGGTGAACGACACAGGAGTTGGCAGATGTTTCAGCTCGCCTTCGCTTCTCTTGCTAAAATGTGAGAACGAATTTATTTATCCCTAGATATCCAATTCGAATGAATGTTACACCAATTAATGAATATGTAATAGCATTATCGAAGAGGAAGTAATTTCGGTTTCCTTTGGGATTATAGAGCAAAAAACACTGTAATAACAGATTAGGAGGAGAGAGAGAAGAATTTTTCCTTATGCAACAGAAATGTTCGGAATAAAGTTTCTGAAATTCACCACTTTCTTAACCTTTTCCTCACGGGGTGTGATAGCATGTATCGTAAGAATACGGACCGTAGAATGAATATATATATATATATATATATATATATATATATATATATATATATATATATATATTGAAAATTTCTGTTATAAAGAGGGAATCGAAAAAACGGACCCCGTAAGCTAAAGGTTAAAGAATAATGTAGCGAATTTTATGGAGCTTTCCTATACCTTTCTTCTCAAGTTTTGGGGAAGGGCATTAAAATAGTAGACTTTCGTCAGGGCAGCCTTACTACAATATGCCCCTATATACTGATCGGTGTAACCGGGGTCCGAGTTCCAACCCTCGCGAACGGTGTCAACCGTCAAAAAGACGTTAGTCTAACTCACGTATGCAAAATAATTCCGGGAAGATTGAAAGAATAGGTTGAATAAATAAACGAATGTATGAATATGGGCAGACTAACATCTTGTGCGTTCGTCCTTATCAAGAAAAAAGGAGTACGATGTGTTGTATGGCATTAAAGAATGGACTTTCTCCCATCGAAAAGGAAACATCAATGAATATGCTAGTTTGCAGATATGGGCATCCAAGGTTTTAATCCCCCCCCCCCCCACACACACATACTAGATGACTGTTCTATACCCTTTAATTAATTATTTCATAAATTTATATTGTGGTATGATTTTTTTAAAGCAAACCGTTCTAAATTATCTGACTCCTTCTAAAGTTCTCTGTCATAGTCCTATGTACGTTTACTTTTCTTTCTCATAAACGATATGATTAATTGAGAAGTCCACACATTTTGAAGCCAAAAAAAAATCATTAAGTACATCTGTCCCCCTTTTCTCCCACAGAATTAAAAAGAAAAAAAATCTATCGTGGTCTGATAGGTGTAAAATTGTGGTTACTAAAATGTGGTCTGAAAACCCCTGGGGGTCCGTAAGATAACATGCACAATTCTGCAAGTGATGAGCTCTTTCCTCAACCGAAATATATCAAAAGTTGGACTACGGAGCTACAAAAAGAAGATTAAAAATTCCCGACTTAAGAAACTGTGACTTTCCTGAATAGGGTATTCTTGCACAGCTATTGATTAACGGCTTCTGATAAGCTGTGTTCAAACAAAATCAACTTCATTTTATGCCCTAATTTTGATTAAAGTGAAAAAGATTCTAATGAAACATTACAACACTTATATATCTCTTACACAAATTCTCTTTTATACACACGTTTTTATATACAAAAAGCAAACAGCTAACTGATTAGACGCAGTAGATGACATCAAAGTCAATATGTTAAATATTAAAAAACGCGTGACTTCATATTATGACCAAGAAATAAATATCTTTTCTCTAACAGTAACCAAAAAAAGTTATTTTATATGAATATATACCGATATAAATATTTTCTTAAGATGAAAATAGTCATCACGAAACTGCTGTATGGAGAATCAAGAAATACGTAGATTTTAATTTTTTTCCCATGTTAAAGACATTTATTATTCATGCAGTTCCTTCGTTACTAATGAAAAACAAAAGAGAGAATGACGGAAATAGCCAAAAGAAAAGCTGCAAAAATCTCCTTAAGTTGTCACATTTTTGAAAGCACTGTTGAAGTATGCGACTGATATTAATGGAATTGACTTAATATGTTATTTTAATAATACGTTATATCATACGTAATACTAAAGTCTACATCAGTAGCAGAAACGATGCTAATAAATGAAAAAGGGCATTTCTCAGATATCCTGTTTTTAACACAGAGTAGGGTGCTATACACAGCGAAAAGAAACATAAAACTAACTTAAAAATCAAGCCATTGGGAACAAGTAGATTATATACGAGAAGCAGAATTATAAAACCTCAGCAGTGATATCGGCTCACCTATAGGGTGCTAGCATTATAAAATCGACTGCAAACTTCTCTAGCCGGCCATCCTTATTCGACGTTCATTCATCCATCTAAATGGCCATATATTGTTCAGAATCAATAAAAGACTCCATAGAACAAATTTTATTGAAGAAACCTCTTTTCGACAGCCACCTCTCAAAACGGCCACTTTTTTTTTGGAACCATGACGGACGCCATAAAGAATTTCACTATATATATATATATATATATATATATATATATATATATATATATATATATATATATATATATATATATATATATATATATATATATATATATATATATAATATATATATATGTATATATATATATATATATATATACATATATATATACATATATATATACATATACATATATATATATATATATATATATATATATATATATATATATATATATATATATATATATATATATATATATATATATATATATTTAAGATGCGCGTATATATTTTTTATCTATTTCATATTGAGCAACAATAAAATTATTTTAATTGCATCTTTATTGAAAAACTAAAACAATAATAACATTCACGCAATATTTACTTATAGATATCACTCGAAGGTCTCCATTTCTGTCACTGTATGCGTTAATTTGATATGAAATTTATTTACAAGAAACAATTTTTTTTCTCTTTTTAAGCCTTTGGTGCATTTAACAAATGCATGTATAACCGCAGTAATGCGCTCCAGTTATTTAGGTAATTCGGTTTTACCTCCTTGTTAATTGAGTGTCATAATTTAGAGGGTTTGTTTTCCTTCTTAAAAAATAACAAAAAAAACATATCTCTTAATTACTGAAAGACTTGGATGGCTGCCAGAAACTTTAAGAGATAGGTAAAGTGGTGGTGGGGAGAAGCTCTCGTAAGCTGACAAGGTATTTTTTTTTTTTTTTTTTTTCTTTCACAACGAGGGTGAGAAAATATTTATGAATTAAACCGATAGTTACTACACTTCTCTCTCTCTTTTTTTTCCCACGTCTTTTGCGAAGGAAAAAGAATTGCAACCGCAGATACAGCTATAGATTGTTATTGACAAGAAATATACTGGAAGAGAAAAAAAAAATACATATGGGGGCAGTCCTTTAGAGACTACTTTGGAGCTATTAACATTGATCTTTCAATTCCTTATTGAATTAGTTCAAACAGACTGTGTCCATAAAATCCAATAACAGAAAGCATAACGACATCGGAGGAAAAGTTCTGCATTATGGAAGTGGTGTTTTTTTTTTTTAATATAGGTGTTTACCATATATAACCCAGACTGTTATCTTTGGCGCAATTTATCTCGTGCAATAATCCCCCTCCAGGAGTGTCATAATGATGCGTTCGATTTATAATTAGCGATGACTTTTTGGCGAGCAGTTTGGAGAGAAGTGGCGTGACAATCTCCCAGGGTCATTAGAATACTCGTCCATAGATTCAGTGCTATGCTGGGTATATTTTCCTGACAAATATTCCAAATACTCCAGAGTAAATGTGCAGACATTAAACCTCAAACTTGTTTAAAAAATAATTTTTTTTAAAAATCAATTCCAAAGAGGAACACGTTACAGATATTAAAAGGCATTTTAAAGAAGTGGTAGCTTCAAGAACCGAAGAATGTTGGAACCCTATTACTTCAAATAATGGTCTCATGTTCTGAATGCATTTTAGAACTAGATCATATAACACTCGAATGTCAAATCAGTAATAAGGAATTTAATATATAAGGGAAGACTCCCAGGGTCAATAGAATACTCGTTCATATATTCAGTGCTATGCTGATGGGTATATTTTCCTGACAAACACACCAAATAATCCGGTGTAAATATGCAAACATTAAACTTCAAACGTGTTTAAAAATAATTGTTGTTGAAATTAACTTCAAGGAGGAACACTTTACAGATATTAAAAAGGTATTTTAAAGAAGTGGTAGCTTCAAGAACCGAAGAATGTTGGAACCCTATTACTTCAAATAATGGTCTCATATTCTGAATCTATTTTAGAACTAGGTCATATAACACTCGAATGTCAAATCAGTAATAAGGAATTTAATATATAAGGGAAGACTCCCAGGGTCAATAGAATACTCGTTCACATATTCAGTGCTATGCTGATGGATATATTTTCCTGACAAACACACCAAATAATCCGGTGTAAATATGCAAACATTAAACTTCAAACGCGTTTAAAAATAATTGTTGTTGAAATTAACTTCAAAGAGGAACACTTTACAGATATTAAAAAGGCATTTTAAAGAAGTGGTAGCTTCAAGAACCGAAGAATGTTGGAACCCTATTACTTCAAATAATGGTCTCATATTCTGAATCTATTTCAGAATTAGGTCATATAACACTCGAATGTCAAATCAGTAATAAGGAATTTAATATATAAGGGAAGACTCCCAGGCTCAATAGAATACTCGTTCACATATTCAGTGCTATGCTGATGGATATATTTTCCTGACAAACACACCAAATAATCCGGTGTAAATATGCAAACATTAAACTTCAAACGCGTTTAAAAATAATTGTTGTTGAAATTAACTTCAGAGAGGAACACTTTACAGATAATAAAAAGGTATTTTAATGAAGTGGTAGCTTCAAGAACCGAAGATGTTGGAACCCTATTGCTTCAAATAATGGTCTCATATTCTGAATCTATTTTAGAACTAGGCCATATAACACCCGAATGTCAAATCAGTAATAAGGAATTTAATATATAAGGGAAGACTCCCAAGTCAATAGAATACTCGTTCATATATTCAGTGCTATGTGGGTATATTTTCCTGACAAAGAAACCAAATAATCCGGTGTAAATATGCATACATTAAACTTCAAACGCGTTTAAAAATAATTGTTGTTGAAATTAACTTCAAATAGGAACACTTTACAGATATTAAAAAGGTATTTTAAAGAAGTGGTAGCTTCAAGAACCAAAGAATGTTGGTTCACTATTGCTTCAAATAATGGTCTCATATTCTGAATCTATTTTAGAACTAGGTCATATAACACCCGAATGTCAAATCAGTAATAAGGAATTTAATATATAAGGGAAGACTCTATTGTTTCAAATAATGGTCTCATGTTCTGAATGAATATTTAAAACTAGATTATGTAGCACTCGAATACCAAATCCTTAATAAGTAACTTATTGTATAAGATTATATTTACCTTAAATCAGCATTTAAGGAAAATTAAATCAAGGCATAATCCATAACTAATAGAAATAATATCATATTCATATTCATAACTAATAGAAATAATATATTTTATTAACGTAAGAAAGGTTCTTACGTTAATAAAATATAAAAAATTCCAGCTTTATATTCTCAGATTTATTTAGCTCCCCACTGTTCATATAAGCTGATTAGTAATTGGAATCCAGATTTGAGAATTCAAACAATCGGAATTGCTTCATACACTTTCCTGTTGAACTATCACTTTGTTTAAGCCAAACGGAATTATTCGAAATTAAGACGTTTTATAAAAAATAGAAAAAATGTATAATGATAAAAAGTATTTCAAAGAACACAACCAAACTCAACCAAACACAATTATGATTAAATAACTAAAAAACCATACTACTCGCAATCAGTCTTATTTCCCAACCTCGTACTGGCATTCATGCTTCCTTTTTCAAGCCGAGGGTTAGTAAGCTGTCTTAATACATCTTGTAAACGTCGAGATGAAAAATATCTATTTTATCAAATAAAAACCGGATCAGAAAATAAGTTTAATCAATTGATTTCTAGTTTTCCTGGCACTTTGCAATTCCGTTTGAAGTTCCGAGACAAATAATAGGTATTACAGCAACAGTATAATTACCAAGAGAGAGAGAGAAAGAAAAACGAACATTTTTTGGAAATATTTGTTTTGACATCCACGATGACTCAATTAATCCTGGATACAGTTTGGAGGAAAAAAAAAATTGCATTTCAGTTTATTCATAAAAACAAAACTCGAAGAAGAGAATTTTTTCCATGGAATTTGTAAGCAGGTAGGCACAAAATCGGCAGTTTTTTTTTTATGAAAGTAAGTAGAATTTTTAATAAATACACTGAAGTGAAACTGAATTAGGGATAGCAAAGCCGATGCAAATTGTGTAGCTCTGCGCATCATGTATGCGCAAGTGAGGGCGCTGTGGTAACTGCATATATAGCGCGTACTGTGGTTGTTCTGAATTAGTTGTTGGAATTGCCAGTATGGGTAAACTGCCTGATTTAGACGCCTTCGATCGCGGACAAATCGTAGGTGCGCGACGCATGGGCCATTCAATTTCCGAAATCGTCAGACAGCTAGGATTTTCAAGGTCGACAGTGTCAAGAGTATACCAAGAATACATGGATGGTGGAAAAAAAACTAGCGATCGGGCAAACTGCAAAGGACAATTAGCCTTGACAGTGCGTGGTGAGAGACGGCTCAGGCGTATTGTACGTAGCCAGCGAAGCCAAATATTAGCTCAAATTACCACCCAGTTTAATGACGGTGCCAGTCGTACAGTCAGTAAACGGACTGTGCAACGCTCGCTTCACCGTATGGGTTTCGGGAGCCGTCGACCTACGAGAGTACCATTGCTCTATACTCGCCATCGGGCTGCACGTCTTGCCTGGGCAAGAGAGCACAGAGACTGGAGTGTAGAGGACTGTAAACGAGTAGCATGGAGTGATGAGTCTCGATTCCGACTACTTAACGCCGACGGGAGGCTGAGAATATGGCGTCAGGCTCATGAAGCCATGGATCCTGCATGCCTGGCTGGAACTGTACAAGGGCATGGTGGCTCAATCATGGTCTGGGGTGTTTTTTCGTGGCACAGTTTGGGATCTTTGGTGCGTATCCCAACCTCCCTCAATGCAATTCGGTACGTAGAGTTGATGGGTGATCACCTCCATCCGTTTATGCTGTTCTGTTAGGCGCATGGTAATGGAGTTTTCCAGCACGACAACTGCACCTCTCACAAGTCCCGGTTGGCTACTGGCTGGTTGGATGAGCATTCCTCTGACTTCTCTGTCATGAATTGGCCACCTAGAAGCCCAGACTTAAATCCTATTGAGCATCTTTGGGATGTTTTGGAACAAGGCGTGAAAGGCCATCACATAGCACCAAAGAACCTTACTGAATTATGGACAGCTTTAGCCAATATTTGGCAAGCCATTCCCGTGGAACGTTTCCAGAAACTTGTTGAATCTATGCCTCGTCGTGTGGCAGCCGTTATCAAGGCCAGAGGAGGCCCAACTCGTTACTAGGTAGATATCCCTAATTCAGTGGCACTTCAGTGTATTTTATTTTGCTGGGGATTTTCTTTCACTTTAAAAATATGATTAAAGATGGAAGTAAAATATTTTTTGTTATGTTCAAAATCATATAAAAATATAAGCTTAGTTATTTATTTATTGTTTTAGTTCTAGGAAATAATCCCATAATATACTATCTATATATATAAAACAGTTCCGTAACCGACTGACTGACTGACTGACAGACAACGCACAGACCAAACCGCTGGACATAAAGGGCTGAAATTTTGCATAGCGATTTTTCTTATAGTGTAGGGGTGCACTAAGAATGATGTTTAAAAATTCTTCTTATATTTTTAAGAATTGAATTTTTAAGCTGTTTTTAACATTCTTTAAAGTTTGCAACTGAAATAATAATTTGAGGGTTATAAAATTTATATCACCAGAAAGATCATAAAAATTCCTTTAATATGAAATCTTTTTTCGAATCTTTACCTTCATTTTCTGATTTTTGGGGAATTTTTAAAGATTAATTTTTAGAACTTAAATTATTAAATGCTGATCACGTGGTTTCCTTTCTTTTTTTGTGATATTTTAAATTAATTTATCGTCACGTGCATAACAACGAAATAAATTGACAAAAAAAATATTAAAATACTGTAAAAGGTAAAATTCACCCACTATACTAATTGAGAGGGAAGTTTTTCAGAATTTATTGTACACATTTATTGTACAAGTTTATTATACAAATTTATTGTACACATTGATCGTTGTATATAATTTGAATATTTTCTTCTACATTATTTTGTCTATAAAAATATCCGTTACGATTTTTATAAATATATATACATATATATATTTTGGCATTAATTGCATACATTGACCGTTGTATTTAACTTGAATGTACTCCGTAGCGAAGCACGGATATTCAGCTAGTATATACTATAGAGTATAAACGTGTGCTTCCTGTTGAATGTGATCTAAAAATTCCAACAAACGCAAATTTATATGAATTATACACATACATCACCCATTGAACTTTACTTTGAGCTCTGGGATTAATAAATGTAAAGAACAGTCTACAAAACTTGAAGCATGCTGAATACAACAGTGTGATATTAGAATGCAGAAGAGGCATAATTATTGTCTCGAATTATTTTACATGGCTATATTTAATGTTCTAAATCAGGGATTCCCAAAGGGGCCCAGGTGGACCCCTTGGGGGTCGATGGAAGTTTAAAAAGGGCCTATAGTATTCCAGGGGTCTATTGGGGGGGTCTATGATAAATTTTTCTGTTTTAAAATTTAATTTAATTTTTTAAGAATGTAATTATTAGATAATAATATCCGTTTTAATATATATAAATACAGATTTGCATAAGGCGGAGTGATCCACGCATCTAAAGTCGAATGTCATGACGCTTTTGTATATGTCTCGAATGCCGCTGTCGGCTTTTATTTGTGTACCAACACTAGGCAGAACTGGGAAAATCCACTGGACCTTAAACAGCACATGGGTCCTCCCGATGCAACCAATCAGAAGCAGTTCTGTTTTTCTCTTGGCGATGTTTGTGCAATTTCAATCTGTGTTTCTGATATCTTTTTTATATTTGTGAAATTAAAAATGAAAATAGTACAAAAATAATAAAACATAAAGCTAATGAACCACTTTTTCTAATTTTTTGTTCATGTTCTTAGTCAAATTGTTATCTTTTAGTGTTTTATGTGCAATTATTAGTATTGTAATTATGTTGTATGCTGCATATTATAGAGAAAAGTGCGAGGGGATCGATGAAGAAAATTATTCTTTTAAAAGAGGTAAATGTAGGAAAAAGGTTGGGAACCCCTGTTTTAAATGATCTCATTTTTTAAAATTTGTTGCATATTTAGGGATTGATAACATCAGCTATTAATCACCTAAATAAAAAAAATATTTTTTTCAAACTCTTTAATTTATTTTATAACAACTATTGAAAGCCTTATGAATGCGTGCAAACACAAACATGTATGTATAATATGGAATCCCCATACTCATTCATCATTTACTATTATTTTTCAATAGTGTCCTTTTTTTTATGAGTATATTAGAAAGATGGGTTAAAACGTAAGTCGACAAACGCGTATTACGTAAGTTTACCATTATTAATCTACCTTTTCTGCCTTAAACTTTGACGGAATTTGATAATTACATAAAGCGTCTTACACCTCAAAAGAACCTCAACAGATTTATAAATCTTGCCTTTTTTCTCCCCCTCCTCCTTTTGGATTAGGCAAGTTAAGCGGGTAACTACAGCTGACAGTATCTAGCCTGAATGATCGAGAGAACCATCTTCCTCTTTTATCTGACTGTCAATCATAGGCTTTGACACAGTCATTACATGGAATAAAGAGTGATGCACTTGGCATTGCCAAGACATTAGCTCCACGCCTCTCCACACGAAAACTGAAAAATGGAAAAGTGCGGCAGGCTGCCTTTTAGGAAAAATTACACGTTAGGAGGCTGGAGTGTGAAGTTCGGCACTGATCATCTACGCAGACGGAACGGATTTTTCCTGTTTCTGTTCATAATTTTGAGCTTGCAAGTTGAAAATATTTAAGAGTATAGTATTAAATCCCTACATCTCTGCATTACTATCATTAAAGAATTTAAATTGCTTGCATATTTAAATTTAATAAAGTTAAATCTTGAATTCTATAGGATTTAAAGTTGTTTCCTAAATTTGTTCAGGGGGCTAATGGATTAGGGGTCTTAGCCACTGCGATAATCAAGCGGTGACATGCACTTACAGATGGTCGGATTTGAAGCCCAATGATGAAACTGAGGGGTAAAAGCGACGTTTTCTACCCTTCCTTGAATGTAGCATTAATGCAAAAAACTTTGGAAGCCAATGCTGGTTGCTGTATTCAAATGCTCTCTCTTGTTTTACACACGATGAAATTGTAAGTATATGTATGTGTGTGTTTGTGTTCGGAAGATTAAAGATGACGCAATAAAAACTTTTCCTACAAAATTTATCTGCATTCAAGCTGAAGTTTCGAATCATTTTAGTCTTCTGGCTAATTTTGTGTAACCGATTTCTGGAGTTTAAAAGAAAATATCCATGTTAAGCGCGAGAAAAATTTAACAATGTTAGACAAAACAATTTTTTTTAAGAAACGAAATTATTTGAATTTTATTGGATTTCATTTGTATAATTCATATAAGAATTACAATATCAAACACGATGATTAATTTCAACATTAGATCGATTTACGGTCAATTTTACCCGAATTAGAAGTGATAGCATAGAAGGAAAAAAATTATAGACACGTTGCAATTATTTGTTTCAAGTGTACAGTTTCCTAAGATTTTTTTTCTCATTTAAAAAAATGTTATGCTTAATAGTATCTGGCCACACACTGAAAACATGCCTTATGCCATAAAAATATAATATGATTGATTCAAAAACTTTAGGTGAAATGTCGGGATATTTTTTTATTGCGTTTGCATAAAATAAATGGATATATATCAATTTAAACTCAAAAGTTGCTTTAACTCCATTTTTACGCATAGGGTAATCAACGCATAGAGTAAGAAGAATGGAAATTTTTCTCCATATAGGGTAGAAAAAGGCAACAGATTAATATTATGAGAGGCATCACAAGAAGTCGAAGAAGTCAATCTAGGTTTCATAAACTTTATCAATTATGGATGGATTATTGTTCTGACTGACGGTAAAGATTTTAAAGATGTTTATTCCTTACGTCGTGAATTATTTTGCAGTGATCTGGATATCATAATCAAAGACAACGCGAACGTGTTCAAACATTGTTTAACATGAACATATTGGAATAAAATCCATTCGAAATGCAAAATTTATCTCAGCATACGATATAATGCGAATGAGTTAATTTGAGAACATACAAAAGCGGTGGTGCATATAAAAATTCCCCAATAAGAAACTTCTAAATAAAATTGTAATCATGTAGAAATTCCTTACTTTACAACTTGACATTTTTTTTTTCAAGATAGAAAACGAATCACGAGTTTCTTAACAAATGTGTATAACAAATATGTTTCCTGTCACACTGCTGTACATTCGCTGATTCGTGTTTTCAGTCATCAGTACGCTGGTTTGCATTAAGCTACCAACCATTTCAGCGGGTATGAGACATATTAATCGATATCTGCGGAAATTAGTACATCTGACAGACATCAATTTTCGAAATTGCCAAGCCCGTATGTACATCAAAAAGAAATATTTCAATTAGCTAAGGAGGTCAAACCTTCATTCAAAGTCTCCATCACGTCAGTTATCAGGAGAGGTTGCCGTAATCTACAAACCCCCCTCTGCCCCTCAATCACTTTAAAATTCAGGGACACTCGAATATAGAGAGCGCTTAATTCAGCAAAAATCTACGTTCGTAGGTTGAGTTTGACATCTGGTTGAACCCCTGCAATTCGATTCACGTTAAGATTAAAGATGAGTAGGTTCCTACAAGAGGCCAAGACCTGTTAGTAACTCTCTATTTAGCATGAGGAAACTCGGCAACACCCTAAAGATGTACGAGGGATTTCTTCATTCCTTGTTGAGGACACACGAGTTCAACGCTTTCATATATCTTTTCTCTTTTTTTCCGTGTTTCATTGGTAGCCACTATTTATTACTCGCTTTCGAAACTCACGTTTAGACCGGTTTTTGGAGGGTGCTCGTATTTAGTGTTCAATCTCGGGGTTTTGGGCGATTCATTGAGTTGTTCTAACAACACGCACGCTCAGATGTAAAAGTGTTTTAAAGGCCGGACAAAGTGAGAAAGGCCATAAAAATCGGGGAAAAGATGAGTTTTTTCACAATCTGGACAAGGAAATTGCAGCTTTTCGTAGATGTTATGCCAGAAGCCGCGATGTCACGTCTTCGCTTTTACGCTCATGACTGTAATAAAAGCGAACTTAGGTCCCGCCTCTTCTGGTAGGACTTTGATTAAACATGAGTTTCAGCTTTGAAGAGTTTCATTAAACAAAGTCCGCATCACGCCCTTGGAAACGCAGGCAGACTGTGGGGACACTAGGCAGCATTGGAGCATGAAGTCCCATTATCATAATTGATAGTTTTCAAAAAAAAAAAAAAAGTTAAAAAACAAAAATTATGCTAAAAAGTGAGATGAAATTTTCCACGATTATGAATAAATAAGTAGATGGAAAAATTTAGCGCAGGATTAAACCACTTTATCGGTCAAATGTTTTATTAATACACGTCTTTTGAGACCGAACGTCTCAAGTTCGCATTCAACGTATTTACACGTACGAGAATTTATACACGTATTCAAGAAAAGTAAGTTAATATTCATTAATAAGAAACTTTTTATGTATAAATAGAGAAGTTTGAAAAAATATAACTTAAAAATGGGGAAAATTATTACTACATTAAGGTTGGACTAGAAATAGTAATGAATCCTTCTATTTTAAATTCTTTTGCGACTAAATAACATCTTTATAATATATTTGTAACTGTAGAGAAATATTATTCTTTGCCGACGGATATTTTTTGTTTACATGAAATGTAAAAAGTAAATAAAGCAAATCGCTGTAAATAATAAAGTTTTTTTTTTTTTTAAATGCCTCATAACAGAGTTTGAAACGAGAAAAGCACAAAACAAATCAGATGATGGTTTTATTTAAAAAACAATAAAGAACATTGAGTCATAAATATTTTAAATTTTTAAATAAGAAAATCTTTATTTTTTTTTCAACTTCTTAAACTTCTTTGAAAAATCAGCATTTTATTCTTAGCACGTATATCATTTAAAATTAGCGATAAAATTGCAAAACAATTTGTTAATTAAATGGATCTCAAATACGGGAAACTCTTAGTGTATTTAACAAATTTTTTTACAATTATATACTGTTCTCGAAATTCCGGGAAAAGAGAATAAATGAACATTAATAACATTAAAAAACAAGACTTTAATGTTGTTCCTTAGTCATATTTCTTCCTGCATAATAGGACAAGAATATGAGATTCAAAATTTTAGAGCACTAAATCATTATAGAGCAATATAACATACCTTGCACAAATTCTTAATGATCATATCGATTTTTTATAACTAAAAATAAATATTTATATTACCAAAAGGTATATAATTTCGCTCAGATCATTTTAATATTATCATATTAATACTGAAACGCTTATTTTAATTAATCTGATCGGTATTTGTTTTACATTTACAGATTATACATCAAAGGCTTTTTTTATTATTATTCAGCAACTTAAAATTTTACGTTTAGAAACAAACTTTTAAAAACCATAAGAAAATCTTGGAATTTAAATATTTTACTCCTGAAAATAACAGAAAAATAAATATTTTGAAAATGAATCATAATCGTTTTATTTATGTAAATATAATTCTTTTATCATTACACATGACAGCCTCATTATGCAAAAATAAATGTGTTTTGTTTGAAAGGAAATAAAATGGAAGTATGTTTGAAACGTCTTTGCAAAGCATTCTAGGAAACGTATGTTTTCAATCCTGACTCATCTAATCGTCTATATTTGGTCTTACTTTCAAAAGCTTTTTAGGAAAAGAGAAGGGTTCTTTTCAACCAAAATGAAAGAAAAGCTAAACTATCATACATGTTTAAACAAACAAACACACACACACACACACACACACCAGGGGCGGCTCCAGTCCAGAGCTTTTTTTTGGGGGGAGGACAACGTCGTTTTGGAGGGGGGGAATCTTAGGGTTATATATATATATATATATATATATATATATATATATATATATATATATATATATATATATAAAAGAAATAAACATCGTCTCATTTTAAATTTGAACTCATTTAGTATTAGGTCTACGATTATATAATTTCAGGCTATGGGAAAAAAAATACACCGGGCTTTTTTTTTTGTGGGGGGGAGGGCAATTGCCCCTATTGCCCCCTCCTTGGAGCCGCCAATTACACACACACATACACGCACACACACACACACACACACACACATATGTGTGTGTGTGTAACTGCTGAAATGCTCTTTTCTAATGTCTGATACCATCTAAAACAATAGAAAAGAATATTTCAGCTAAAATAAAAAGCGCTGGAAAAAAAAAAAAATAAGAAAAAGGATATGCAAATTTTTTTCTGTATTTGAATATTTAGGAAATTGGGCTATTGGCATGATGGGTGCCTACTTTTCTTCTAATCCTTGAATTCAATTGCTACTTTAGTCTCTTTATCAAAGTACATCAATCAACAAAGCGGTTTTAGATAAGGGAGGGAGCCACTGTTTTTTAGAAACACCATTATAAAATACTTTCGCCAAAAAAAAAAACTTAAACAAAAATTTGAATTTATGCTTATCTATAGACAATTTGGGCAGAATATTCTAGCTGATGACTATACTGAAGGTATGACGATGGAAGGCAAATGACTCTCTCACAAACTCACATGATGTGATTTTCCTTAATTTCATCTAGAAGAGTTGTCTGAACTGCCATCGTTTCCTGTTTCCCATCCCCTTAAACATTTCATCGGCCGGTAAGTTAAGAACAGATGAAAGACAAAGAACTCATAATATGTATTAAAAAAAAAAGGAGACGCCAAACTAACGGACCATGAAACAGCAGCGTTGGGTAGTTAACGAATCGGGAGGCTGAAGTTTAGTACCAACAACCTCGTCAATAGAGCGAACCCATTCTAATTGGGCCCAAGCCCAAATGCAATGCAAGTCCTGTCCAATTAGGTGAGCAGCCTCATGCCGAACGAAGACATTTTTCAAAAAAGAAGCTCGATAAACCAATAAGCTGACAGAAGCTGCAATTATGATTAGAGGACTGTTATATTGTTTCAATTCTTTTTTTATCCCGTTCGCATGACAGACAGCCATAACTGATAAGATGGCCGGAGATCAACGTGTGAAAAGCTACTGTAAATAATTTGAGATCCGTGGCGGAATGTTCTGTCCACTGTTCCGGGACCATAAAGAGCAGAGGTGGAATAACGAATATCTTATCCGACAAGTCATCTGCTGTTAACAATCGCTGCAAAGAAAAGGAACGGATATGCTGGAGAATTTGTTGCTGATGGATGGCGAAGGTAACGGAAGACACCAAAGAAAGAACACCACGGAGATGAGATAAAACTGAAGCCCCCAATGATGCCTTTCTGATTGAATACTCATTCCTATCATAAAGATTTTTGAGCAGTGTGATTTTGCCTCATGTATCATGGTAGCATGTATACATCGTTAACAGCCCTATTTTCTTTCACTGCATAGTGTTAATGATTGAATCAGATGGATATCAATGTAAAATCAAACGTGAATACTAAAGAACACGCCTCAAAAGAGAAAAAAATGGCTAACCACATTTAGCAAAAACTTTTTAAGATTCTGCAGTCGTCAGTTACCTTTTTGAACGATTTAAAAAATCTGATAACGATTAAAATTTTACTTAGACTCTTTTAATGCTTTCGATCATGGGTACAGTAACAAAATATATCCAGTAAAAAGTACTTTAAATTATTTTCGGCTCATCTGTAATTTATATGCATAGTTGGGTTTGCAATGCAATAGTAAAATAATGATGCTGGTGTTTTACAATATGTGCTTCAGTAAATGCACAGTTCAGGCTTCTAACAATCATTATATTTATGCAAATAAATTTTTCCAATACAAATTATTTATTTCTTAAAACATTTACAATGCTGGGTATTTAAAATTCACCCACACAAATAAGATTTCAAGCTATACGATCCTACGCAGTAACTGAATTTATTATGAAAAAAAATTTCTATCATATTAATGTTAAATATATGAAGAAATGGTTAAATTTACCGTGTGCAATAAAAGCCTAATCCTAAGAAACTGTGTTTAAAAGAAGAGAGTCTTTTATGCATTAAACTCTTATTAAATTAAAAGTTGTAACATTTGTTTTCTCTTATGTTCATAACAACCCAAGCTTTTATCTCTGACCGTATACGACAAAACTAGTAACAATTCACTTAGAGTGAAAATTCCTTTGAAAGCTACGTCCCGTGATATATTGTATTAAATGCAAATATTTGCCAAATGGGCTTAACAGGCTCTTAGGACTTGATGAATTTAGTCCTATAAGCTCCAACCAAGACCTAGCAGTGATATAAGCCCCAATTTAAGTGTAAATATCCCTTCTTTATGCTATTGTGCTTACAGGATCCATGTTATGATAGAAAGTCAGTAATGCAAGAAAAATTAATGATCTTCAATTTAAAATTGACGCTAAGTGTTTTTCAGGCACAATGTAAATTTTCACTAATAAACCTTGAAAACCCATAACGTTTTCAGATGCAGTTTTGCAAGTCTTTCCAATCAGGTGAAAAATAAAAAATATGAACTGAGTTAATACCATCCGACTTACTTAATATCCTTCAACCAGTCGTTATTTCGTAGCAGTTTTGAAGTGTGAACTAAAGCGGCGTGTTAGGAAGCCACAACATATCTATAATTAACAGCAATACTTCGGTTTAAGCGGGGAAGCTTGTCTTTCGTGCATATAGTCATGAGAGTTGTCAATTGGCCTCTTCGAGGCTTGATTTGCCAAATGACAGTTCTCTCTTTCTTTTTTTTTCTTTTTCCTCTACCCGGGACAAATCAGTCCTTCTGCATGTGACATTGCGTGCCAAACGCCAGCGTTAGAACTTGTCCCTATGAGAAGCACCATTAGCGTGTAGATGGCTTTTCGAAACATGCTATGATATCGATAATACTATAAAAAAGCGACGATCTCGTAGAATGTCGTTAAGTTATTTCGCATCTTAATTTTCTTCCTCTTTTTAAGTACCAAATGTGTGAGAAAACCATTGAAGGTTATTCAATAGCAGCCAAGTTTAGTTCACTGTGCAGAGGAAATAATACTTATTTTGGGCAGGATATTACTTCATAAAAAGATGTTCAAAGAAGTTTATGTGAGCGTTTTTTTTTTTTGCACAGCTCTAACATGCGTGTCAAAAGATAATTAAACCTTTTACAGATGTTTCTGTCTTAATGAAATTTTAGTGCTACGAGAAAACAGTTAAAAAAGATATTTCAATAGTTAATTTAATGTGAAAAGTAATTTTAAGTGATATTAGTTATTTATATAAATAATATTAACAACGGTTTAAACCTGCCCCGGAAAAAAATTGCTTAACTAAGAAGCACAGAAATAAAAAGCCTGTTTATATTTTATATACTTCAATTTTTCCTCAAAAGAGCTCATAATTTAACATTTTCCTTACGGTGTGGGATAGCATGTATCACAAGAATACGGACCCAAAAATGAATATATATATATATATGTGTGTGTGTGTGTATATATTATATATATATGTATGTATATATATATATATATATATATATATATATATATATATATATATATATATATATATATATATATATATATATATATATAACCCCCGTAAAGGCCGTTCTTATATAGGGGGTATGAAATTTTCGTGCTAAAGAGGGAATCGGAAAAATGGGCCCCGTAAGCTAAAGCTTAATATGTTATTGAAGATAAAATTAAAACAAATCCTACCATTATAAATTTATTTTCGTTGCAAGTATAAATAGTAAATTATATGTATTTGAAGGAAATTAAATATGTTTATTAAGATACCAGTAAAACTGGTTTTTACGTTGCCTTTACATCAATTTCTTCTGGGCATTGGTTTTCAGGTGGAGAAAAATGCCCTTATATCTGGCTCCATAAATTAAATTTTTATATTTTTAACTCTAGAAATACCATGTCAGTCAAAATTACCAGTTGCGCCACTAGTAGAAATAGGTATAACTAAATTGTAGGTAGTTCTAGTGCTAAGTATTATTTAGATAAATTACCAAATATCAGATTATCAAATAGGTGTGCATGAACGTGCATTTCTGTGTTTTTCAACATTCAAAAATTTCTTAACACTTTTTATGCATTTATTTTTTTTCCGATTAACAGTTATATATGTTGCTTCAGAATTAATAATTGTATTATCAGAAATATCTCCCAGTTGAAACAGTAACTGTCTAGTGCGTGGTATTAAAAAGAAACAAACAAAGATTGCTTATTGTTTTAAGAGCTAATAAGCAACCAGGAAAAGATTTCGAGTAACATTATAAGAGAGATTTTTTTCCAACACAAAAAAATAATACACCACTCATAGAAGTGTAGACGCATTAGTGAAAGTTAACGAACTAAAACAAAACTTGTTATTGCGTTGAACATGGAGTAATAGAAAGAAAAAATGAATTAGCCGGTACTCTGCAAAACATGCCTCATGAAATTAGTTGAAGATCTGCTTAACAAGCTACAAGACACAGAAATTCTGAAACCAGACTTAACGAAAAGCATCCTTGATGTTTCAAGGACTAACTTAAGGAGCTAAGAGGTGAGAGCCCTTCAGTCACGTCATTGTATGCCCCATGCAGCAACGTATTCCAACGAGTCTCGTTTTGCACAAGTGCTTACAGCCCACAGACACAACATTCGTTTTAAGAACAGCAGTAAGTTTAAATAACAAAATATATCGCATATATAGCTTTTGAAGATCCTGGAAACTTCTATAGTATATATTATTTCGAAATATTAACTTAAGAGTGGTTTAGGCTATATATTAATTTATCTTTTTGAAAATTTTTAAATTATTTGTTCAAACTATTGGAAGAATTTACATTTTTATGTAACAGTCTTAAATTATGTTATAGAAAGAATCAAGAGATACCCACCTATAATGTAAATAGACTATTCTATATTTTTAATAACTATACATTTGCGACTGGATACCTAGTGCATGCTCTGCTGGGATTTTCTAATCAATTTCGTTTAAATGATTTAATTTTCAGAAATATTTTTACTAAACAGTGAACACATATCATCCATTTATCTTAATTTTAAAGTAAAAAAAATATATTTTTCTTAATGATAGTTCTTGAATCCTCCATGAACAGGTTACACCAAGAATAGAAAAAAAAAATTAAGGAACTAGAATCTAGAATTCTTTGAGGACAATAGAAGAGCTTCTCATGAAGTTAATCATCTTAACGCTATGAGTATAAATAGCAATCGAAATCCACACGTAGATATTTCTGTGCGCACTAAATTAATTTTAACTTTGCTTCATTGCACCAGTAATATCTGTGTTTGCTGTGCAAAGGGTGTTAAGTCCAAAATGGGATAAAATGAGTTATCAAACCAGGCATGTTTGAAAAATCAAGGGTTACTGCGAGGTACAGAAAGCTAAGTCCAATTCCACTCCTAAATATTTTTAATTCCTCAGGGAAAATTTGGGGTATGTGAAACAAAACACAAACATGTTAGTTTTATAGGGGTTATGTCCCAATCAAGGACTTAACACTTTACTCAACAAAAGTAAAATTAGAAAAATTTACTTTAAAAGAAAAAATTAAAAATTAAACTTAAAAAAAACTGACTTTACAAAAGCCGTTTTTTTCTTTTTTTTTTCAATCCTGTTCTTCTCAAAACTACGATTTTGGACTTGACACTCTTAACACTGCAAACACATATATCCTATAGTGATCACGTGATTTAATGATTTTATCGAAAGAAAAGTTCTAAAGGGCAATAGAGTTTATTCTATTACAAATGAGCACACATTAGTTAACCTTTGGTCATTTCTCCCAAAAGTAAAAACTTTAGGTTAAATATTAATTTAAATTACTAAAGATTTGTGCCATTATTTCCGCATTTTCTATAGCATAATAACATAGTCTCATTCAGTCTCATAATAACACCAATGTTCATGAAGAATACTTTACGATCTTATTTACTACACGATTGCAGAAACACACGAAAGCAAAGAAGTAAGATTTTTAGTCATTCGAATGAAAACGTTAGTTTTAATACCTAGCATCCCAATGTGAAAAATGGAATGTATGCCAACATTTTTCTCGTGTTGAAAGTTCAAAGTTCTTCGAAAATGTTTTAAAATGGGAAAAGATTCTTTAAAATCCAAGACACTATTGAATATATGTTAAACACGCCATATAAAGTAAAGATTAAGTAATAAAAAAAAAAAAAGCATATACGTTTTTCTTTTTTGTCGTGATTTATTGACATGAAAAAAAAGGAAGTTCCACGGCCTTAATCCATCTAAAGTTAACTATTGACAAAGTGGCTAATCATCGCACTAACCCAGAGCAATTCGTAAGCAATGCATAACTCATCGAAGCGTCAGCGGAATGATAATCACTACATTTTTGGGTCTTGGATGAAGGGAAAATATAAAGAGCATCGGAATCGTGCTTCACTAATTGATAGTTGGGTGACACAGTCCAGCTATTAATTAACTGCGACGTGTGACGTCGTCAAAAATGGACGATTAACTGTCTTTAAACATCCGGCTTGCTTGCAGGAATAAAAAAAAAGAGAGGAAAACTGAGCTGATAATCTGTATTCAAAGGGCAGGAAAAAGTTTAGCCACCATAATCAGTTATGGCTATCTCTACTCGAAATATGGACTGCTTAACATCTGTCTTCAATCCGTAGTGGACCTTGGGCGCATTACCACATCCGGCACAAGTCCTTTTTGGTGGGATAGAGTTAAAATGAACACATCACTGATGGGAGAAATTAATATGCGAGGCACATTCGAGTTAATAGTTATTCTAAGTTTTTATCAGTGTTCATCGGGGGGAAAAAAAGTTGTTTTGAGTCGGCTGCTTCGACATTCTGTTGCGCAAGCGTTTCGATAAAAATTTTGTCAATTGTTAGAAATACCCGGAAGAGGCAGATGGTGCCTTCAATTCTAAAACTTTGATAAATTTTAAGCATAAATAATCACCCGTTAATGTCTTTGCAGCGTGATTGCAATATAGAGTTTTTGGGATTTTAGTGAAAGTTTTTCAATTCAAAAGTGCATGAAATCTCGAGACTTAATATTCCATTTAACGCTCTGTTGCACCATTTTAACGGCAAAACTTTTCAGCCTTCTTCAGAAATAGTAGACACGCATACTCACAAAAATTATATATACCGTATTTTTCCGACCATATGACAATAATTTATGGGAGGATTTTTAGAAAATAATATTTTGTATGTTGTTAGGTATATAAAGATATTTTCGATTTCTTACTTAATAAAGATAAAAAATATATTTAATAAATATAATAAATAATATATATGAAACAATATATATATATATATATATATATATATATATATATATATATATATATATATATATATACATATATATACATATATATATACACATATACACATATATATATACATATATATATACACATATATACATATATATATACATATATATATACACATATATATATATATATATATATATATATATATATATATATATATATATATATATATATATTTATATATATATACAGTCGGACCTCTATATATCTAAAGTCTCTATATATCGAACAGTTGGTGAATCCCCGTTTTCATTAGGTAGAGAAACTATCTCTATATAACGAAAGAAATTTCTATATATCGAATTTTTTTCCTAAAGATTCTTAACGTGGCACGTGGTTTTTCTGTCCCGTAAAGATTTTTCCCTTAGAGATTTTTTAGACGTTGATGAAGGCATCATTGTTTCCGATTACCCCACAGATGACGACATCTTATACTCACTTCAGAAAGAACAAACTGACATCCAAGAAGATGAAGAGACTCTAACTGAAGCAGAAATTGATAATCCTTCGAAAAAGAAATGCGCGCAGCATTTCATGTAATCCGTCGTGGTCTTCAATTCGTGGAAAATGTCCCGGAGGCAGTATTTAGTGGACTTATTAAGTGTGAACACTTTTATGATGAATTTTCTTCTAAATTTATTGTGCAACAAGACATTCGAAAGTTTTTTACAAAAATGTAAATCAATTGCGTTTGTATTTAAAGGTATGTAAATTTGGTTTGATAACTAAATCTAGTATAATTAATTTATTGATATTTTTTAATCGATAATAATTTTCATTTATGAATGTAGGTAATTTGTAGTAATGTGATACATATTTAAATTTTTTGATATGAAAGTGATTTCGTATATTAGAAGAAAATGCACATTTTTCTTGCAATACAACGTATTACCAATATTTTAAGCATAACCGTTTCTATATATCGAAATTTCTATATATCGAATTTTTTTCGGGAACCGTCGACTTCGATATATGGAGGTCCAACTGTATATATATATATATATATATATATATATATATATATATATATATATATATATATATATATATATATGTATGTATGTATGTTATATATATCATGTTTTTAAGTTATAGCTTTCCTTAGATGTTTGTTTGAAAATCCTATGCTGTCAGAACATTTAATGATATTCTTGAATTTCCTCAATAAGTCTTAAATCTTCCGATTTAAAGTTGCATAGTTTGATAAAATGTTGATTAGATGTTTGATTCAAGGCTGGAAGAATGCTACATATCTCGAAAATTTTTCATATCAGTTCGGAGCATTTTTAGCATGACATATGAAATACATTTTTTCTCACAACAGAGGGTCGATTACAGGGTACAGTTTGTGGACGCTGAATGTTTATTTTGCTGTCTGAGGGATGCATATGAAAGTAATCACATTACACCCGATCGATAAGCGATTGTACACATAGAAAATAGATTCATTTGATTTTACTGTTTATGATCCCCCCCCCCCCAAAAAAAAAAAAAAAAAAAAAAAAAAAAAAAAAAAAAAAAAACCCTAAGTTTGTTGATTCATCTGAATCGAATATGAGTTAAAATGAGATATTGATTGCACTTTCATTTTTTTATGAAAATAACAAACTGGCAAATGGGGAAATTTCAGTCTCTAAGTTATTCAAAATTAGGACTTAAAAATTAATATAAATATTATTTTATTAAAATTTTATTTGTGAGTTTTTTTTTCAGCTGTTCAGCTAGATTTATCGAACTTGTTTTTGGTTATATATCTGATATCCAAGTCTGAATATTATAATTACTTATACATGAAAATGCACAGAGCTGAAGATTTCTGTGTATAACGTGTTTCTGTATGTTGAGCAGAATGTAAAAAGATTGGGTCAAACTGGAAAAAAATGTCATTTGAACATGACATTTGGTTTGGTACCTATTCATTCAGCTATAAGGGTTTTTAAGCATTTTTTGAATGAGGATATACAAATGAGTTCAGGATTGTAGGATCTTAATCAATAAGAGGAGGTATGCTCTCTTTCACACAAAGTTGTATAACACTAATAAGAAAATATCTCCAGCCATAAATGATCAAAAGTTCGAAGTTCATAAAAATAACATAATTGTAAAGCAATCGACCATAGTATTAGTAACCTATCTATCTATCATCTATCTATATATATATACACACACACACACACACACACACACACATATATATATATATATATATATATATATATATAGTATTAGTAACCTATATCTTTTCATTGAATTTCAAAATTCACTTTTGGTATAGCCATTTCTTATAAGTTTAAGATTAGAGCAATCCACTGCTGTTTTTCTGCAAGTAATGGCCAAGGATTTGAGACAAATTTCAGTTCCAATCCCATGATTTACGGCCTGCAAAACGAAGGCACTCAATAATTTCTGCTGCTGCCAGCTGGCTGATTTTGAAACGTCTTAGAGCAAACCTCACATTCATTGGAAGGACATAAATATGATTTTACAATTAATGAGCATGAAAGAAGTCTGCAGGAAATACGGACAGAGAACAAGGAAAATGTAATGGTTGCTAGGAAAGATAGATACAGGAACTGGTTTCTGTGAGTGAAATTTATCGAGGAAAGTGTTTCAGTATTGTAGATGATACTTCAGAAGAGAATTTTTCTATTTATTTTTAGGAAAAATATCCGTAAATTGGAAGAGGGCTGAAGAAATTAATTCACTCTGGACGCGGAAAGGCAAATAAATTTCTTGAAAATTCTGAATTTTCATTTGGATGTATAATTTTGGTAAGTGCGTGGAGATTAATTTTATCCCAAATGCTCGTGTAAAATGAAGTAATAAATGCAAATAAAAGGTTTGCTGATAAAAGTTATAAAACTGCATATAATCAGATTTTAAACAAAATCTAAAGAAAATTTCGACGTGTAAAATTGAAGTCATCGTAACGTATATTCTGAATGGACAATATTGTTCATTGGGGATTTTTCAAATATACGTCACGATGACACCCTTTTCGCATGGCGAAAGTTTCGTATGTTCTGAGATAAATAAACTGAACTCGTTGCTTAAGTTTGACGAAATTTTCATAATTGTTATTACTTAACCTGTATTGCTATGTTAATTTCTTATTTTTAAACCACTAATGAATGACTCAGGATAGAATTTAAAACATTTTTATATGAATTAAAAAAAATTGTCTATTCAGATACTTTAGATTTTGCGATGCATTTTTTTCATTGAATATTTTATTGTTTCGAAAACCTGGGTTTCTATACTCTGCTTTTTTTATATACACGAATGGTGGACTGTACTTGCCAAAATAAATAGTTATGTACATCCGTATACGTATAAATACCACATACAAAAATTTCAGTCATCACACAAAGAAACATGCCAGTTTATTGAAAATAATTCTTTTTCCGTAATAGTTAATATTTATGGAACTCTATAAAAAGGCTTAGTTGACGGACAGTTATCCAAACCAGCAGGCATTTGTCGATTAAGATGAAAGATATTAGGACAAATTTAGAGCCAGATCTCAGCCTGAGAGTTAACGATGCTATGTACTAACCCTATTGGATTCACTCACCTCAATGTTAAGCTATGGAGAAAATTTGTCTACGATTTACAACTACATAAATGCTGATAATCAAATAAAAAGGGTATTTTAAAACAGCCTGAACTTTTCTGCACCTTACAACAGGATTCTTTTTATAAATTTCGTCCACCGAAGGAATGTGTGAGCGTTTAAAACACACTATGCCAGATTTTTTTTCAGAATAATTGGAATTTTAAAATATTATTTGCATGTTTTTAAATGAAAGATGACCCAATGTGTAAATTTTCTTTCTCTATTACGGAGTACAATTTTAAAAAAAAATCTAAGGGGGGAGATCACCTTAAAACCTTCCCAAAACACAATTTTTTATTATGATTTAATTTGAAGAATGGCATGTAAGGAATGTTTAAAAAATTTAAGTCGATACTGCAATTAGAACCGATTTTATGGCCAAATGTATAAAGCTAATAGTACAGCAATTTATAGAAACTTTAAACTTTAAATGGCTTTTTTCTAAAAACTGTTATTTTCAAACTTGTGACTACAATTTCTTCAAAACTAATGGTCACAAATTGCTAAAATTTTGTATACATTTATTTCTAGTATGTTTATACAATTTCCACCTAAATTTAGGTAAGTACATATTACTAATTTTTTCACAGCAATTTTTTGTGAAAAAATTTTATGATATTTCTTGTATATTACAATACATTTGCCCGAAAAAAATATTTTTATGTGAAATTTGGTAAGTATTTTAGGTGTAGATTAAAGTATAACCTATGGATAGAATATATACAAATAATTTAATATATATCTCTTATAGTTTTAAAAACAATCTGTACGCAATGCATTCATTATTCATAATGCATTATTTATTTTTTTACATAAAATAATTTCTAATAACCTCCCAACAATTCTGCTTTTGTTTTTTAATAGATAAAGCTTTTTACAATTCACCGTAAAAAATTGGTTTAAATTAATTAAAAATTAACTGTTTGACAACACATTAACCTGGTAGTAATATAGGGCATTTTTACGAGTGCAAAGGTGATCTCCCACCTTTCCAAGTCGGCAATCTTGGACAAACTTTCTCCATAGGTTCGCATTGAGGTGAATGAATCCAATAGAGTTAGTACACAACAGCCTTAGAAGAGTAGGCAGACAGACGCCAGGGTCGTATCTGAAGGGGAAAAAAATTAGATTTGTATTTTCTCAGATAAAAAAAAAATTCATTTCGAATTTTGTCACGATTTCAGATGGTAATAAGTCTGTAATACGGTGCAGTAAAAAACAGTCTCCTTTAAAAAAACAAAACATAAATAACTGACACTGTCTCAGGATGATTCTTTCACTACGAGAAAAAAAAAATTAAAACTGATAAATGTAAGAAACAGCTTTACTTACCTGATCACGCGAGGAATTTGATTCACTTTTTAACGTCTTAATTATCAATCCCAGGACTAAACTTCATTTATGAAGTAACCTACGACGAAGAAATAAATGACTTTTTAATACCTGGACCTCGAAATCTAACTTTTAAAACTCAACAGCATCATTTATCAGTGGGTATAATAATAACAAAGCAACTTCATTAGCCATTATTCTTCGTGATAAATTATCGAAGTTATCGAATTTTAAGATACCTTCTAAAAGACCGGTGTTTGCTTCTCAATCTTTTCCCCCCAATTAAGAAAAATAACTTAAAAAAATAATCAATATCTAATCTTTTAATCATGAATTTTTATTCTTAATTACAAAAAAAAAAATGATACAGCGAAATGAGGCAGATTGCAAGTACCTATTCTTGAAGGAAATCTGTTTTTAAGCATTCAGTTATCAATCACCGATTTCATTTTAATCGATCACGAAATCACTCCCTTACTCTTATTCTATAAGGGGGGGGGGGGGCTGATCTAAAAACATTCGAGCAAGTCATCCGAGCATGATGCATCACATGATCTTCGATGACCCCTCACACCCACTGGCATACGCAGGACGTACCGTGCGTATTTTAGTTCGTGCTGAATATAAATATATACAGATCAGCTCCGGCCTCCAGGCATCAAACTTAAAGGTGAAAAATTAATTTTCTACATCGGAAGCATTTTTTCGGGGGGCCCCCCTCTCTTGGTGAGAGGGATATGGGTAGTTAATTTATTGCATGGAGTTAATAATACAACGTGTTCTGTTTGCACTAAACCAGATGCTTAGAACTTCATGAAATTGAAATTTTCACAGCCATATGGCAGGGCTAAGTGCTGGAACTGACGCAATAGGGAGGAAACGTCACAGAGGTAGCAGTAGTAGTTTAATAGATTGTTGATCACCGATGAAATATGATAGATTCGCATTAATATGTATGATGGGCGCGTTCATACACACATACATTTTTAATACCCACGTATCCCATTAAATAATATGACACATATACGGTACTTTAATTTTTTTTATTAGAATTTAGGTTTGAATCTACAAAATTACAACTCTGGAATGGTAACTAAATCTTATACGCTGCTTATCTCGCAAACTGTTATATGAAAGACGGAAGCAGATAATAATAGTAATAAGCTAATCATCTCGATTAATATTTTATTTTTTACCTTTTTAAAGAAAAACAAAGGGAATTTTAACCTTTTCCTTACGGGGGGGGGAATAACATGTATCCCAAGATTACGGGCCAAAGAATGAATATATATATATATATATATATATATATATATATATATATATATATATATAATTATATTATATCTATATAATATAAATATAATATATATACATATATATATACATATATTATAATATATATAATAATATATATATACATATATCTATATATATATTATATATATATATATAATATATATTATATATTCTATAATATATATATATATATTATATATATATATATATAACCCCTTAATGGCCGTTCTTGCAAAGGGGTATGTAATTTCCCGTTCTAAAGAAGGAATCGGAGAAATGGGCCCCGTATGCTAAAAGTTAACCTTATTGAGTATTTCCTGTCTTGTATATTTTTATGAGATGAAAATTCTGATGAAATTAACACCTTTGATACCTTCGGGGTTATAATTATAATAAACCATAGAAATTAATTTTTATCGTGTTCAAAAGGGCAATTAGACTTTACAATAATTATCGTAAACTCGGTATTAAAATTTAGGAATTCTAGTAATTTCTTTTATGCTGACGAGAAAAAGTTTCTCTTGATTATCAGGAATATTTGCATAACAAAACCTGCAGTATATACTGTAGTAGCTAATCTGTACGGTATCACAGAAAAAAAAGAATCAATAATTTCAAACATGAATACATTATTTGAAAACTAACGAAAATGTTTCACCCAGTGATAAATGAATAAGTGATTTTCACAGCAATATATAGTAAAGAGTTTCATTTTATTCTGCTCTGGAGGTTTTTTTTTATAGCTATTTATTTCTTGATGAATCTATCAATAATTTTTTTTTTTTAAACAGGAATAGAAATAGGGCCGAAAAGTATATTTTCAACTTTAAACAGAAACAGAGTTTCATTCAGTATACGTGAAATTCTTTTTGATATGTAGATATCACATATGCCTATTCACGTATGACAAAATTTCTTGTAAAGTTTACAAGAGTGGTTAATGAACACAATGTGTTTGAGATTCTGGATATTTTGTATTGCTTTTATATACATGTGTGCGTGTATTATTAGATAACGCTGTAGTGTGTTAATATACAGCACGCGTATCAAGTGGAGATGAAAATATGGAGTAAAAATTATTATAATACAAAGAAAATAATTTTTTTCTGTTTCAATTTCTGAGAGCCATAAATGCTGTTAATTGACAATATTTTTTCTGTTTCTTGCATCGTGTATAATTCATATCATGTTTTTTATAATACGAATAAATACATATATTTCTGTGCTTAAATAAAAATTCTAATTTAAAAATACAACATCTGCGTGATAAATACCTAATACCAAGTAAAAGCTTCATGTAAATGCTTTATGTAAGCTTTATGTATAGCTTAATGTCAACACTATCTACTAAAATTTTGAGGAGAATTTTTATGATAATAAAAAAAAATCAATTTGTTCGGTCAACTTTACTGAGTTGGACGTTCCTGTGAAATTGTGCGTCTAATACGGGAAGCTGTCAACAAAGAGACCTTGGATATATCTTTTTCCTTTTTCAATTTCCAAGAGCCATAAATGTTGTAAATTGACAATATTTACTTTTTTCTGTTTCTTGCATTTTTTATAATTAACACCTATTTTTTTGTAATACGAGTAAACACATATTTTTCTGTGCTTAAATAAAAATTTTAATTTAAAAATACAACAAATGTATGATAAATGACTTATACCAAGTAAACGCTTCATGTAAATGACCACTACCTACTAAAAGTTTGAAGAGAAATTTTATTATAATAAAAATAAATTGTTCTGTCAAATTTACTGAGTTGGACATGCCTGCGAAATTTTTCCACTGATACGGGACGCTATTAACAAAGATACCTTCAATACCTATATATTTTATTTTTCCAGTAGTTACATAATTCTACAATAATTCAAATGTTTGCCATTATATGAATTTTTGCTAAACAGAATTTTTGAAACTCCTTGGTTCACAGTCTTGACAAAACACTTTAGTATTACTTTTTAACCATGCTTTGGAATATTTATATTAATTAGCTTTTTGATTACATATAGAACAACCATTGGATGTATTTATTCACCAACAAACAATCAAACAAACAAAAATTACCTTGCGCTTTTCTTATGACTTTACCTGTCTTCCTTTTATTGAATGTATGCATTCAATTAATATTTTTTGTCTATAAAAAATGTAAAGTTGATTAAACATATTAAGTGGGTTTTTAAATGTATTTTATATTTTCTTTGAGTTTAATATTCTTTCGCATTTTATTCACATAAAATGGACACATTGATTCCTAATTTTAGAATTCGCAGTTTTATTACTATTACAATTATAAATTTCAAAAACCTTATACGAAAACCGTATAAGGTTTATGAAGTTATTATTGCATTATTAAGATTATTATTAGCAATTAAAGAACATCGCATACTGATTTTATCATCGAACATTAGCCATTTCATGAATATAGTCTATGAGCTGACTATGTCTATAGAGCATCTTAAATCTTGCTCTTAGTGTTGTCTTTATTTTTTATTTATTTATTTATTTATTTATTTACTTGATGATACCCTAGGTGGTAAATGGTTACGGAAGATGTTTATTTTTACATGAAATTATCATTTACTTTTGAATTGTTTTATTACTTCTTAAAAATTGAGTTGGAGTTTGGGGCGAAAGAATTGCTGAAAATTTGTTGTCATATTTCTTAACGAAATAAATACTCAGTGATTGAGCACTCTTAAATTTCAGCACTCAAATCATATTTACAATATTATCAGCATTTTTATAAATATATTTAATTGGAAAATAGCAGAAATTTTGAAATAGATATTGATACATGTTTTAGAGGTTTTGATGTAAAGTTTGAATTTCAAAGAAAAAATTATAAGCAAGCCAAGTCTTACGTAAATTTTTACATAAAATAATCATTTACTTTTGAATTGTTTTATTACTTCTTAAAATTTGAGTTGAAGGTTGGGGCGAAAGAACTGCTGAAAATTAGTTTTCATATTTCTTAATGAATTAAATACCCAGGGATTGAGAATTGATAATTTTCAGTATTTAAATCCTATTTACAATATTATCAGCAGTTTAATAAATATAGTCAATTGGATAATAACAGGAAATTTGAAACAGACATTGATACATGTTTTAGAGGTTTTGATGTAAAATTTGAATTTAAAAGAAAAAAATTATCGGCTATATAAGCAAGCCAAGTCTTATGTAAATTTTTACACGAAATCATCATTTACTTTTTAATTGTTTTATTACTTCTTAAAATTTGAGTTGGAGGTTGGGGCGAAAGAATTGCTGAAAACTTGTTGTCATATTTATTAACGAAATAAATACCCAGGGATTGAGCACTGATAATTTTCAGTATTTAAATCTTATTTACAATATTATAAGCAATTTAATAAATATATATAATTGGATAATAACAGAAATTTTGAAATAGATATTGATACATGTTTTGGAGGTTTTGATGTAAAGTTTGAATTTAAAAGAAAAAAAATTATTGGCTATATAAGCAAGCCAAGTCATGTAAATTTTAAAATGAAATCATCATTTACTTTTGAATTGTTTTATTACTTTTGAAAAATTTAGTTGGAGGGGGGGGGGGGCTTAAGAAATGCTGAAATTTCGGTGTCATATTTCTTAACGAAATAAACAACTACCGATTTAATACAAACAAATTTTAGCATTTAAACAGTATTTACAATATTATCGGCAGTTTAATATATATATTTATTTAAGGAATAATAAGAATTTTTGAAAAAATATTGACTCATGTTTTCGAGGTTTTGACGTAAAACCTCGAAATTCAAAAGAAAAAAAATTATCGGATATATAAGCCACCAAGTCTTCAAAAAAGTGTGTCTTCCGAGCAACCCCTTCTGTACCCTCTAGTGAACACCGCTGTGGGGTCACGGCCACCATCCGTTAGAGCTCGGGCGGCAGGCATCCGTCATCTGCCCGGGTAAGCGACCGGGCCGCCTTCCGCTGCTTTGTTTCCCTCTGCTAGAGCCGTTGAACCCTCACGGCGCATGTGCCCCGCAGCAATAGCCGCAACCGCGCCGAGTCGATGGCGTTCGCCAGCGGCGAGTGGGTGGGGCCGATAGCCCCTCCCAGTTTTCACACCAAAGGGTTTCAATTTTAAATAAATTAAAAAATGGGAGGTGGTCTCTGAAACAGGGGTCCGTAGGTGAAGGGTGGAATGTAATTAGAGATGTTAATGAGCGAAGGGGCGGTGATGTTAAGCTCTGTTTACTGCGAGGGAAAGAGTTAATTTTTGTATATGTTTGGGTCAAATTGTAAAGATTTAGATGCATTTTATTTATTTTTTACTCGTTTTGAAAAGAGTTAGGCAGAGAAAAAAACATATTACACTTTTTAATGATAAAATTTGAATTCGAGTTAAGGAATGACTAGGAGAGATTATACACAGTGGTTTCTTGCCATTCGACATCATTTATTCCAAAATATAATGGTGATTATTGATGAATATATTCATAT
This sequence comes from Dolomedes plantarius, assembly GCA_907164885.2. Taxonomy (NCBI): domain Eukaryota; kingdom Metazoa; phylum Arthropoda; class Arachnida; order Araneae; family Dolomedidae; genus Dolomedes; species Dolomedes plantarius. Next base: position 66,050,575 of record OU015498.1, on the reverse strand, counting down.
TGTTTTAGAGATGAGCAAATATGTGAAAATAAATTCAAAACCCTCACATATATTACTGTTAAAATTTCAATTTTTATTTACATACATACATAGATAAGTTTAATCCCAAAAATGTGCGTAAAAGTATAAAATTTGTTTATTGATTTTCTTCTCAGCTTTCAATTTCTCAACATATAACATATGCTTTTTTTCGGGGGGGGGGGGGCAAAAAATAATAAATTCATATAACGCTAATTTTTTTCTATAATTTGACATTTCTTGAAAACATGTGTTTTTCTGGTATCATAGTACATATTGTGTGTCTCTGTTTAGGTCTCAAACCTTAATTTCTAAAACCGTTTATATTCAATAGAATTTTCTTTTCTTCACATTTTGATGACAAAATGTGCAAAGATCCAATGGATGTTTCAAAGCAAGTTAAACGATTCTAATATTCTTTAAGTTCTTGACGCTTAAAACGAAACAAAACAACAACAAAAGCAACAAAATATCGTGGTGACATAATTTTACAGACACCAAGCATGCTGGAATCTAAGACTGCTTCATATTTCTTTCTTTTTTAGTACAGATTAGGTTGTCGAAATTTTTTGTCTTTATAGGGACTTCACATTGGAATATTCTCTCCGAAACGATAATTTTTCTTATCATTTTCACATTAACTGTGAAGGGGAAGATCAATACTCTTCAATATTTTTAAAACTTTTTAGTTTTACTTTTTTAATTGAAATTTTCAGTGTCAATTTCAGTTCTGTTAGTGAATTCGTTGTCTTTTCGTTTATACTACACATTTCTCATAGTGTATGCGAAGATATCTACAAAGTCCTGAATACACCCGAGAAATAAAATGAATATTATCTTAACAGCAGTGGTGGAGAAAACACCGCAAAGGCCCTTCGAATAACAGATTTTTGAGGTCTCAATTTCTCTCTCAGGACATGTTTTCATGGTTCTCCAACTCTGAGGGCAACATGTAAGCCTGTGATGCCTTACGTTTAACTTCTTTGCAACTATTTTTTACTATACTTATATATACATACTTATATATACATATTTACTACTTACATATATCCATTTAATATATATATATATATATATATATATATATATATATATATATATATATATATATATATATATATATATATATTTTTTTTTTTTTTAAATGGATATATGTATATATTAAATGGATATATGTATAAAATTTTTCGTCGCAAAAATTGAATTTTTACCAACAACCAACATTTTGGGACGTTTGTGCCATAAATAATGGTTCTTAATATTTATCTTACAGCAGCCAATCAATATTTGTATAGTATTTTATATCTAAGCAATTTTCAAATATAATTTTAAAAAAAATTCCTTTTGTTATATAGCTTGAAATAATAAATGTGAAAGATTCATAGGGAAATCATAGAGTTTTAAAAATTATTTATGAATAGATTTCTCTATGTACAAGAAATATAATAAATATTTTAAGCACTTCCTTCTAGGAATACTTTTCTTTCTATAAATTAATAGAATTTACTTGTAAGATATTCAGATTCTAAATATTGAGAAACATAATTTTTTTTAAACATTGTTTGAAAGCATGTTGGTCATAGAATTGCGTACGTAAATAATTTTCAACATGCTTCCTCGCAATCCAGATTACTGATTAAAAAAAAATTAGTTCATTAATGAAGAATTTCTGCATTGATTGCAATTCATGATTATGAATTAATCATTTGAATTCAGCTCACCAGTTTGATCAGATGAAAATAACAAGTTTTTTTTTTTTTTTTTTTTAGAGGTCGCAATAAAGACCTCATTTTCAGTAGCCCCGTAATTTTTGGAGGACCTAAGAGCGCACTTGGTACTTCAATACAGTAATCAGCCGGTTCATGTTCCCTTTATATATATGAACTGAAGTACACGCACGATATTTAAGAAATAAGACTGAAAAAAAAAAAAGAATAACGTTTTCGATGACAATAAACTGTTAAACAAATCATTTTTAATGGGGCATGAAAGTGTCAGTGTCAACTGTCTTCAGCCTTGTTAATAGGCATGCAGCATAAATTCTTGTGAGGCATGCTTAGGAATATGTAACGAGTTATTTTCAGCATCTCATCCGCATCGAATCACTCCGATTCGGATTGTGGAATTCAAACATACTGAATACATTTATTCCCAGACACCTCCTAAAGAAGGAAAAGTCTGAACACTTAACTAGAGTATAAATAAAGCAGCATATCCAAACAAAGGGAATTCAAACCTTTGGGAGAGAAAAAAAAGTTCTGCTGGTTTTACTATGCTTTATACTCATGCTGCTTTGTTTGAAGTTCTTTTTAAAGAATTTTTGAACTCTGATAGAGTTATATAAACTGTAGGATTAAACAAAACTCACTTAATTAAAAAAAAAAATACTCCAAGAGAGGATTTTAAACAGTAGGAGGAATTGTAATTGCTTTATATATATATATATATATATATATGTGTGTGTGTGTGTGTATATATATATATATATATACATATAGCTATATATATGTGGCTTGGTACAAGAAGTGCATAAGCCAGTTTTTTCCAAGATGACTTTGCTTATGTCTCTTTAAAAAAATTTTGAAGTACCCAAGTCTGTATAATGGTTTAGAAAAGAACTTGCTATATCCTCTTTATAACGAACTTAAGTTCTTAAAAGATAGAGATATTCCATGATATTTATTCTTGCAATTCTCTTAAGAAATTGTTTTATCAGTCATGTTATCCCATATTGACAAAGATGAATACTCTCAAATGAAAAATAGAAAAATTCGTGAACTTACCGTAAAAAGATAGGCATAATAACTAGTTTTAATTCCCCATTAGATATTAGTATCTGGTGTCATAAAAGGACTTGATTCTGCCACTGTTTAAACATAACAAACCTTTGAAGACCCCTGAATCTTGAACAAAAATTCAGCTAATTTTATTATGTAATATACTGACATAAGTGGCTAAATATATCTATGAATTAATTTAGTGAATATTTCTGATGCATAATAGCGAGAAATTTATCATGGTTAAGAATAAATAACTTTGGCTTATGTGAATAGAAAGCTATTTTTTGATAATTTAGTACATTGATTTAAAGTCTTAATAAAATACAGTAAAACCTCGCAGTAAACCTTACAGTAAACTTAATAAAGTACAGTAAAACCTCGTTTAACCGGCCCTCGTTTATCCGGATCAGATTTTTAGACATCATTCTTAATTAATGTTCACATTAGATAATATTTTTTAACTATGATAGCAAGAACGTAACTACATGTACGCCAAATATTAGCTTTTTAGTTTGATTCAATGTACAGTTTCTGCTTAGATTGTACAAAAAATTATGGTAACAAAATACTTTTTGTTGAGTTTAAGAAAGCTTTACTAGACTTACCAATTCTTTGTTAAGAAATGGTGCGAAAAGTTATTTTTAAATTTTTTAATGTCTTGTAAACAATACCATGTAATTCTGCTACAAAACATAGGTTGTTTTTATCGTAATAAACGGTAAGTCTGCTTATTTAAGGATTTTGTTTTGCTTATCACCATATTACTCGGATTATCCGGACTGCCTATGGTCCAAGTTAGACCGAATAAACAAGGTTTTACTGTATAATAAAGCAATCTGCAAAATCCCACAATGTGTATATGTGTATGTACGGTAAGATTGCCCCAGATAGCTTTATTCACGATGTAATTGTTGACACCTATAAAAATTGTAAAATTTAAAAACAAAACATAACTAATCTTTGTATCAAATTCTTTTTTAGTTATTTTATCTATTGTAAAACACACGATACCAAGAAACCTAGGAATGAAATGCTATCTTTTGACCTTCGAAAAACATTTAGTTTTTCCTGTTTCACTTATAGTTACTGATCAGTGTAGATGAAAGTGAGAAATTAAGAATACTCTAATAACAAACAAATCCTTTACTCTTTCTTTTTTTTTAAAGAAGCAGCTATACATTGATGATGAAAGTGAAGTAGATGAACATTTGATTCAGATCATTTGGATTATACCGTGTCTAATATACTCCAATGAATAGTAATCACTGCTTCGGAAATGTGATTAATGGTCACTTTCCTTTCGACTATAATCAGAATATCTACACATTCAAAAACCTGTTTGATTTTTCGTAGCGAGCTGAATTTTGTTAGATGAAAGCGAAATCGTCCTAAGGCAATAAAATGTAACTCCCTTTAAGGAGAGATGATAATGATAGACTAATCCAGATATTTTTTATGAAATTTAATAATTTTCATCTGTGATAAACTGCAAAATATTTTATCTGTCTATGTCTTGAAGGAGATTATTTTCTAGTTGCTAAATATTAGCAAGCATTAATTTCTAATTTTGATGATAATTTTTTTTCATAACTTTATAATGCTCTCGAACACAGATCAGATTTTTTTTAACGACCAAGGAACAGCCTGAATACCTGGCATAAAAGTATTTTTAATAGTCTGAAGTCTAGCAGAGAATTTTAATTTCAGCTTGAGTTTCAATCATTAATTACAAAAATTATATGGCAGCTTATAGAAACATTTCAATTTAAAAGTGATGAATACAAACTTGGAGAAAGAACTGGTCATTTTCTCTTGCGAATGGTTAATAGCAGAATATTTTATAACATTGAGATGAATTATTTAATAACTTTTGGGGAATGTTACATTTCCCCATTAATCTGTCTGTATTTTTCAATACTTTTAACAGCATCATGAAACTGTATATAAAATTCAATTTGCATAAAATGCTATTCAGTAGATTATAATCTAATGAATTTTCCAGATGTCTGTACTTTGCTTAGTAGTGTAGATTACAGGATTTATGGACTCGATAGAAAGCGAAATAAGACATCTCACTGTCACATATGCAGAATCATTTAAAACATATGCAGTGATATAGGGAGGTATATAGCAGTACAGCAATATACAGTAAGAACACGGCTTTTATGATGTGTGTATTGTTTAGAGTAATTGGCGTTACTATTAATTATGAAAATTTTTAAAACAACCTTTTAATATCTTAACGAACTTCATGAACTTGCATTATCAAGCATATAAGTTCTAAATCAAGGCCAGTAGAACATAAGCACCTTAATCAGTTTCTAAAAGTTCCATAATTTATTTTTATATGAGAAAACCAAATATATGTTTTCATCAAGTAATTTTATACTTAGGTATTCTAAACTTCTGTAAACTCCATGAAATTTCTTTGTTTAAAGTGTACAAAAAATTGCTGAAAACCGAAAGATTTTGTGACATTTTCACCGATTAAGAATTAAAAAAAAATAAGCCACTTAAAACTACATCTGAACTTAAGGTAGATGAGTTTGAAAGACAGAGGTCCTATCCCGTACAGGTTCTTCTTAGTCCCGGTGTTAGCGCATCACATTCTGAGACGCGCCACCTAGTGGTGTTAACGAATAATTTAAAGAAAGGGTGAACATTAGTCTTTCGGGTGAGTGAAAAAGTTTGTTTAACGCATTTCATAGTAAATTCTTTCACAGTCGTCAAAACACAATACCTCAAAATCACACAATATTGCTGCTGACGTCCAAACGAAACAAACAAACAAACAAAAAAAAAAATGTATTAAGTGAATTTCACTATTTTTCTTTAACTTGGTTGTCTCTAAAGCTTTAGAAATGTGACCTCTGTGATTAGATTACCATTGGACGAAACTCAAAATTAAATAAAAGAAATCAGTTGAGAATATAATTGTTATATCAGACAACAATGACAACAATTCTAATCAAACAGATGAGGCTCTAAACTTCTACTACCTTATAGTGACTGAAAGCAAGGAAAACTATATGTTATATAACATCTAATACCACTCTGTTAAAAATAAACATAGAGTTAGATACTGGAAATGATGGGAACGGAATTCTTGATAAAGATAAGTGCAAATGATGCATGAACTAAACTTCACTACATATTACATTAAAATACTTATATGTCTGTTTCTCCATACATATATATATATATGTCTTTCTTCTCCTCTCTCTCCTTGTGTGTGTGTGTGAGTGTATATAAATATTGTCCTATAGACAAAAATACATCATGCATATAAATGTATAGTATATAAATATATTTTAGTTTAATAAGCTATCTCAAAATTTTGGGTAAACAAAGCGTTAATTTTTATCGCAAGTTCATGACAATTTTAACAAATATCAAGTAAATTTTTATAACGATACGAACGTTATTTGTATTTATCCAGTATGGGGAAAAGGGAATAAATAGTTAAAGATATACTGATATGTAACTTTCTAGTATCAGAGAATAATGTTTAGGTAAAGTGATGACTTATTAACAACTTGATTCTTGAAATTTATCAACACGTGATCCATTAAAAGTCACTCGTACAAAATGACTCCAGCGTGGGATGCTTGGTTAAACCGTCCACTTTAATAACCAGAAAATTCTCTGGAACTTTTATCGTACACGGTTCGCGTACCGAGTCATTTTCTAAATCATAATGAAGTACATTAGGTGGGAGTAACTGATTTGTTAACGTTACAGAAAACAATCCTATAGTAACCCTTAAGACGTTATTGAAAAATATACCTTAAAAAATTACGAGGCTATATTTATGTACGGAAATTCATCAAGGGTGTGGCTACAGATATACACCTTTAATGCACTTCTTGGGTGTGGAACTGATGTAAGCATTAAATATACAAATACATAATATGAAAATGTAAGTATGTACGAGTACAAAATTGAAATAGCTGGGAGATGAGATTTTTTAATGCTGTTTTTATTTAGTTCTCTTTAGCGTAGTGTCCCAACCTCCGGAGTGAGGTTAATAGGGCCAACTCCCCAGGATTCTGAATATGGGAGAGAAAAGGATATTCCTACGGTAAAATTTCCATCATCTCTCCAGAAATTATAATTTCTTTTTTTCTGAAACGGAAAATTTTCTCTGAAAAGTAATTCTGGTTGAGCAAACCATTTTGGTGATACCACCATTTTGTGCTTTTCTAGGTGGCTCTCAGAGAGTAAGAGAGGTAAATCATTTTGTAAGAGGCAAAATTGAGGCTTTCTTAATAATCATAATTTTCCATTTGCAATAGGCAACTGCGTGTGATACCAAAGCTTTCACTTTGATTACAAGTCAAAAACTGTAAACAATAGCACCCTAATAATTATTATACAGTAACCCCAAAATTAGTAGTAAAAGAACACAACCATTTTTCTTGAAATTTGGCTTCGAGTTGTCTAATTTAATGAATTTTTAGTTACGCTTCAAAGGCTTTTATGATTAGTCATCATTATAATTAGACGAAAGGTTGGTAGAAAATTGTTAATTGCTGCCATCTGTCGGCTGGAATAAAAAGCTTTTATTTGAGAGTGGACGTTATTTAAAAAAAAAAAATGCTTTTTTTTCCGTATAAATCCTTTTGTGCTTTTCTAGAGAGTAAGAGAGTAAGAGAGGTATACCATCAAGTATTTTTTTAGATGGCAATTTAACCACCCAATATAAAGAGAAACAATGAACACTTGTTTTTCAGTTGAGTTCTTAAATTGTGGGCTGAAATATTTAATTGTGTTATTCAAAATAAATGATTCTTTCAGTGCATACTACATTTCTGTCATTCTCCAAAACCTACGAATCATAAGAAGTGCACAGCAAACGACGGGTGGCTCCTTTTTATATTCTCAGGCAAACTGACTTTTATTACGGGAAGCATATCAGTGCCTGCAATTTCCATCAAGTGGATTATTTACTGAAACTATTTCATTTGTCTAATTCGAAGCTTCATTTAAAGCAATCTACACGTTTACAATCTCAGACAACACTACCGTTAATTATTCTTTTATGAACAGCACATCATTTGTCATTAAGTTCATGCTCACCATATGAACTACACTTTTCTCTCACATTAGAAGGAATTACCACATTTCAAAAGGTTTATGAATGGCCTTCCAAGAGACTCCTTTTGATTGAAGCCATTTCAAACAAATACTTCCTTAGATTCCCCGCGAATGCTGGCGTCTTTGCTGTCAGCAAAATAGTCTTCAGCGAGATGCAAGAACTAGCATCTATACACACACATACAAGTAATTTTAATTCACACTTATTTCCTTCAAATCCACGCGAATTTGCAGCTCTCTCGCAATGCACAGTTACGTCGGCGAGCCACGGTAAATAATTCATATTAATTCAAGCGAACTGTAACATCTTATTAAAATCTTTGTGTCGCAAGGAGGTTTGGCAACACCTGTTCGCGCGCTCCCCCCTTTTGATTAGGAATCTCTCCGAGATTGGTTTTATTCTCCGAGTACTCCATAATATGAGCTTTGACGTGACTTTTGATATGAAAATGCGTTTAAACGCGGCAGAATTGCCTGGGCGAAGTGTTTTCGCTTTCGTCTGAGAAAACACTAGTATGGTAATGTTATGAACAATGCGCGTAAATGAGTGGCTTTGAAAAGGGAATTTATTATTAGAATACGGGAGTATGTTTGTAATATGCGTTCATAGAAAATTAGAATTTTCCTCCTGTGGGCTGCTTGCATCAATACATTTATTATTTGGTATCTGTAATTATATACGCAACGAGTGTACATGCATAAAGGCGCAATTATGTACCGGGCGAGGTATTTTTTTTTTCTCTGTTCATATTTACACAGCCCTTAAAAATCATTTGAATGCATGAAATTCTCGATTAAAATTGGCTCCTTTCGTAAAAAAAAAGGACTCGATTAAATATTAAAAGTATTTTTAAAACTGGTAAGAACAAATATAGAACAACCTTTCGGTTTTTTTTAAAGACATATATAGTAGAGTGGTGTAACTATAAAATAAATTTCAATGAAAAATTTAATTTAAAATCTATTTAAATTAAATTTTTGTATTTTCATAAAAAATCATTAAAAATAGTTAATGATTTTTTTATTAAAATAGATTAAATATTAAAAGTATTTCTAAAACTGATAAGAACAAATATAGATCAATCTTTTGGTTTTCTTTTAAAGAATATATAGTAGAGTGGTGTGACTATAAAATAAATTTTAATTAAAAATTTACTGTAAAATATATTTAAATTAAATTTTTGCATTTTAATAAAAAAAATCGTTAAAAATAGTTCAATCAATTTACTCAATTTAACGATGAAAAGGTGAAAATTTTTAGTTTATGAAATACATGCGTCATCATCTCAGAGAACTCGTCACTTTGTGTGGACAATATAATTTAGAACTACATTAGAACCTTTCTTATAGTCCGTTTTGAATAAAATGATTTCTAAATAAAACTGGAACTGAAAAAACAGGGAAGCCACTGAAATTAAGTGAAAACATTTTAATTATATGTGAGTAAGTAACTTCCACATCTAATTACTTTGTTATTTCAGATTCCACACCGTTTTAAAAACAAAAATGGCAGAGGGAGAGCTAGGGAGATTCTTCGGATTAAACAGATTAACGCGTTTAGGTGGCCTCGTGCTTAGTTAGTATTCAAAGCCAGATTTAAACATGTCACTGAGCATGCGCAGAAACAAATTAATGTGTTTATGCGGCCTCGTGCTAAGTGAGCATATAAAGCCAGATTTAAACTTGTGGCTGAGCCTAAGCAGAAAGCAAATTTTAGTTGTAAATTATCGCTAATTTATAGTAGAATTTGCTGTTACAAAAAACAAATTTGACAAATCTACAGATTACAATCATTCGTTTAAGACAAAAATGGAGTAATTTGATGCAGTAGTTTTCTCTCACGGACTGCCCAAAAAATCGGCTTAGTAACTTAGATATATAGACGTTGAGCATAACGCCCAAATTTAACTAAAATTTTCAGAGGGAAGTCCTGGACATGCTCAATTATATTTAAAAATAACATGTATATCTACTTGCTATCAGACTCTTTAAAGTTTAGAAATATTTTCACAGACATTATTTATAACCATATAAATTACACGTTCAAGTTCTTCCTTTGTAGCCTCAATTTAGGGTTTATGGATTTATACAGATGTCCACTCCTACATACATACACACATATCGCACCTCTACTAGAAGAGTGTTACATCTCAAAATAGCCATATTATCAGGAAGAGCCATTTCCTTTCTTCTTTAGCTCTTCCTGAAAATATGGCTATTTTCAGGCTCTTCTAGCTAAGGACCACTGCTAGAAGAGTGTTACATCTCAAAATAGCCATATTTTCAGGAAGAGCTAAAGAAGAAATGAAATGGCTCTTCCTGAAAATATGGCTATTTTGAGATGTAACACTTCTAGCAGAGGTGCGATGTATGTACAGATATCTAGCCGGACCATATTTAAAATTACTTTAGAAAGCTATGAAGTCCATTAAGAGAGTCCGTGGCAGAATGTTATGGCTTAATGGTCAACAAACATGTCCGGCAATTAAGAGTTGTCAGAATATCTATACGCAAGCACTCGTAAATGAGACTTTTAGCTCAAAATGAGATTTTACAGATAGTGATAATTAAACTTGAAAGATTTCACTATATGGTGGATTGTATGGTTGTGTGACGTTTGTATGAGTTCATGTTTGAAAGTCAGCATATCTTCCATTATCAAAATCAGATACCTCAGATTAGATGGTATATCAGATTAGAAGGTATCAAAATCAGATACCTTCGTGATATTTCCTAGTTTTGTTTTTCCATTTTCTTTTTTTCAACTACAAAGGAATCATACCTGAATAAAGCAGTTTTCCCCGAAAACAGCGCGAAAACTTATGAGAAAAACTGCTAATAGCGAACTTGGTCTCCAAAACGATATTCCACTTAAACTTTCCTGGCGATGTGATGCAGTGTTATGTTCAATTATTTCCCTTGTAAAATTTCAGGTAAAACTAAATCCTTTTAGAAAACAATTTCAAATTTGTAGCGATATAGAAGGAAAACTTAATGTCCTTTGAAGTGTTAATCACTTTTTGAGATTATAAAAAATGCGCACTCTTATTTAAACTTCTACGTTCCTACACTAAACGGAATTATAAGTATGCATCTATGATTTAAAAATTAACAAGACGAAACTTCCCCATTGTTTAACTCTTTGAGGGGCACTGTTTGCACAGTGCAAACGCATAAATCTAGCCTTTTTTTTTCACTTGCATTCAATGTATTTCAGTTAAATGAGAAGAAAAATGGTTAGTACTGCCATCTGTTATCAGTTTAAGGAAGTAAAAACATTTTGCAACCTTTAATTGGAAAAAAATTCAAGATTCTTTAGGTTAAAAAAAATTGGGAAAAATATCTGCACCTTGCAAGCGGTGGAGATTGCTGTCCCTGAGAGTGTTAACACGGATTTTTTAGATTTGCGAGGTCAATTGAAGCACCCCCTAAAGCTGATGTATAAATTCGTAACATTCGCCAAAGATGTAAAAATTAGGTTTAAAGTGATTAATTTATCTTTACAGATAAATTTACTAAATGTTTTTAAAATTGAAATCAAAGTGATTTAGTTTATTTGAAGACCAATGTAGCTGATTGGTATGCTTAAACTTTAGTGTAAAATAAGACAAAAGTTTTTATATATAAGATTGATAAACATATTATATGTAATTGAATGAATGGTTTCAGATTTTCAAATAAATTTATACGCATGCATTTTAGTTTCCAGTTTTCACGGGGTAGTACTTTTAATTCTTAAGTATAAAACATGATTTTGCATGCAGTTCAGTCGTAAAGTCAAGTTTTCAACTAGCATTTAAGTAAAAGTTAGAATTCAGGGGTTTGATAACGTCTGGAAATTTAGAATGCATCTCAAATCTCAAGAAATTGAGCATTTTACAGCTCATCAGACTGATTTCGTTTATCACAATAAAAAGTATTAAAATTACCATATATAGAAAGCATTTTTAACTGCAAATATTGTCTGGGGTTCAAGGGCTTTAAGCATCCCATTAACAACGAAGTTAAAATTCATAATAATATTATAATTCTGTAATTAGTAGATAAGCAAATAATTTGAACTTGTTTACATTCAGGTAATTCAAAAGGACATTCATTTTTCAAGTTCAATGTCCATTTTTTTCCAATAATCAAAATTGTTGCAGTTTTTTAAATTTTTCCTCTTTTATTTAATGCTCCTGAAAACAAACTATGCGCTTATATACATGTTTAAGATTAAAAAAAAAAAGATGAAAATTTAATCTAGTGTAGTAAAATGTTACAGAAAAAATATGAAATGGCACCAGTTAGAAATTAAATTAATTAGTTTTGATTTATGGTAAATATAACTGTTATGTATAATTATTGTTTTTTATAAGCACTGATGAGGTTACAGTCGATTTACGAATGTACAATACACATATATTTATAGATATCCATAGCAGTGACTGAGTTCTTAAAAACATCGATGTCCGGACTGAAATTTTCAAAATTGTTCGAAAATTTTGATATAGGCGATACCATTCCTTCTGTTACTGCATTTAATGGATAGCATGTATAGTTTACTAATCCGTTTCGACCACGCCTAACTTAAGTGACCAGAGTTTTTTTTATTTTATTTATTCGGATGGCATTCCAGAATAAATCAAACAAAGAATGAAAAGATAGAATGTTGATTCATCTGTAGTCATTCCATTCTCCTTCTACTGAATTCGAGTTCAAAAAACTCTGTTTAGTAATGAGTTGACAGAAAGAAAAAAAATTAATTTTGTCCCACTATTTTGTCCTATTTAAATTAAGAAAAAGATCACTGTAACTGCGTAATTTTAGTCGGATTAGTAACATTTTACAGAATTTAATTATTCAATACGAAGTAAAAAAGAACAGCTTTCATAATTTGTTTTAGGAAATTAGTGAATAGAAATAAACAGAAAGAATTTGTATGATAATATTTTTATATTTTAATAATCACAGATATTTTATTAGCAAAAGTGGCTTAACTATGCATAATATATCAACATTAGGAATAAAAAAATTTACAGGAATCTTAAAATTTGAACACTAAGTATTTTGAAACTGTTTGTACTACAAGCAAGGTAAGAGAAATACACAGGGAGACTACAATAAAAAGAAATGTATCGTTTTATATTGTTAACACTGGAAATATTGTTTCAAAATTATTTTATGGTATATCATTTCCCCCCCCCCCCATTCCCTTAAATAGTTGAGTAGAATTCCTATGCATTAGGGGAAAATAAAATATTTCTAGTGAACTATTAATTCATTTAATTTCTCAGAAAATATTTAAGTGATTAAAATTCAGTTCAATTATCTTTAGAATAAATTATGGCAAACAATATTTAGTCGGAAAATGAATTTGTTTTCATACAATAGGGTTCGAAGAGTGTATTTTTCTCGAAGATTTTAATTTATTTGGGCACTAAACTAACATCATTTAGATGAAAGTAACCGAGAACAACACTACAGCTCAGGATGAATTTTGGATTGCAATTATTTCAGTAATTTATAAATGAAAAAGGAAACGGTTTTTATATCTAACCAATTTAGAACTAAAGACAGCAATTGTAAAATGAAACTCAATTTTAGTACTAAAATATATATTTTGGATCTTAAAAGAGAATCTAACTGATTACGCCAATAAGCCCATAATGTTTGTATGTATGTATGTATGTATGTATATATATATATATATAAATATACATACATACATACACACACACACACATATATATATATATATATATATGTGTGTGTGTGTGTGTGTGTATCTATGTATGTATATATGTATATATGTATATAAAAGTTCAAGGAATCAAATCTTAGGAACATTTTTTTAAAAATTTATCTGTATTAAACCAAAATGTTGGGAGACAATTATTGTTCATAAAGTTTGTTCAGCCCTTGCACTGGGATAGTGCATTACATAACTTAGGTGAACCTCGAGTTCGTCTTTAAGTTATATCAGAGTTCGGAAATCTCTTTTACTAAATTATTACAACATTAAAATTTAATTTTAGTTGTATTTTTTTTTGTAGATATTGTAGTATATATGCTACATTGGGTGAAGATTTCTAGAAATAAAATCTAGCATTTTATTAAGATTCAGAAAGAAAGTATATTACACATTTACTTTCATACATTCATTAAATTCTTTCTTCTTAAATTTTAATTTCAGAATAACCTGGCTCCACAAAATATTAAAATAGTTTTTTTCTTAAAATAAGACAAGAAGAAAGAGCGACAGAGAGAGTAATTCTTTCACTTCTGCGACATCGTACGTTCTTTCCTGTCTTACCTTTTGTGAAGTCACCAAAATTAAAAATATTGAACTTCATAAATAATTTAAATTATAAATATGACATTAAATAATCATCAGATGAAAATATACTGACAAAGAACAATTTTTTTATTTAGGCAGTTTGAACGCGAGAAATGCTTAAGTGGACATACAGAATATATAAAATGTATGTCCGATATCTATCTATCTATCTATCTATCTATCTATATATATATATATATATATATATATATACCCAATTGCACAGGCACACGTATAACTATAACGAACAAAACTAAAAATTTTAAGCTTATAACGTGACTTGGAAAAAATTATCAAAAATATCATTTACAGACGAGTTTACCTTTCAGGAATAAACAAAAGCCATAATCCAAGTAAATGAAACTGGCCCCACGATAAACGTACCTCCGAGTCCCCATTTCACAGGCACACGTATAACCATAATGAACAAAACTAAAAAAAATTAAGGTTATAAGGTAAGACCTTTGCTTGGAAAAAAAATTAACAAAAATATCATTCACAGACGAGTTTAACTTTAAGGAATAAACAAAAGACATAATGCAAGTAAGTGAAACTGGCCCCACGATAAACGTACCTCCGTGTCCCCATTACACAGGCACACATATAACCATAATGAACAAAACTAAAAAAATTTAAGATTATAAGGTAAGACCTTTGCTTGGAAAAAAAAAATGAACAAATATATCATTCACAGACGAGTTTACCTTTAAGGAATAAACAAAAGCCATAATCCAAGTAAGTGAAACTGGCCCCACGTTAAACGTACCTCCGAGTCCCCAGAAGACAAGCATTGAATGACGTGGAATAATTATCGACGATAAGAAACCTAATGCTCAGCCCTTCAAATAAATATGCCGCAACCGAAAAGAAAAACGAACAAGCACAAAATAAGGAAATAACATACTCACTGTTGGCAAAGGAAGTCGACACAAGCCATCCTCTGTTCATTTGATACCTGATGGCCAAAGAGATCATGCCTGCGGATGATTTTTTCCCTCTCATCATCGCTGATGAGTTAGGGGGAGTTCTCGAGATCATGATCGAGGGGAGGGGCGTGGGCCAGCGGAAAAAAGCACCTGCCTTTTTTTTTTTTTAAGCGGCAAAATAGGTAATTCAGAAATTCAAGAGCTGAAGAAATCGGAAAGTTTATAGAACTTAAACGGTGCTCCATCTTCATAACGTTGATAGGAGGCACAGTAAGTGCTGAATATTACGAAACAGCTTGTTTCGGCAATGATGTATAAGGGATGTTCACGCCGAGATAGCATGATATATTTGGATTATTCTCGAAAGAAATCAGCACACTGGGAATAAATCTACTGAAAATATGTTTCCGGTACTGAAAGAAAGTTCTGATTCTTAAAACTTAATGATCATAAAAGCTCTGTTGCCTAAATCTCTCTTTTTAACCGCTTTATGTATCGCGTTTATGTCGTGTGAGCCAGAAAACCTTATACTAAATATATTTAGTATTGAATAGTAGTTGCTATTAAACGTAATACAGTCGATTCCGGTTAATCGGACCACATTGGGACACGATCATTTTGGTCCTAATAACCGTCTGGTCCAATAAGATGTTACACGAACATGCCCCATTCGACTTATGCAATAGGATTTTTTTCAGTTCTTTAGGATTCGGTCCGAATAAGCGACTGGTCTGATTAACTGGTGGTCCAATTAACCGGATTCGACTGTACCTTAGTTGAACAAGCCTTCAATTCTAGAGATTATATACACATTTTTCTTTGCAAAGTTCAAAATAGCCTGAAATTGTCTGAGAAAAAAAATAGGACATATAATAAGGTATCATTCGAACCAGAAGGTATAAAAAGTTTATCTCTGGTGCTAAAAATGTAGGAAAAGAGACGATTTCTCTCGTCTTCCAATCATAAGAGATTTACAACGAAAAACTTTATCTTTAAAACATAAAGATTTTGGATCTATAAAATATGCCGTGAAAAGAAAAAGTGTCCCGGATTTAAACTGTTAAACATAGTCAAGTTTTATTTATATTTAAATGACTCAAATACTTATCACGTTTTATTACTAAAGTTATTACCTCTCGTTTGTGAGCAGAACATTGTTGTGCAATAAAATAGTTATATTAAGTGGAAACATAGACTGTGATAAAAGATTTTCACTCGCTTTTAAATCCTCAACTACTAAATCTGTCTTGCTACAGATTTAAGCAAAAGTTCGTGCCCCTATCCTTTACTGGGGTTTTTCTTTATCACTTTGTTTTTTTCTAAACTCCGTCAACACATTAAAAAAACCTTGGAATTAATTCTGAAATTATGGAAAACAATTATTTCAACGATTTTATTATTATTATTTTTTTGTTGTTGTTGGGGTGGGGACTTTGTATTTTTCAGATTTTTAAAAAAATTTAGAATTGTCTTCAATGTATTTTTAAATGGGGTATTATACGAATACGCACTTATGCTCTTATATATCATAAGACAATTTTAGTGTCCCATATTAAGGTTAATTCTTAGCGGATATGCTAGTAACCACTTATATAGGAAGTGAAATAAATGATAGAAGAAAAAATATCTCATTCATTTGTGAAATCAATTTCACAAGAAAATACTTAGAATGAGAGAAAAGAGAAATGGTGTAAAGGTCCTACAGAAACCAAGTTTTATTGTTAATTGCTAGGTACTGTAAATGTTTGGTCCACATGCATAAAATTTATAACTTAGCGAAAATAAGTTGAAATAGCTAAATCCCTATAACAGAAGTTACAGTTTGCACGAATGACTCCTTTTAAGAAAGACTGAACTCACTTCAACTCAGGGAAAATCTAAAGAAATATTTTTGTTTTTCTTAGATAAACTGCTAAGAGAATTATGATGAAGTCCTTAATGAATTCCAATTCCCATAAGAACTTTTTGTCACAATATTATAAAAATACTCATACTAGTCACACGGGTAATTTTGAATTTAAAAACAGTAAGGGTAAAAAATAATTTCTATATATATATATATATATATATATATAAATATGTATATATATATATATATATATATATATATATATATATATATATATATGTATGTATATATATATATATATATATATATATATATATATATATATATATATATATATATAAATATGTATATATATATATATATATATATATATATATATATATATATATATATATATATATATATGTATATATATATATTTGTATATATATATATATATATATATATATATATATATATATATGTATATGTATATATATATATATATATATATATATGTATATATATATATATGTATATATATATATATATATGTATATATATATATGTATATATATATATATATATATATATATATATGTATATATATATATATATATATATATATATATAATATATATATATATATATATATATATATATATATATATATATATATATATATATATATATATATATATATATATATATATATATATATATATATATACATAGTTTCTACGCAAGATATTTTGTTTTGTTTTCATTATTTTTCTGATTAGGTAAGAAAAACGGGGCAGATGCTTTCTTTCTGCATAAATCAAAGTTTAGTAAGACTTTTTGTTTAATCTTTTGAGCTGTCCAGTTATAAGAAAAAAAGGCAATGCCACCGAAGGGCATTGAAAGTTTGAAGACTTACATAATAGGGAAATGGAATTGCAATTAACTCGACTTTTCCGATCTCTTGATGTTAGACTCGATGACCGCACCTACATATGATAAAGGAAATAAATAACCTCCCCTAACCACGGTGAATTAGTAATTTAACTCTGGCACAAAGGGTATCAGCCAAATCTTCACAGGAAATTCGAGCGTGTTGCCCCTGAGGTGGAATTTTGATTCATGGGAGAAAGTTGCTGCCGCTTCACGATTTTATATTGATCACTTAAGAATTGAGCCTGTAGCATTAAAGTTTTAGGTGCGGTTAAAGGGTTATCTCTCTATTTTTTTCTATACTAACATGCAGCTATTTTGTAAATAGAGACGAGGATGGCAGATGTTTTGGCGCAGTTCGAAGGAAAGACCAGTGGTCTTGCATTAACATTCAGTAGGCAACATTGAAATAACATGTATCTGGACAAGAAAGAGAAACTCCATGTTTAATATACGAAGAAAAAATAAATGATACTAATCTCTTGCGATGCTATAAAACTAAGATGTAATATAATGGAAAACATTAGACAGTTTATACATATTATTAGCATTTCTTACTTACTTCTCAATACTTCCTTTTCTTTTGTCTGTGGTTTGACACGAAGAATGAATGTAGTTCTAGTATTACATATGGTAAACTATTGTATATCATTTGCAATTTCAGCTGTTCATTTTACTAATCTAAACTCGCATTTTTTGTAGCTGCTTATCAAAAATTACAGATTTATTACTGTCATAAAATAGCATTAGTTATGCTATTATACACTAATTTTCTTTTGTGGATTACGCATGATCAGCGAATCAACTCTAAGTTAAAGATCAGTGTTTTGGAATATAAATATCTCTTAAAATTTGTATTATCTCTCAACGAGATAAAATATATGTAGTAGTGTTTAACTACTATTAAATAGTTTCCAAGCTGAATAGGTTATTTGCAATGATTTTTGATTTTTATTATTTAGGAACAAACAGTTATTAGTACTTAAATATTTTGTCCTTAATTTTACCCATATATATATATATATATATATATATATATATATATATATATATATATATATATATATATATATATATATATATATTTAAATATATATATATATGTATGTATACATACATGCATATATATATATACAGATAGATAGATAGATACATATTATATTAATTGCTTTAAACTGAATGTTTTTAATTAAGTAGACTACACTAATCAAACTTTAAAATCTTTTATTTGCATACTTTTTTCTCACGATTCTTTTTTATTCTTCATAAACCTTAATTCCCCTGTTTTGAATTTTTTAAAAAAATTGAAAATATAAAAAGTTTTTACTTACTTAATAAGAATCTTCGCATTTTATTCTATACCTAAAAATAATCAGATTATGTATCAACAACTTTGTTACAATTTTAATATCTCACATGCATTTGCTCACGCATTTGACACTTATTTACGTATGCATGCAAGAAATTATCTGATAAAAGGTCAACAGCGTAAGAAATACACGTGAATGATACGAAATAATCATAAAAAAATGAAAAACACTGCTCGAGAAAACGCCATCACAATGAACACCAATTATCCCTGCTAATTAATGCACGAATCCGCACGGAAAACACTGATAATCCAAAAATAGTCACCGTCTGTCGTAAAAAAAATTTGCTCTTCAGAGGTTTTAAATGACTTGGATAGCGCGGTTCGAAAAGGGTATGCTTAAAATATCAATAGCATTTGCTTAGATTTTTTTTAGTTTCTCTGCAGAAAAAAAATGTTGTTTTAGTCCTTTGTTTACGAGACATGAATACTTTCTTTTCTGTCTCAATCCTTGCCTTTTTCTTTTGTGGGGAAATATTGATAATTCGCTCATGGATAAAAGGAATTTCAATGTATGCAAATAATAATTAATATCTTTATTATTCTCTGTTATTTTAGTTATAAAGTAGTCAGAAGGGAAGATGACCACTGGGGAAGATGAGTTTTTTTCGATATAATTTGAGAAAAGGAATCATATAATTATTAGTCTAATTTTTTATGATTCCTACGAAAATTTTCTGCATATAAACAGTTTAAAACTTTGGTAAAAAGCGTAGAAATCAATGTAAAATTTAATTCTTAAAATTCATTAAAATAAATCCAATGTACTTCTTAAGCAGAAGATATTTAAACATTGGGAGCATATTGATAATATTTTGGATAATTAATAAAACTGTAATAATTTAGGGTAATTAAGAGAAATTTTAACATCCTTAAATTTTTAAATGGAATTTGCTAACAAACCGATACATCATTTTACGTTAAGAGTAATACTTTTTTTAAAAATAAAATCAACGAGAAAGTTTGAAACGAAATTTAAATTATTGTATCGTGAAATATATATTAAAAAGATATTTCATTTCTTATTGCGTTCATTAATCCTAGGTCGCTTATTTTAAGTAGAATTATGAGCTTTTTAAGCAATAGACAGTCTAATTGAAAATTTATTTATCCATATTTTAACTTTCATGGGTTCAAATTACTACAAAAATGTAAGAAAAAATATTTACTGAGTTTACATGAAAGAGAAAGAAAACAATGCTAAATGCATTGTTTTTATGTGGTTGCATGTGGTTATTATAAACTAAGAGCTATTAATATTCAAAAGTTCAAAAGTTCCAGTTTAAATAATTATCAATTTATAGATAAAAACTTCAACAGTTTTTTTCTTTAAGTTTAAATTAGTGATAAACTTTTTGTAGTTAACCTAGTGATGGAGGAGTTTTGAAGTTCTCTAGACGTCTTGTGTCAAAATGGTGACGTTTGGATATTTTATCCCTTAGAGTGCAAGAGTTACTTAAATAAACCTTTGAGTGTTCTGTTTGTTTAGTTTATGGCGGTAATCTAGGAAATATCTGATGGAGAGAGAATATGATAATAATTTTGTCTGACCCATATTCTTCAATATAATTGATCGTAATAGATTATTGTTAATTGAGTAGTTTTATTCTCTTATATGACTAGATGTTTCTCTATTTCCTAAGATATAATTTTTTATCTGGGTCTCACCTGATTCTCAGAAGTATACAGTCGAATCCCGCTATAGCGAACCTGGTATATAACGAAATTCCGGTTATAACGATCAACAATTTTGGTCCCGCCGTTTTCCTGTTGTATTTAATGCTAATTTATCCTTTTATAGAAAACCTCCGAAATCTTAAGAATCGGCTATAACGAACATTTTTTCGAGTCGACAACTGAATTTTTTTTTAATTTTTAAATTTTAGAATGTTGAAGATACAATGAATGTTGAAGATGATGATGAAGATTTACCTAACGCGATGTGGATAGAAAAGCGCAAAATTTCATCATTCTAAGATTGTGGCTTGCAGTTGTTCGAAACATGTGATGATGAAGTCATTACATGTGAAAATCTGACTGAAGAAGATATTGTGGAAGAAATCAAAACCAATCATTCTGAAATCGAAGATTCTGCTTCTGATGCTGATGAAGAAGCGCATATAAATGACGAAATCTCCACCATCTCAGACGCTACAGCAGCGATGAGTGCAATTAATAAGTTTTTGTCAACACAAACAGTGGAAGAAAGAGTTGTTGGAGTCATTTAATGTATTGGACAAAGAAATTCATAAAATGTTTTTGAAATCGGCATCACGTCAGCAGAAGATTATACCGATAATTTCTGTATCAAAACAGTGAGCAACTATAAAAGATAAAATCAATTTATTTCCATTTGTCTTCATTTTTAGTTAATTTAATTAGCATTGTGTCAGTTTAAGGTGATCGATTTTAGTCAATTTAATTCATTAATGATCATTTTTAATAGGTTTTATCATTCTTTCAATACATCATTATTGAATATACGTAGCAATTAATGAGCCATACATTTTGTGAACTCTGACATTTTTCTTAATGGTTCGGATATAGAGAACAAAACCTTTGGTCAATAGAAGTTCGTTATAACGGGGTTCGACTGAATCCTAATGGGGCAGCTATCGATGTCGAAACAAAGTAAAGTTAAACAAACGCGATATTATGCATTATTTTAAGCATCTTTAATGAAAGTAGTTAAAACAAATTTCATGATATTTCCTCCTTTTTTCTGATTTTTTCCATTTTCTGTATTTCCAGTAAACCTCTTAAACCAAGTGAACCACAAGAAAGACTCTCAAAACCCAAACAAACAAGGCGAGACATACAATGTTTCTCCTTCTCTGATCTGATATAAATTGACAGGTGGCATGATTACAGGTATCAACCCTATTATAGAAGGACTGACAGATTTTCTCATTCTCTTACGCTTTTGACATTTTTCTGCGCAAAAAAAAGGGATCTCATCAGTAGGTCGGACTTAATACCTTGTAGCTGAGATACAGTAAGAAAATTATAGTTTTTTGCCTTTGTTTCACGGAGAAAGCTTCTGCAATTACAGTTTGTGTTTGGCTCAGCGTTATAATTACACTCAAACAAGGATACCGAGGAAAGATGGAAATATCTTGTTCTTTCTTACTCACTCCATTACGCTTAATCGCTTTTTAATACACAGAGCGTCACTATGATGGGTCCGTTGCAGTGTACAAATCTTTTAGGTGGTGGTTACAGCACCGTTAGTAAAATTATTTATTTTAGTTGCTGAAATCTCACCTCATTGCCTTCCTGTGAGGACGCTAATATAAACTTGCATGAACCTGTAACATAAAAAAAAATTGGATAAATCACATTGCAATAATAAAGACATAAAACACTATTTCTTTTCGTTATGACAATAAAAATTTCAGAAGAAAAAATTAAAAAAAAAAATTCAGGTAGTCTCTTCTAACGGAACTACCCCGGGTTATTAACGTAGGATTACTTATCGTTGCTTACCTCTTTTGTATGTATATATGTATTTATATATGTATTTATACATGTATGTATATATATATATATATATATATATATATATATATGTGTGTGTGTGTGTGTGTGTATGTCAAAATTTTGACGCATTTTGGTACTTTTTTGTTTAACTGTTTACTGTTTGCCCAGGTGATACAGTCTGGGTTTGGCATGCTGCAAAAATTATAACTCGCGACGCAGGACATCCGAAATTTTGCTTTCCTGAAGATCGTTATGTAGGAACGTAATCCTACGTTAAAAAAGCGGAAAAAAACATGCTTGAATATATATAGAAGTAATGTGGAGCAAATCTAAGATTGCATTTTAAAATAGGCAAAATTTTTCTTTGATTGTCCTATTTTTAAATATAACTGTTTAGATAAAAAATTTTGTAGCAGGATGAAATTGCCTAGACTTTTGGCGAGATGTCTACAGCCAATGAAATCGCTGGAATGGAGATCCAAAGGATACTGAAACGCCCTTAGCTAAGCAGATTCCTTAATGATCACTGTCAAAGAGCGTTTTGGGGGTCTGTTTATCTGCAATGTAGCAAAAGATGATTCCAGCCAGCAAACCATAACGATTTTTGTCAGAATCTTTTGACTTAAAAATACGTGATTTCCTTTGTTTGTCTTCATTGTTCCAGACATAGTCTTCAATAAATGTTTTTTTTTTTTCTTTTCTCTTATCTCATGGATATGTTTGTGTTTCTGCTGATGACTATTAAGTGTAAGTTCCCATGATTATTTTCTTTTCTTAGTAGGTTCACAATTTACACGATGCATAGGGTTATTGCCTATCTGCCTAGGATATCGAAGATGAGTGGTATAATGGATATGGCTGAATTATAACATCAAGCCAGATCACACTTTGGAAGCGAAATAAAGAGTAATTTAAAAAACTATGAGTAATTGGGACACTTCACGCTATTTATGGTAGTCAGAATGATTAATGAGCCAGAAAATTCAGAAAGTCACTTCCCGTCCGAGAAAGAAGTTAAACGTGGGATTTAGAACAAGGGAATGCCGTTAGATATTCTCTGTCATTAGAAATACGTTTGCCCTTCCTTTTTACAAAACATACCAGTTGCAAACACTCTCGATGAAGAAAAAGTTTCAAACACAGGCGTGCAATTAAGAATTTTTTTAGATGGTCTGATCAGGACAGAGATTCAAGAGGAGGAAGAATATCACCATTTTAGACCCTCTATTTTGAATCCTAATCGACTTTTAATACATCCTTAGATGTATCACATATCTTTTTTTTCGCATTCAGTCCGTTTGTCCGATTGAATTTTAATGGGCAAAATGTCATAAATTTGTTTTAAAAAATGCAGAATCTAAATGTCAACGTGAAAGGTAACTCATGTTGAGTCATATTTATTTAAGAGGCCTATAGTCAAGTATTGTATTTTTACAGAAACTAGTACACATGGCTAATAGGATGTAATTTATTTGAGATTTTAGACCAGCACAGCTGTTCAGTCCAACAAAACAGAGTGTTTCGAGGTTTTTAGGTTTGGTTTAGGAGAAGAAAAAATTGATAAACGCTACAAACTATCACTAAGAAGCCACCGTTAAAAATCATGTAAGACTTATTGAAAATGAGATATAATAAAGACTCTGGATTATTTAGTATGCTGATCTCAAATTATTTGTACGGTTTAAAGAAGGGCTGTAGAATCTCAGTTTTTAAAATGCTCTCGGTCTATCTAAAATATTAAAATCTATAGAACTGTTATATTGAGGTTTTTACGTAAATGTTTGAAAAAAATAGAAAATTTTATTTTGTTATATGACTCATATAACATTATTTTGAGTAAAATTGACATTTTTCTTTATTTTGACTGGTAAAATTTGAACCGATTAAAGTTATCGACTCACATATCTAGTGTGTGTTCTTAAATTTAGTCCCACGTTATAAATTTTTCCTCGTGTTAGAATTACTAAAATGTGGACGCTGCATGTAAAAGAGGGGGTTGAAATGTAGCACTTGATTCTCATGGCCACAAAGTAGTAGACCACAAAATTTTCAATTAATATAAATATTTCCTCGTGTTAGAATTGCTACAATGTGGACCTTCCATGTAAAAGAGGGGGTTGAAATGTAGCACTTGATTCTCAAGGCCACCAAGTGGTACATTACAAAATTTTTAATTTCTAAAAATTTTCCCTCGTGTAAAAATTACCAAAATGGAGACGCTCCGTGTAAAAGAGGGGGCTGAAATGTAGCACTTGATTCTCATGACCACAAAGTCGTAGACCACAAAATTTTCAGTTTATATAAATTTTTCCTCGTGTTAGAATTACTAAAATGGGGACGCTCCATGTAAAAGAGGGGAATAAAATGTAGCACCTGATTCTCAAGGCCACCAAGTTGTACATTACAAAATTTTCAATTTCTAAAAATTTTTCCTCGTCTTAGAATTACTAAAATGTAGGCGTTCCATGTAAAATAGAAGGCTGAAATGTAGTACTTGATTCTCATGGTCTCCAACTAGTACATCACAAAATTTCCAGTTTGTGATAATTTTAGATAAGAAATTTTAATATGTGATATTGCAAAATTTTATTTAATCAAAAGAATCGGGAGCAAAATTTTTACCAAAATAGTTTGCCCCTTAAAATATACTATTCTATGTATTTAAACTTACGGCAGAAAAAATATCGTTAAGTCGCAGTGTGTGAAACCGAAGTATCACTTTATGGATGTCAAAAATGTACAACAAAGCTCACCTCTCTTCAGTAATTAATTCAAGACTAACAATTGTATAATTCTAAGAGAAACATTCTTTCATAATGTTGTAACTGAATGTAACATACCACTAAAGAAAAATGTTTAAAAAATACCAGTCATTTTGGGAATATAGAATACAGACGGGCCAATTCTATCTTCAAGGCAATAAATAATCCTTTTTTCGCTTCGTGAAATCATGTTAACATTAAAATTTTATTTTACTGATTATAAAGATGGGTGTTTAGTAACTTTTTATCTAAATTTTAAGCGACTAGAAAGCATTTGTAAGTATCATGAAAAGGGGAAGAATTACCAGAGATTTGTGATTTTTAAGTATTTCAATTTTCCAAGAAGCTTTTATATAACTTCATTTCTTAATAATATTAAAAAAATTAAAATTTTTAAATTCCAAAAATTAGAAAAAAAGGTATCGCTACTAGAAAGCATTTATAAGTATCATGAAAAATGAAAGAATTACCAGAGATTAGTGTTTTTAAGGATTTCAATTTTCCCAAAAACTTTTATATATCTTCATTTCTTAATCATATTAAAAAATAAAATTTACAAATTCCAAAAATTAGAAAAAAAAGATATAGCTACTAGAAAGAATTTATAAGTATCATGAAAAATGAAAGAATTACCAGATATTAGTATTTTTAAGTATTTCAATTTTCTAAGAAACTTTTATATAACTTCATTTATTAATAATATTAAAAAAATAAAATTTATAAATAAAAAATTAGAAAAAAAGGTATAGCTACTAGAAAGCATTTATAAGTATCATGAAAAGTGAAAGAATTACCAGAGATTAGTGATTTTAAGTATTTCAATTTTCTTAGAAACTTTTATATAACTTCATTTCTTAATCATATTAAAAAAAAAAATTATAAATTCCAAAAACTAGAAAAAAAAGAAATGGAAGGAATCTTTGACAAAATTAATATTATGAATCTCAAAGAACAAGAACTGAAAAATAAATGTTTCATTACAGAATAAAGTTATGCAAGTTCTAACAGAGAAGTATATACTCCTTTTGTTCTCTTTGTTAGTTGTTTTAAGGTTTACTTTGATTTTAGTCCCACCCCTTACCCCAACTTCCTTTTTCTTAAAAAGAAAGGAGAAATCTAAAAAAAGTATTCCATCTTTTCCTAGCACTGCCGTTAATCATTTCTTTCATGAATTTTTCTCAGTTCAAGGTAAAAAAGAAAAAAAAAGAATAAAAAAGAAAGAAAAAAAAACACTGATCCAAGAAATTTTCCGTAACATTAGAAAACTCCCGAGAAGCTCACACCAACATTAATTACGACGCCTATAGATGAGAAGACAAAAAGATCCCAGGCCAAAAGAAAATCATTAACTGCAACCACACCAAAAGCGCGGAAAACAAAAAGAACGCTCACCCCGCAAAAATGACCATCAAACGTTTAATTATTCCCCGCACAAAGGAGAGCAGAAAAACCACTATAAATAATACTCAACACCACCCAGCATGTTTGAGAAAAAAACATGTGCTGAAAGGTTTTATAAAAGAATAAATACTTGCGAGTCATAATTACATGACTCCGAATTTATCTTCATAACACGCTTTGTTTATTATCGACTTAATTATTATTTTTTTTTTACCTTCTGGAGGATTGTTGCCACCCTGTAAAGAGTGTACGATAAATGCCCAATAATTATCAGCCCTGGGAAACGTGAGTATCGGTAACGTGGGGAGGAATACTGATTGAGCAAAGTGATGCCTGACAGGCCGCCTAGGACAGTATAGGCGTGAAAGCGTTTGGCATGGGAGCTGGTCTGAGGTTATTTTTTTCTTTTTTTGACCTAGATACGTTAGTTAAACTAGTTATTCAGAGAAGCAAAAGATTTTCATAAAAAAAAAAAATGTCAGGTAGTCTCTTCTAACGAAACTACCGCGGGTTATTAACGTAGGATTACTTTTCGTTGCTAACCTCTTTTGTATGTGCATATTTATGTATTTGTATATATGTATCTATATATATGTACGTATATATATATATATACATATATGTATGTCAAAATTTTAACGCATTTTGGCACTTTTCTGTTTAACTGTTTCTGTTAACTTCGACAAGCAGTTGTCGAAGCGATACAGACTGGGTTTGGCGTACTGCCAAAATTATAACTAGCGAGGACGGAGGGACGGACGGTTTTAGCGTCTGAAATTTTGCTTTCCGAAGGACCGTTATGGAGGAACGTAATCTTACGTTAAAATTACAATGGTTTTGCATACAATCAGAATTAAAAGTCTTCATTTGACTTTGGTAAGAATTGGTTAAGCATGTTTCATTAATTTTCGTGTTTGGAAAGAAATAAAAAAAAGAAAAGAACACGTGATATTTAAAATTACTCAATTTATTTTTATGAAATTCATTACTCAATTCATTTTTTATATACTCAGTTCAATTTTTAGAAATTTTCCAATGAACTTTAAAATTGTGCGTATGTTATAGGTTTACAAATAAAATTTTTTTTTTAAAGGCTAAGCAAATGGGTGAACACATTTTTGCTGATAGATAATTACCAATATAGCAAAACGTGAGGGTAATTTTAATTGTTTTGCATATCATAAAATTTGCATTACAATACATTAATAAAGTAATACATATAGTTTGATTCTGTAGAAACACACACTTCTAAATCAATTTTTTTGGAAGCCATAGCGTGTACATTCCAAATTTAACTCAATGAAATGGCACGACATTATGCTTTTGCATAATTTGCAGCTATAAAAATAACATGCATAGTTGATCATTACACATTTTATATGCCCGAATTCTGTAGTGCATATAGTCTTTGCTAAAAATCAAATTTCCCATTAAATTTGGACTTTAAAAATTTATCGTAAATTGAAAATGAAACGGCTGTCATACTGCGAAGTAAGAATTCACAAACTTTGAACTCTAGAGGCTATAAAAACGTAGCCAACAGAGATAAGAATAATAAAAAAAGAATCTTTATTAACCATGCCAACAAGCTACAAAATAAATGTCCCTGCACAGTGCTTCTTCTACTGTATATCAACGTTTTGGGCATCTAAACATTATTACAATAATTACAAGATAAAAAGAACTTTTTATATACCACGTTTTTAAATTTTCTGTTGAATCCTATAAACTAATTGCACAAACCTTCACTTAATTATTCTTTTCACTTTCTTTTATTTAATTTTAATCACTTTTTAGTCGTTTCCACTATCCACAGACTTTATAAACTGCTAACTTTTATAATTTTTTTAAAAAATTTTTCGCACAATATTTTTGCAAGCATACTAAATTCACATGTATTCTGTTTTCAAGATCGTCAAACGACGTTACGCAAAAGTGCAAGCATTGAATTCGATCGAAGCGCCACCTTGCGGCTTTTTTTCGAACTTACTTTCCATACAAAACAATATTAACTGAAAATGAATTTCAATTCTGCTTAAAGATAGCTAAAAGTATTAAAAGAATGCATTGTCATCATGTTCTGAGCTATTCTAAAAGTTTCAAATATCTAGCTAGTCGGGAAGTTAAATAAAAATCGATTGCAAGATTTGTATTGGACAAACACACAAACAAGAAAGCGAGTTAATAAAAACGTGGTAAAAATCAACGCCCTTCGTGCCGATTTAATACGGCAAGAAATTTTAGGAGTGGTAATGAAAACAGGTTCCATAGCATGAAGGTTATCACTTTCACTTGGCAAGCCACAATTGAGCGCAAGACATGATTTGCATTGATTAATGTGGAATCACGAATGTTTTGAATTACGGATGCTTTTATATTCTGTTTTTAATTAAATAATCCATGCCATATATTAAGAAGTAACTTTCTTTTCATTGTATGCTGTAAAGTGATTGAAGTGTAACAACGACGGATAAAAGACAAGAGCGAAATGCTAAAAAGCATCTGAATGACGATATAACGATTTAGTTTAAGGTCGCCGCGTACTGACCCTATTGGATTCGCTCACCTCAATGTTAACCTATGGAGGGAA
Organism: Dolomedes plantarius; assembly: GCA_907164885.2. Taxonomy (NCBI): domain Eukaryota; kingdom Metazoa; phylum Arthropoda; class Arachnida; order Araneae; family Dolomedidae; genus Dolomedes; species Dolomedes plantarius. The sequence continues at coordinate 66,021,072 of OU015498.1, read as the reverse complement.
TTTGTCCAAGGATTGCCGACTTGGATTTAAATATTAAAATACATATATATATATATATACACTGCTGAAAACAATTAGGGGAGCACATGGTTTTAACGAAATTACGCAAATACTTACACCGACAAGTAACATAAAATAAATCATCCATCATTTAAAGGCTAGCAGGAAACAGAAGAAGAAAACTTCATATGCAAATCAAAGTTCATGACGTCAAAAACCAGAAAAAGAACATAAGGGCGGATATCGGGATGTTGCAGAAACGTCTGTTTCACTGCCTTAACTGTGAAATTCGATTGCTCAGTTATTCTTTTTGAGAAAAGGTGACTTGAAAATGTCTCAACAACGTGATTTACCGGAATCCATGGCATGGCGTATTATAGGCAGACTTGAATCCGGGCAAACACAACGTAGTGTCGCGGACGCTGTTGGAGTCGCCAGAAGTGTCGTTGCAAGGCTGTGGAATCGATTCTAAGAAACAGGGAATGTTAGACGTCAACCAGGGCAAGGTCGACCACGAGCCACTACAGCAACTGATGACCGGTATATACTGTTAACAGCTTGTCGAAACAGAACAGACAATGCTACTCAGCTGCAAAGACAGTTGCCCTTGGAAACAGGACGAAGGGTGTCCAGCCAAACAGTATGTAATAGGCTTCATCAGGGAGGTCTCTATGCACGTAGGCCAATGGTCTGCATTCCGTTGACCTCACGCCACCGTGCGGCCCGAAGAAGATGGGCTTCTGAACATCGAGGTTGGGAGCAACATGATTGGAGGCAAGTGCTGTTTACAGACGGGCTCCGATTCAGTCTGGAGTGTGACACCCGACGTGTTTTGGTATGGAGGGAAAGGGGCACTCGAAATAACCCCACATTCGTTCGTGAAAGGTCACAATACAGACGAGCTGGTTTTATGGTATGGGGTGGAATCAGCATAGATGGACGTACGGACCTGCATATCATTCGGAATGGTACTTTGACGGCCCGAAGGTATGCAGACGAGATACTGAGACCTCATGTCATACCTTACGCTGCAGCCATTGGAGATTCCTTTGTTTTCCAGCATGATAATGCCAGACTGCATACAGCTCGTCTTGTGGAGAACATGCTTGAAGCTGAAACAATACAGCGTATGGAATGGCCAGCGTGCTCTCCTGACCTGAATCCAATCGAGCATGTTTGGGACATGCTCGGACGACGCATTGGTGCGAGACCAAGGCCTCCTTTTACTCTCCGAGACTTGGAGATTGCACTTCTTGAGGAGTGGAACAGTATTCCCCAAAGTCTTATCGATAACATCATCGCATCCATGGAAAACAGGTGTGCAGCAGTCTTAGCTGTTCGAGGAGACCACACGCCATATTAAAAATATTGCATCATTTCTAAACAATACTTTTTTTTATTGTTTACATGTAACCAAATTGTTGCCCTAAATCATCTTTTCATGTTTTTTCCATATTTTCAAAGAATTAAAGCTTAATTACAAATTTTTTTACGCCTTATTTTCTGTATTGCGCATTGATACGCGTGTACTATCCATTTTATGCCAACACGTGGCTGTCTCGCACGGTTTTTTTAACTTCTTTGCTTGCTCCCCTAATTTTTTTTAACAGTGTATGTATATATATATATATATATATATATATATATATATATATATATATATACACTCCGCAATAGAGAAAAAAATTTTACACCTTGGGACATATTTCGTTTATTTAATGCAAATATTTTAAAATTTAAATTATTAGGGGAAAAATCTGGTATAATGTGTTTTAAACGCTCATAAATTCCTTTGATGGATGAAATTTATAAAATGAATTCTGCTGCAAGGTGCAGAAAAAATCGGGCTATCTGAAAATACCATTTTTATTGGATTATGAGCATTTATGTAGCAGTAAATAGTAGTTTCATTTTCTCCATAGGTTAACATTGAGGTGAGCGAATGCAATAGAGTTAGTACAAGGCAGCCGTAAGTAACGAGCATATGGTCCTTGAAATGATTGTACTGTATATAAAATTTTACGATTACGGGAAACAAAATTTTATAGAGATGCCGAGTTTATGTTAAGATGATAGTAAATGAAGAAAGTTTAATAAGTCTTATTTCTGAAGTACAAATTCCTGAATGAATTACAACTGTACGGATTTTTAGAGCATCAAAAAATCTCTTTTTTTTTATGGAAAATAACTTTCTGTTACTTGAATTAACAATTTTGAATTTCCATCTATCATTAATTTTATAAAATTATCACCATTCTGAGACTTTAATAGTTGCTCGTTCATTGACTGGATTCATGTGTTCCACTACGACAAATAAAGAGGGGCTTATCCTAAAACCTTTAGATGATTCAAAAAGCATCTCATGATGAACAATCGATGAAATTCAGCATTTTAAAAGTCAGAAATATGATTTGAAACGTTCTTTTAGCGTAGGATTACGTTCCTCCATAACGGTCCTCAGGAAAGGAAAATTTCAGACGCTAAAACCGCCCGTCCGTACCTCTCGAGTTAAAATTTTGGCAGAGCGCCAAACCCATTCTGTATCGCTTGGACAATCAGTAAACAGTTAAACCAAAAAGTACCAAAATATGTCAAAATTTTGACATTATTTATATATATATATATACGTACATATATATAGATACATATTACATAACACATACATACATATATACATACAAAAGAGGTTAGCAACGATAAGTAAGCCTACGTTAATAACCCGTGGTAGTTTCGTTAGAAGATAATGCCTGAAATTTTTTGTGTGTTATTTATTAACTAAATTTACTGTCTTTGACATGAACTCAGGCTGATTATTGTATTTGATTTGTATAATATTGCTATGCATTACAATAAACGAATTGATTTATTATTAACAAAAGCAAAATCCACATATTTAATAATGTTAATATTTCATATATTAATTTCAGGTAAAGATATTAATGAGAATCCTGCGTCCACTTGGATGTTAAATTAAATGGCATATGGTACAGTACACGTGTCACGTAAAACGCAACCCGACCTTTAACGCTCCGTAGCCCGGGAATGTTAAATGCAGGGAAGGGTTCACCAGTCACCATGAAAAAGACATTTGTTCACAACGAATGGTAAAGAGTTTCACCATTCCACGCCGACTTCCTTTAATTTACCGTGATTGTTGGAGAAAGTGGCATGATGTTTTTTCTTTTTTTTTTTATTTCTCATAAAAAAAACTTCGCTCATAATTGAAGATTATTCTCGCTGTTCCAGTTATACTGTCACTTGCGACTGCTTCATGACTGAATTCTCGCATATTGTAGCTCCAAATATAAAGCACCGCTTAACTGTTTGGGAATATGTTTCAACCTAAATACACTTTCGGCGATTTAAAGGCTTGAAAAAAAAATGGCGTTATCGCGTCGTACGGATGTATTTATATTTTAGTCAAAAATAAGGTCTATTTTAGTCAAAAATAAGGTCATTTCTCGTAAGACCGAGCATTTTTATGAAGGCTGGAATCAAGGATTACAGTTGGCGAAAGATTTTCTATAGGTTTTTGCAAACATGAAGTTAACGAGTTTTTGTGTGTTTATGCTTGATTTACAGTCAAGCAATATGTGAATATCCGAACCTGCTAATTATAAGCAGTCAAGCAATACGTTCATGTCCGAACCTGCTAATTATAAACGGTACAGACACCTCGTCATTAGTATCGACAAAAGGGGGGTGCACTCTAATCACATGAGGGTTTTGGCGTGGAATTTCTTAAGTAATGGATTAGTGAGAACTACCTTATTTTTGACCAAAATACCAATAGCAGTTTATATCAAAGCATCATCACTGACATCATTGCCATGTTAAAGCCTTCCGAATGAAACTACTGGTTTCGCAAGATAAGGCTTGAACACATACACCTGCAGGAATAATGATGTTCCAATCGAAACTAGTTGATGATCGCCAAATAACATTATGTATCCCCCTTTCCAGGTTGCCGTCTGAGAGCAATTGGAAAAATGTTGTTAATCATCGCACAATGATTCCTGTTCATTTGGCATGGAGAAAATAGAAGGGGAAACGCAAAGAAGAAAAATCAACGACGAAGTCCTTCATGAAATGTTTGCAAAATTAGTCAGACGAATTCCAATCTGTCAGTAGGATGATGATGTCCATTATCAACAATTTATAATGAATATTAAGGAATACAAGTTTGTGTAAGAAGGTATTCATACTGAACGACTGTACAAATACAGTAATACTGTACGTGTTTCAAGGTACTGTGCTTCAAGGTACATCAGTCCAAATTTTCATTCTTGGATCGTGTTTTCCCGAGAGACACAATATCAGAACTGAGAGATAAGGAACTATAGAAACATTTACTTAACGTTTCAAAAACCTATCCTAAGCTATTCATCATTGTTTGAGGTGTGATACTAATATCTATTCTGTGGTTTCAGCTTGAAGCCTCAAAGTGTTTGGAGGTTCAAGGTATATGAACCTCTTGACCCTGTGGTTTCTACCACACGAAATTAAAACGAACGTCAACGAAGATAAATAAGGGTTTCTTCTACTGAGTTACGCAATCTAAGTTCGATTATATAATTTTACTTTTTAATGATTTGTTTACAAAACAAAAAAGTTTCTTCTGAGATAAAAAGGAATTGTCAGCTATTTATTAAGTTATTTTTTTCTAAATCTAATGCCGATGAGTATGGTCAGTAGTTTTTTAAGTTATTAAATCATTTCGATTGCTGCAAGTATGTTCAACTATTTCAGATCAGTGAAGAGGGAATATATTGCAAGTTAATTTGCACATCATATAATGTAGCTTCAACAAATTTTTATATTTAGGTATTTTTCATCTAATTAAAAAAGTCTTATTTGCTAGAGGCAATGTGAAACTAAATTTGAGGATAAATAAAAGCTAGTATTAAAGAAAATCACAAAATCAATTTTTGCACATTTTCTTAATCTTTCAAAATAAATATTAAAGTCTTCTTACTTAATGCTTCCTGTAAGTTTGTGCGAAGAATAATGGGACTTAAGGGTCCCGATTTGGATCCAAACCTTAAGGATGCTGTGTACTAACCCTATTGGATTCCCTCACCTCAATGTTAACCTATGAATAAAATTTGTCTAAGGACTGCTGACATGGATTTAAAGATTAAAAAAAGTATTCTGTAATACGGAAAGAAATTTTACACCTTGGGTCATTTTTCGTATAAAAAAAATCAAATAATATTTTAAAATTTAAATTATTCGGGGGAAAAATTTGGTATAGTGTTTTTTAAACGCTTATAGATTCCTTTGTGTGCGAAATTTATAAAATGAATCCTGTTGCAAGGTGCAGAAAATTTCAGGCTATCTGAAAATACCATTTTTATTGGATTATCAGCATTTATGTAGCTGTAAATAGTAGACAAATTTTCTTCATAGATTAACATTAAGGCGAGGGAATCCAACAGGCTTAGTACACAGCATCCTTAAGCAAAAATAACCTGATCGAAAATTACTATGGATAATTCACGTGGGATTTCTTTCTAGAAAAACAAAGCTTCTTATCTATAAAACTATCACTAAGCCGGTCCTAATGTATGGTTCGGAAACTTGGTCTCTAACAAAAAATGGAGAATACAGAATTGCAGTCTTAGAGAGACGGGTTCTCAGAAGTATCCTTGGTAGTGTCAAAGAAAATGGCCTATGGCGGAGACGTTTTAATTTAGAAATATATAGATTTTTTAAAGAGCCCGATATTATTAAAAATTTTAAAATTAAAAGAATGAACTGGGCCTCTTATATTGCTAGAATGGATGAAACAAATCCAGTAAAGACGATTTTTGTTGCAAGGCCCTTTACTAGCCGGAAAAGAGGAAGGCCAAAACTAAGATGGCTCGACTTTGTTGAATCAGATTTTAGATTGATTGGAGTGAGGAACTTGCAAACCAGGTCTAGAAATAGGTTGTCCTGGAGGGATCACCAACTGAAGGCCCTGGCCCAACCTGGGCGGTCGTGCCAAATATGATGATGAATTCATGTGGGATACGCTGTGACATAAGTTTATGATTGTACTTTTACTTTCCTCTCAAGTTAAGTAATGCGGTACGTGATTTGAATTTCGTATTGCCTGAGGCACACATAACTGAATGAGGAATACTTTATTTAATGCAACAGGACTCCTCAAACAGTGGATTGTGGTTTGGTTTGGAGCGCTACGGTCAACTTTTTGTTACACGAGGGCTAATTAGACCGGGACCTACTGCTTAAAGCCGATTCCGAACGGCTATAAACATCCATGCCAAAAGTGGGATTCGAACCCACAGACTCTGGTACCGGATGCCAGCGCCCTAGCCAGTCGGCCATCGTCCGGCCCTCAAATAGAAGATGATGACAACTGAAATATCGTAATTTTTCCCCAGATTAATATATTCCGTAAAACAGGCAAATTTATCCGCAAATTTATCAAAGAATTTCAGGCATAGCAACTGCGAAAAAAAATTCCTTTATAATCCAACGTCACCCTATTTCAACTTTTTTAGAAAGATTCCATCGTCAGCAAATAATGCAATTTTTTCGTTTGTCTCAGCGATGAATGCCTGGAGTTTCGTGTTTCCTGGGCGAAAACAAACTGTAAGCTTATCACCCTATATTTTGGAGAGATGGCGTAATTATGCGAGGAGCGAGATCGACTTCCAGGCCCTGAGGCTTCAGATGGAACGTCTGAAAGCAAATTACTGGGTCTATACTGCATTTATTTAGCGGCAACTAATACCCGGTGGTTAGGAGACTTGACAAAAGGGGCGAAAATCATCGCCAGCTCAATTTTTCACGAGCTTTCGCGGCGGAAGTGGTTTTTATGGGGAGGAAGACCGTTTATGGTGCTTTAAATTGTAAATAAGTTGGAAAGCACAGGAAGTTGACAGCAGACACGTCATAGCGTTATAAAAAATTATTTTTCTTTTGATATGAAGGAGGAATGAATTTTATGAGTATCGAAAATATGACCACGCGATTCTCAAACAGCTGTTCCGTTTTTATTGAAAAACGTGGTAATCAGTAACTAATTGCGCGGTTGTGGCCATTTTTAGGGATATAGGAATTTCTGTTCATCCGTTCCATAAAAGTTATTATTGCTTCCTACGCTGTTAAAACCTCGAAAGACGCCGATATTGGGGCAGATTATGTGAGAGGCGTTTGAACGAAAGCAAAAGGAAAATTGATAAACGGCGGTTTCGACATACATAGCTATGATTCAAAACTAGTGTTTTCATTAAATGTAGTAAGGAATGAACTTAGATTTAATTGTCTAAACAAAGAGCCACTTTTATTCTATAAAAGCCTATATAGATATATAGATAAATTACGAAGTCAAGAAAAAGCAATAGTTCCAGAAAACTATTAAGTATTAAAACAATGTATCAGAGAAAATACTGTATAAAACTAAAATTAATTACGAAGATTCTTATAGAGTACATCAGTAAAATGGAAAAAATTAGTAATAAATCAAATCAAAAATCGTAGTTTAAATTTCATTCGATGAACAGAAGACGGAAGAAAGACAGGGACCATTCTATTTTACCATTGTTTCGTCACCAATAGCATTACAAACCTGATGAATAAAAAATTGTGTTCACAAATAGTCTGATGTTGATAACTTACAGACTAGGGGGTAAATTCTCATCCGCACCTCCCCTAAAAACAATTCTCAACAAGAATTGAGAATCCACGTGGGAAAATTAAATTTAAAACAAATGCGGTAAAGGAGAAAAATCAAATCACTCTTCTTTTTTCACAGATTAGTGTATTTTTCACAATTTTTTAAAATTCATTTTCATAATAGCCTTTACATCTATTAATTTTATTTTAATAATCATTCATATCAAGTATCATACAGCGTGTACGAACAGCGTATAACGTGTACTATATTATAATATTATTCAAGCAGTTTTTACACCAACTTGTAAATTACTCTGCAGGTAAGGTTGTTTCTCACTTGTTTGGATGTTGTTTTGACTCTGCATAAGTTCATGAAATCATAATTTATAGAATTGCATTGAGTAGTCATGTTGAAATAATTTTCAACGCAACTGTGTGATAATGCAGAGCATATATGAATGGAGAAGGTAAACGATTCCTAGTATAGTTTACTGCCCATATTCAAGACCTTGAGTTAAAAAAAAACAGATTTATAATTTTTATTCTGTCCAGTATTACGGAAAAAGATCATGTATCAATAAAAAAAGAGAGACTATTTTTTATAGGGAATTATGTTTAACAATATTTAATATGTTTAACAATATTTAATATGCTTAATTGCATATTAAATATAACAATATTTAATATGCAATATTTAATATGGCAATACTATGTTGTAACTCGTATTACTTTCATGATATAGCTATTGCTATAATAAGACTCCATGTATGAACAGTCACCAAATATAATTGGGTCACAAAGAAGTGCAAAAAAGGAAATAAATAAATCATACTTTTTGCTATTAGAGAGAAACATGTTATCATTGAAATGCTATTTTTGTATGACATTCAGTTTTCGTCTAACGAAATTGTATTGTTTCATATTTGTATTACAAAGAGAAGCCATTCAAAACTCTTAACCTGGCTCTCGACTGAATTTTCAATGTCTATTACTGGGTGCCTCAAATTCTACAAGCTGCCTCCTGTTCGGTGGTTTCAATGTCTGCAATATTATAATTTTAACCTTATAATATTACACACTTAATGCACGTAGATTCCCATACTGAATCCCTACTCTTTAACCTAACATTGTTTAATAATCATACAATCATGAAACAACAAGATTTTATGTGGTAATATCAATATAAAAAAAACTATTCCTCATTCAGAAAACAAAGAGCAAACATTGATAATACCGATGTCATATATATAAATATAAGAAAGGAGTACCACCGGAACACACCATCTTGAGGTAAATCCTTTCCATTTTCTATTTTACTCATGCATGACTAGTTTCAAAATTTGCTACGCCTACATGTACACATATAGTGCGTGGAAACTAATGAAAAGAATGTTTACCAGCGAAGACAAAGGCATCTTTATGCTTCTGAGATTGAAAAAAAAAACAACAAAACTGGCGAAAACAAAAATCCAATTTCGTGCGCAACTAAAAGGCTAAGCGAAAAGAAAGAAGATAGAGGAAAGGAGAAAAAAAAAAGAGGAGAGTCTAAGAATGAAGTCGGGACTCTTTCATTAACTTGGAAACTCATCATAAAGGTGAGAAGCTCTCCTCTTATATGCATCGGCTATATTTCATGTCCGAAGCAAATATAGAGCGGAAAAGTTGTATCTTTAATACCTGAAGTCTGCGAGGAAAAACGGTGTAAGTGTGGAAGCAGTATCGTGATGATGGAGCAATACAAGTCTCTCCATTTTAGGGCGTTTTACGAGAGAAAATATTTGTTTCATGGTATTCCGAATAGAGATTTATTATTTTAGTATTCATATTAGTGTAAATAACATTTTCAACACTGCATAAATATAAATTATGATTGTGACCATGACTGAATGTAGCACTTTCGTCCGTAAATAATTTTCATATTTCGACTTTGGACGAAAGAAGTGTTATTGGACTTTTACCTTTGAGTAAATTTTCAGCAGTTAAAATTATTGCAAAAATATATTATGATAATACCACCAATATCAAAATTTTTTATTTGTTTGAAATATATAGTGAAGAATTTTATTTTTATCTATCAATCGTCCCCAAGAAAAATACACACCCTTGATGTATGGTTGAGGAAGACGCTAAGCTTGCTATGTAACTTGTGTGTGAAGTAAAATATTGCACTTCATCATAGCTTCACATAGTATGTTAAAATTAGAATATGGCTGAAAAACTTTGCATAGTGGTGCAAATATTTCGAAAAAAAAAAATTTCATGCATGGGCAATAGTAAGTATTTTTCAAAAATGCAAATCAAATGTTTTTTAAATCAAAAGTTTTTTAAGGGAATGAATTCTTTGTTTGGCATTTAATCCTGTCTGTATCTAGATAAATTAGTAATCTATTCATATAGATAATAAATTAAGAGTTCAGCAACCAGAGTATGACAAGTTTGATGAGCTTTTGAGTAAACATATTTGAATATATCTTTTAGAATTAACAGTTTTCGTTCCTACTTAATGTGATCTTTATGCAATTATGGGGGTATCACATAGATTAGATAAAATTTATCAATATAAAAGACACAAATAATATTTTATTATTAAACTGAAATATATTGAAACTTTATCCCAGCAGTTTGTATCTATTTGGAAAAGACCTCCAGGGAAAAGTTTAAAAATGTGATCCTCAAAAAAAAAAAAAAAAAAATGCAAAAGATATTTGCTGTTCCTAATTTTTCCCGGAGCATAACTTTTTTTGGTCTTTTCACTATCATGTGTAACGGAAGTGTTTCCCCATATCAAATACCGTAACTCCTAATTGCGTAGCAAAACTTGGGAGTTACGCTTTTAGATCTCCCCAACAATCAAAAGATTGTATAACTGTTTCAAAATACTCCCCAAATCCAACCTATCATCTTAAACGCTGGATGCTCTATCAGGTTCATAAGAGCATGTGCGTAAAACTGAACAATGGCTCCCTTGTTCTCAGCAAATACTCATGACCTAAATGATTTCCTCTTTCCTATTTCTTCCCCTCTCGATCTAAAAGCATTAGTTAGAAACTCTCTGTAATGACCACTAAACTAAAAAAATATGAGGGGAGGAAACAGCTAAGTACACGAACGTTCATCTAAAGGTATTCTTTGAGCTTTAGTTTTACCACGAAAAAAAAAATTACCTGGTAAAAAAAAAAACACCTATGTTTCAAAGAGTACCTAGTTCATATATATAAGACAAAAATTTTTTTTTTTCATTTCTGCTCGTGAATAGCTTCAGGCAGATTCGTGAGAGTTCTTTTTTTACGGTTAAATTAATTTGCCCTTTTACAGCAAGGGTTATTACATTTTTTACTTGTACTGATATCAGATGTCAGATTGCCTTGAAACTGGAGTAAAAACTTCTTTGTTTTAGGGATGCGAGAGATGAACAATTATGTCAACGGACAGGTGTTGGGAGGGTTTTTGAGACGATGCCGAGATGCCAAAGGACCAAAGGAACATGTAGCAAGATTCTGTGAGATGCTTATGTTCGAGAATCGTTATAGACTCAGTGGTGCTGCAAGGAATATTCTGATTTCTCTAAATGTCTCCTTTAAAAAGGATTATGCGCTTTAAATTTCAGGATTTTCTGTAAACATACTACAGTCGAACCCCGTTATAGCGAACCCGGCATATAACGAACTCATGGATATAACGAACGAAATTTTGGTCCCGCCGTTTTCCTATTGTACGTAATTTAATTAGTATTGTGTCAGTTTAATGTAATCGATTATAGTCAGTTTAATTCATTAATGAACATTTTTAATAGATTTTATAATTTTTTTTAATACATCATTATTGAATACACATTGCAACTAATGAGTTATACATTTTGTGAAAGCTAACATTTTTTTTAACGGTTCGGATATAGCGAACAAAACCTTTGGTCCCTTGAAGTTTGTTATAGCGGGGTTTGACTGTACTTGAAAATTCAACAAATGTTAAGAATCAAACCATGTTTAAACATGTTCTTTTCAAACGCTTTGGCGATGTCTATATCGCATTTTCTCCGAAGTTCCTATAATAGGTCGGGTCTAGGATCCAACAGGTAAGTAATAGAAGGATAGCATTTCAAGCGTGTTCAGTGAATTTGCCTAATTTAGTTCACACGACTTTTATTTCAATCATACTTTATGAACTAAAAGCAATCTAAAGATCCCAAAGAGAACTTTCTAGAGAAAATTTGTAACTTTTGCCACGTTCACACAATGATATCGATGTTTCGATAAAGCAAATAAAAACGATACCACTCAAATAAAATTACTTATGTTGTTACAGTAAACATAAGAATGTTGTATAAATTTTGATTTAAGAGATTATTTTTGGATTAACAGTGTACATAACGCACTCATATATAATCTGAATCATATACAATTCAGCAGGGTTTAGGTTTTAATGGCTGCATTAATTCGCTATTTCAGGTGGATAGATTGGCGAATAATATCAAATCAAGGGTTTTAACTAATGATAAGGGTGATATTACATTAAAAAAAAATTATTATTAAAAACAAATAAAATAAATTCGTCTAAACAAATTTAGATTTTACACTGTAGAACTTCTATTTAATCAATCATCAAATAATGTTGTTATATTTGCTCACAATTTATTATTACTAAAAAATAAAAATATCGTCTAAACAAATTTAGATATTGCAGTGAAAAATTTCTATTTAATCTATCATCAAAATTTTTCCCTTCATTGATTAGCACGAAGGTAAAATTTACAACAAAAATTATTGAAGAAAATTGGCTAAAAGTATCAACAATAAAAGGAAAATTTATATTTCATCCAAAAAGAAAGATTGTTTTTGTAAATTATTGAATTTTTTTCAAAAACACGAAGCAATTAATGAATTAATGTGATTATCCACTTTATTAATTCTTGTCAGATCTGATATTTATTATAAGATAATTTATTATTTGTTAACATAAATAATGTAAAATACAAAAATAAAAATTGACGTTAAAAATAGTAGAATTTTTTTAATACTTTAAATAAAATTTTTTAAAAATAATTCTTGAATATTTATACACGTCTACAATTAAAATGTTTTTAACTTAATATAAATAAAACCTTTATTTATGATTGATTTTATTCATCCCGAATTAAGTAATCTTAAAATTTAAATCTAAAATAATTTTAAACTTTTATATATCAAAAGAAATTAAAATAAAAAAATTTGAAGGAAATTCCGCATATTTGATAACTTATGAATATCTATAAAAACCTTTCCCTATTCTTAATAGAAACTCATATTAAAAAAAAAAATGTAAGTCATAAATCTACTTAATTTCTTAAAGAATGCGAACTGATCTAATAACGGCAGTTTTTTAAATGCTGAAAAAGTATGTATCGGATTAGCGAGATACTGGATGATCAACAGGGGAAAAAAAATTTCTAGCCGTAATATTCCCTGTTGCGATCTTCAAAGTGATACAGGCGACATCTACCGGCGATTCATTTAAACTTTCTAATGAATTGTTCTCCGATTTCTCCCTCGCGTCGTTTTTCAGAATTCAATATTTTAACGCTAGCAAAGCGGAGCTCATTTTTAATTAAACAAAACAGTTCGAATACACCCGGGTTTCAACCGAGCAGTGAAAAATCTCGTTTCCCGATACTGGAAGTTTTGGGATTGTGAACTTAATGCTACGTTTGTAAATATTTGAAACACTTTATTTTGAAAAATGGTTTCATTTTTCTAAATTTTATTAAAAAAAAATTCGAAGAGTAATATGCAGTAATAATGAACTGTTGAATACGTCAAATCTATGTTAAAATTAAAGCTCCAAAAAAGTGTAATAAATTTAATTTCAGCTTTAAAAAGATTTTAAGTTTGAATATTTTGAATCAGGAGTATACGCGTTATTTAAATTGAGGGCTATGAGAACTTACAAAAAAAAAAAAAAATTAAATTACATAAACAGAATTGTTTAAAGTAATTCTACCTGGGAAAGAATACTTAAGGAAAATTCTAATCCGCGAATAGGTGCGGTTTATGGGATTTATTGAGGGGAAATTTGAGATCCATATCCCTGATTATAATTTTATCTGGATAAACCTTGTTTATCCGGATCTCCGGATAATCCAGATCAGAAATATAGACATTATTTTTATTTAATGTTCAAATAAAATAATAATTTTTAACTATGATAGCACGAACGTAACTACAAGTACCCCAAATATTCGATTTTTAGTTTGATTCAATGTACAGTTCCTGCATAGAATGTACAATAAATTATGGTAATAAAATGCTTTTTGCTGAGTTTAAGAAAACTTTGTTACCAATTCTTTGTTAAGAAATGACGTGAAAAGTTATTTTTATATTTTTTAATGTCTTGTAAACAATACTATGTAATTTCGTGACAAAACAGTTTTTTATTTATCGTAATAAACGGTAAGTTTGCTTAGTTAAGGATTTTGTTTTGCTTATTACTCATATTACCCGAATTATCCGGATATTCGATTATCCGGATTGCCTATCGTCCCTCTTAGTCCGGATAAACGAGGTTTTACTGTATTACGTTTTCAGTGGACCGAAATGATCCTCAATAGGTAATGGAAATATGACAGAAAATTCATTACATACGCAGTACTACCCAGCACTAATTATTACTGTCTCATTATGCACATTGCTAGCTTTTAAAACAGCTAATAAATGGTACACATAAATAAAAATTAGAGTAAAAGGCATTTTTCTCATTTTTAGGGCAAAAAAAAGTAAATTTACTTTTTAAAATTAAATTTTTTTTCGTCAAATTGAATATTAGTACCATTTTTTTTCTCATTGTCTCGGCAAATCTTTAAATCATAAGCATCATCTTTAAATTGAATATTAGTACCATTTTTTTACTCATTGTCTCGGCAAATCTTTAAATCATTCGATTAATCCATTTATGTGTTTACGGAATATCAATTTTCTCTCTGTTTTTTGTATCATATTTGAACTTATGATTCTGACTTTTCAGAAAAAGCATTTCGACCAGTACGATCCATTCAGTTCTATGGTAATTCCTGAATTAAGAATTTTTCAGGGGATCGAAAAAAAAACACCGAAAAAATATCAAATATTCCGAAAGTCTGAAGGTGATCTTAGTAAAGAGAAGTTTATACTAATGAAAGCGCTCAGACTGATATTACAGGTTAAGAAAGCATATTTCCTGTTATGGTTGTCCAGTGATTCCCAACCCGTGTGCCACGGTACCTTAGGGTGTCACAAGATTTTTTGGGGTATAAACAAAAAAATATTAGTAGGGTCCACTTAAAATAAATATTAAGTTGATGTCAAACATTTGGGCTTCAAGAATCTGTCACAAGCAATCTTGGTGGTCCATCTAATTAATCTTGTAGTCCTCTAGTGTATTACTACACTGCATCCCATGGCTATTTTTGAAAATGTATTAATACATTCTATTTTAGTGTTTGTTACTTATACTTTTCAATACATACATAAAATCAGCAATGGAGAAAGTATTTGAACTTAAATCTGACATGTTCCTGATATAAATTTAGCCTTAATTTAATACTTAAAAAATCGAATTCTAAAATTCTAACAAGGGTTACTTGAGTTTCTAATTTTATTTCAAAGGGTGTAGCAAACCTCAAAAGGTTGTGAATCCCTGTCATAGTCAGTTAAGGCTGCTGTGTACTAACCCTACTGGATTCGCTCAACTCAATGTTAACCCATGGAGAAAATTTGTCTACTATTTACAGCTACATAAATGCTGATAATCCAATAAAAATGACATTTTCAGATAGCCTGAACTTTTCTGCACCTCGGAACAGGATTCATTTTATAAATGTCGTCCTTCAAAGGAATTTAGGAGCGCTTAAAATACACTACACCAGATTTTTTCCTCCAATTTTAAATTTTAAATATTATTTGCATTTTTTTAAAGAAACGAAAAATGCCCCAAGGTGTAAAGTTTTTTCCCTGTTACGAAGTAAAATTTTTTTCTTTTTTTAATTTCAAATTCAAGTCGGCAATCCTTGGACACATTTTCTACGTTGGTAGACATTGAGGCGAGCAAATCCAATAGGGTATGTATACATCAGCCTTAATAGGTCAAAGTTGAACGATGACGGTTGATTAACATTCTCTCACTCTCACAATCTCATTGTTCTATATCTGGGTAGTTTAATTAAGTAAAAATGATTTAACTGGAAGGTTTGTGTTTATGTAAAGTAGATCTTTACCCTTGTTTCCCTCTGCTCTAACTCTTTGAATTTTATGACAGTGATTTTATAACAAATGCGTTATAAAATGATTAAAAAAATGTACGAATGTACTTATAGCAGAGCCTAAAATTTCCATAGAAATAACAAAACTGTTTCAATTTTTATGGCAGTGAATTAATGAAAACGTCTTATGAAATTATCAAACAAATCTTTGAAACTATTTTTAATCGAATCTTCATTTTCCATGGAAGTAACTTTATAGCAAATGCGCAGTCAAATAACAAACGAATGCATGGTTATGTCTACCGTGGATCCTCAGCTTTCCAAAGAAGTAGCAAAATTATCCTATAAAACAAAGTTGCATCATTGATATTTAGAAATAAAAGGCCCAGAAATCGTATTGGAAGAAATTATATACTACACTAATATTTGTTGTTAAATTTACATTTTTCTTTACTCTATCAGGTATAATTTAACCCAGAAAAAAAATTGAACCCATGGCAGAAATTGTTCCTTTTGAAAAAAAAATTATGATACGTTGCTTCGATTCCTCTTTGATCTGCCCGCTACATATGCTGTTTCAGTTTTTTACACATGCTGTTTCAAGTTTTTTAGCATTGAAAAGTCATTATTCATACTAAATAACATTAAAATTTGCATCACATAGACGAACCCAGACATAATCCTTTTTGAAAGTGACCTTTTCTAATAAAAAATAGTTGATTCCATCAATCTAGAAAAAGTCAAATAAGTATGTATGTGTTGTCATCAGAATGTTCACAGCCACAGTCACAGTTCAGCTAGGTAAAACATGCTTATATCCATATAGTCGAGGAAATCATTTGATCAATGTATGACTATTTGACAGAAGTTATGTGCATTTTTGTTGAGATGGGAAGAAAAATTCGTTAATCGATTCGTCCAACTGTATCTATCTATCTATTTATCAATATATATGTATATTCTCCTTTTTAAACAAATATGCATTTTTAAGCCTTTTTTAATTCATATCAAAGTTTCATTATTATGGTAGTCAAATATATACATATATCTTCACAGGCTTTTCGAAATGATAATATATTTTAATAACATATCAGTAAAATTTCTTCTTATTGCTTCATCTGAACATGAAATGGGATCAAAGCAACTCTGGTAATTTCTGAGATAAGTTATGAATCTACTGTCGGTAAATACGGGTACCTTAAGCTTGCTCTGTATCATGACTTATTTTACTTCAGTGATTCACCCATATGCATTTTCATCTGTGTTGCAACCTCTTCGTTTAATCGGAACCGTCTTGACTTAAACAGCGTAAAAATCTATATGTTTATGCATGGATGTCAATTTAATTTAAACAAGCTTCTCTGTCAAAAATTTTCATTTATCGTCTCGAAAGTATTATAGAAATTATAACTGGGTCACCTATTTAGTCTTTGACATTTGCTATGGTCCGTGACTTCTTTGAACTCAATTCAATTTTATAAAGAAATTCCTAAGCCCCATTTGAGAGAATCTTTTGCTTTGAGCTAGATTTCTCCTAATATATATATATATATATATATATATATATATATATATATATATATATATATAATATTACATATAATTACAAATAAAAAATATATATATTTTACATATAATCACAAAGTCGTTACTGTCAGCATGGACGAGGAATGGTTTTTTAAACATCATAATGATTAAATTACATGAAACTATCATTACGACTTCATCAACTCTATCAACTTTAAGTCTGCTAGGTACAAACCCTATTGGATTCGCTCACCTCAATGTTAACGTATGGAGAAAGTTTGTCCAAGGATTGCCGACTTGGATTTAAAGATTTTTTTTTTTAATGTACTCCGTATTAGAGAAAGAAATTTTACACCTTAGGGTATTTTTCGAAATGGAAATAATATTTTAAAATTCAAATTATTCAGGGGAAAATTTTGGTATAGTGTATTATACCAAAATTTGTATTATACCTCATAAATTTCTTTGTATTATACCTCATGTATTTACCCCTTTATGTACACTTTATTACCCCTTTATTATACCCCTTTATGTATTATACCTCATGAATTTCTTTGTGGGTGAAATTTATAAAATGAATCCTGTTACAAGGTGCAGAAAATTTCAGGCTATCTGAAAATACCATTTTTATTGGATTATCAGCATTTATGTAGCTGTAAATAATAACAAATTTTCTCAATAGGTTAACATTGAGGTGAGAGAATCCAATAGGTTTAGTACACAGCAGCCTTAAAGTGAACATTCACAACGTAACTTTTAAGATATTAAATATGCAAAAAATCCTCTCACTTCAAATACAGATAATTGTCGATTTACATTTATAAGAAGTAGTGAACGGGGTGAAACGAAACGCACTAAAAATAAACAGGATCAAATTCACTGAAAAGCAAGGACTGAAACATCCACATCAGCAGGCGTCCATGCGAACCACACCCGCATTTTAATGAATTAAAATTTTACGTTCTGTTTTCAACTCCACCCCAGGAACTGCAGGTATATAGTCAGGGGTGCGAAAAAGGTCATAAGGCGGAAGGTATCATTAGAGCTGAAGTGGAAAGGGGGGGGGGGGGGATCTAGGAATGAAATCGGAGTTCTAGGACCCTCCGATATTGTGCACTCCACCCTCTTGGGTGCTAACATTTATAAACTGCCCCATTTGAATGGAAATAATATGTAGCTGAGAGGATGTGTATGCTTAGGATGAGTAGCTAATGGTGGTTATCACGTGATTATTTACGCCTTTTCGTACGGAAAAATATGTAAATGAAAAAATTATTTCCAGTTCTTTATCAATATATATATATATATATATATATATATATATATATATATATATATATTTTATATATATATATATATATTTTATATATATATATATATTTTTTATATATATATAAAATTTGAACTTAACGTTCAAATTTTATAAACTTAAATATAAAATAAGTTGAAAAGTGATAAATTTGAACGTTAATCTCCAAAGTAAAGATTGATTTCAGTAGAAAATACCTTTTTCCTGCACAAATTATTAAAGTAAGAGTAAGGCATACGTACTACATTACACAATTTACGTATAATATAGTTTTCTTGTAAGATAATAAACATAAAAATTATAATAATGAGGACTATTTTGCATGCATATATCAAAAATTTAGATAGGAATTACTATTAAAAGCACACATCATTAACCATTTTTTGAAAATTTGTACAGCATATCCTTTTAGATAATATTGGTACATTAATCTTGAATCATTTATTTGAAGAGCTAATGTATTCAGATGTTCGTTATAAAATCTTTCTAATTAAATTTTATTAAAGAGTCTTTGAATCATTTATTCATGACAGTTGTGTTTGTCTATGTGTAGGTTGTTCTATTAACTTCTGTTCTGTCATTTTGAGACAATACCATTTAAGATCTTACAACTTTTGTTTGCAAGTTCGAAAGTCTTTCACAAAAGCAAGTTTGATCACAAAGAGTCTCGAAAGAATACTTTAACAAGCACAAATATAAAATTATTGTATAAATAACATTCTATTAGGAAATTAATTGCGTTTGCAAAATAACTTAAAATATTACATTAAAGATAATTTATCATCAGGATTTAAAAAGCTCATTTGGAGATTAATTCGATTTCTTGAAATCATTTATATTTCTTCAGACGTAATTTCAAACTGAAAATTTCAATTCAGTTCTACGTTATTTACTCCCTATATAATTTAAAGAAGAAATTAACTTATTGAGATTTGTTTTAAAAAACATCGATTTTTCATGTATCTTGAGTAGTTTAAAACACTATTTTATAAAAAAATATACTGTGAAGTATTTTAATTTTTTTTCAATGTGGAGGCACATTTTTAAAATTTATCTTAAGGTAAACGGATGACACACACACACACACACACACATACACACACATATATTTATATGTATGTATATGCATATATATATGTATATGTATATACATATCCATATATATATACATATATATATATACATACATATACATACATATGTATATATATATATATATACATACATACATATATATATATATATATGTATATATATATATATATATATATATATATATATATATATATATATATATATATATATATATATATATATATATATATATATATATATAACTTAATTATGATATGTAAATAAATACCCACTATTGGGAAAAGGGATTAAACTAAATATAAGAAATGATGTTATATATGTTTTAAAAATTTTATATGCTACAAAAACAAATAAACACCCTTTAATTTTTTATTTTTTTTTGTCGTTGCTAAAATGAAAAAAAAATATCGTTCTCACAAATTCTCTAGAGAAATCGGTGTAAGCGATATTAATGCTCCATCTATAATGTTTCAGTTAAATAATTCATTTTCAATTCATACAGGGTGGCACCCTCTACACATAGGGACTTTTGAAAGCGATGTGTGAAGGGGGAGGGGAAATAAAATATACCTTTCTTCCCTCCTCTATCGAAAACCTCACACGTCCACCCAAGGCCTATTGACCTCTCTTTTAACGCTTAGCATTCCCGCCCAGGTTGCATCATTTGTCAAAAATCAATTTTTTATCTATGTGCTTAGGAGGGATTTTCTTATTTTACGAGGGAAAGATTATCCCTGGCATATAAAGGATAGGAAGAGCCTCTTGGCGAGAGGGTGCACACGTGTTTTTTCTTTTGTTGCCATAAGTACCTAACTTTTGAGAGATATGTAGCCAGCACTAAAACCACCCTTACTGGTATTATAATAGACACACGCGCGAGTATTATGTTCGTATTTTTCTTAACGTTTTATCATTTTGAAGTAAGTGAAATATAAAAATTACTATTATTTGCAACGTTTTAAATAGTAATGGTCTATAACTACTAGGAGGATTTCGAATAGAAAACTAACCATACAGGTATATTCGTATAAGGATGTCGAATATTCCAGCAAATTTTTCTGGGCGCACATGGAAATTTAATGGACCAAATGAGCAGGTTTTTTTTCCGAAGGAAATTGAATAATCCTCGTATATCAAGAACAATATTATTTATTATTTCACACACATTAAAATACTGAATTTCTATCTATCCCGTGACTCTTGTACGTGAATTCGGAAACATTATGCGTAAATGAAATTGAGCAGTTAATGTATGATTAAACATACTGAGAAGGGATACAGGGATATATATACACACATGCACACACACACACACACATATATATATATATATATACATACATATATATATATATATGTGTGTGTGTGTTTGTTTGTTTGTATGTATGTAATATATTAAATATTATGCCTTTCCTTCTATCATTTGAATTCCCTTTCCTACATCCAATCCCCAGTAATATTAATTTATGGCTTTAAAACCCTTAGCCACAGAACTTCCCATGAATCGCATGCCTTTACATTTCTACAAGTGTATATCTCGGAATTCAGGAGTGGGTTAGCATCGCGAGCCCCTAAATTTTCTGACCCTACAAATAATACTCCCATGGTCTACCTCGCTCTCTCGCGTTTAATGTTGAAAGGTGATATTTATAACGAGCCTTTCTTCTGAAACGAACGGAGGTATTTATGTCGCTCTAATAAACGATTCGGCCCGACTGCTTCCAAATTTAATTTTATTTCCTTTTAGGCTGAGTCTACCTCCAGCCATGTAAATATGAGCTAGTTTTACCTTTCAGGTTATAAATTAAGGTAGTGATGTAATGGGGATATTATGTATATATATATATATATATATATATATATATATATATATATATATATATATATATATATATATATATATATATATATACACACATACATATATATATTAAAATTTCTTGATGAGAATTTCAAATATCATCTACTGATGTATGATTTAGATATCATGTATTGGATATATTGATGAATGATTTAAATGTCAAGATCAGTGAAGTTCTGAAGTTCTGTACTATCAACTGAATAGTCACCATGTCTCCTGATTGTGTACAATACATGCTTTCTTCTCTTGGGCTAAGAGGAAGATAGATGTTTGTCGAGTACTATGAAATGTCAAGCAACAATCAAGAGTGCATAACAATGTACAAACTTAAGTCCTACATGAATTTGATGGAGATAGAAGAACCTCCCTCTCTCAACTTGCCAGTGGTTACACTAAAGCTCGCTTCTTCATTTAAGGATATAAAGTTTTCAAGATATGCATTAATTGTAACTTGGAACAGGCCTTTTCAAGTTACATTCTCTCCTAAGAGGGACTGGACAAGGAAGATCTTTTTTAAAAGCCCCAACCTGGTTCATGTCTCTTTGTAGGACTTTTTGTAGGTTGCAGACTTTTTGTAGGCTTTTTGTAGGTTCATGACATTTCGTAGGTTGCAGAGTCCGAAAGGTAACTCTGGGACTTAGCACTCTTAAATTTAAACCAAGAGGAATAAGCAACAACACCAATATATCTCCCCCATCTTTTTCACGAATAAGCAAACCAAAGATTTACTTATCCGTGGTAAGTAAATTTTTCGTTTAAGTTAATTTGACCACCAGGAATGTCTTATTTTAATCATGCAGAAATTTAACGTTAGACATTCGCTCTAACAGCAGGATACTAACGAAAACCGACCTTAAAGTTAAACATATACAATAATACATCCTGTTTCTGATAATGGCGAAACGTGATGTCATCTTATTTGAAAGAGAAATGGTTATCACCCGCAAAAGGTCTCATGCAGCAGACATACCCACAAAGGGGACATTTATTCGCAAGGCGTGAGGAAAAAAAACGGTAAAAAAAAATGATTTTGGGGGGACTTTCAATTTCATGCTTTATTTGTATAGTACACGCAATATACACGCAGCCAGATCTTTTTCGACTAAGAGGACATTATTTTTTTTCCCAATGTGGGCGTTCGTGTTGGGAGTTAGGGGCTGCCTTTTTTTAATGCATCACGCAAGGGTATGGCGGTATGTCAAGAATCACGATACGTCACGTGATAAGGAATCACGGTTGTGCGGCAATCACGAAATAGTAATGGTCTGTAACCATTTTAAAGAAAACGTTTTAGAGTCCAATGCCTTATAGGAAGAAGAACGAGCTGTCTTAATGAATAGGCATTCTTACATTATTCAGCATGTAGAAACTTTCTGTCGTAGAAACTTAATTAGGCTCAAACAAAATAAGATTAGGAAGCCTAATATGTTAAAAACTAATATGACCGGGAATTGCAGAAGTAATTTATCAACTCGTTAATGGGAAAGTTAAGTTTTTTTTGAAAAGCAGTTGCATGTGGAAAAAAGTTATTATGTATATTTGAACTGCTTTTTCTGCAGTAACTATTGTTATACAATTTTTACACACAGGATACAGAGAGAAGTGGATTTGTTAGTTTCTTAGTACAGGTTTAACAACAACTTCATATTAAGGTAAATTCCTAAAATGTGTGAATTAATTTTTAAAAAATGAGCAAGAAATTACGTTACGAATGATACCATCGTACGCATAGCACAATCAAATTTCCTACGAATTTACTTTTCTCCCCTATGATGGAATGTTATCATCCTTAGTTGTGTGCCAAACTAATCTCTGTCATGTGTGAGAACTATAAAACTAATATGATATATATATATATATATATATATATATATATATATATATATATATATATGTGTGTGTGTGTGTGTGTGTGTGTGTGTGTGTGTGTCTGTGCGTGTTTGTGTAAGTAAGTTTTGATTAATTTTTTTTACTGAATTACTTACTTAGAAATTGTAAATCCTGTTACAAATATATGTACTAACTTCCTCAAGTAAAATACATAAAGGCGCGAGTACTTTTAAGTAAGAACTTTGAAGTCTAAGAAAATGTAATGATATTGAAAGAAGGGATTTGAAACCTGATTTTAAAAATGAAGGCTTGCGATTCTCTAAAAGAAGGTAAAAAATATCGAGTCTTACCGAGAAATACGACAAGGTTATACAAAAATTTGTGCTACTTCTAAATAATTCTACAGTTGCTTTAAACCGAAACTCTGTTTATAATGTTTATTTCAAGTGAATTTTGCACATTAGTAATCAGGAACGTACACGTTACTATACAGAAACTAATATAGAATCCGATACCGGTTTCATTATTAGTACACTATGAAAGTGGCAACAGTTTACTTCCCCTGAAAGGGGGAGAAAGATTCATCTTGTTCAACTCTGTAACTGTCTTTTAATTGTAATTCAAATCAATGTCTCAAAACAAAATGGTTGATAAAAATTATCATTCTGAGAAATTTCATAGTGAAATTTTAGATTTGTGGAATAAAATTATTCATTTGAGGATTTTATCATAATTAAATATCATAAGTTATCATTGCATATAATTAGCATCCATACTTGAATTTCCTCAAGTTAAAATTGCGGAAATTCAAGTATGGATGCTAATTAATTATATGCAATGATAATTTCCTTCAGGTTATTTAACATCGTCACTTATACTATTTCTGTTAAAATACTCTTTTAATTGACATCTGAAATTCTCTCCTTCTTTTGATGACTTATATAAAGCAGATCAATGTCGAAAATCTATCACCCAATAAGGATCTGCCCAATATCGGTTTCTTCCTGGATTCCTGACATGAAAATCTCCTTCAGTTACATCTCACTAACTTCCTTCATGACTAACTGCTACAAAATTCTACCTCTACACAGTACTAATTCAATAATCTATATATAACCACTTATAATGTTTATATCAATAACCAGGTAATTTGTTTGGACAGATGGCTCTCCCTTAATTGTATTCGATTCAGCATAACTAAATATGACGAATACCTTGTCGTGTGCTAATTACGGTTGGGTTGGAATCGGTTAGAAAAGCAAAATACTCTCAAGAAGGGGAACAACAATTCATTATTTTGACAAATCTGTCACGTACATCACGGGCTATCTGTTAAGACACAGCAATTTAAAGACGTGTAGCAGAACAGGATTATCCCCATTTCAAGCAATAGGATTGATTCCTTAGGCGTTATCTGATAGACTTCAAGGCTAACTCTTTTGAAAAAGAACTTCACCTTTGTCATAAGGGTTGATTCGCATCCACTATACAAGCTGTCACGTCTTGAATGAAATCGAATAATCTTGTTTTGTAGAGATAGAAAAGTTGTCTCTGCTTGTAATGGAACATTTAATTGGATTCTTTCAGGTAGCTGTTATGTCGCGCTAGATACTTATCTCTTAAAACTTAGTGTTGATTTATCCAAGCCGATTAAGTGGCCATGAGCACGCCGATAAAATATAACATATAATTAAGTTTTTAGTGCCCAAGGACATTTTTATCAACCTTTCTAATGCATTGTTGTTTGAAGTTACGGGAGAAAGCAATCTATTAAGGAAAGCTATTTAAAAAACATTTAGAATATGCGTATTTGAACACAGTTTAACCCCAAAAAAATTTCTGTACTTTCTTCATACTTGTAATAAAGATAACGATGTATGATTTTGATAAATTATGTTTTCAATATTATTTCATATGAAATGAAATATTAATCTATGTGGATCATATAAATTATTATATAATAATAATTTTCAAAGAAAAGTATGTTAGTCCATGCGCACCATTTTGAATATCCAAGCAAGCTTTAACACACATGCACATTCATCAGTAGAACTGTAATGTGATGTGCATACCATGCAAACAAATCTAATATCTCTTTTTAAATAAATCCGTAACAATTAACCTCATTATACAGCCAGGCAGCCTCAGTCGTTATTTTTTCACCATTCATACACATGGAAAAAAAAGAAACAAGTAAACCAATAAACTGATTACAGAATTGTTTTATATTAAGTACTGCGAATAATGTATTCTCATAAGTTTTAATAAGATGAAATGTAGGTCAACGATGACTAATTAATGACTTCAGCCGTGTGAAAACCTTTTGTTTTGTACGTAAGGCTTACTTTCACCTTTAAGATCTCAGAAAACGTTAAATATGAAAATAAAGCCCTTGTTATTGATTATATAATGAAATTTAAAATATGATTGATAGAACGATATACTGAAAATTTTAATAATTTGATTCAGATTACTGCCTGAATAAAATTATGAGAATTCCAGTCATTTAAGAATGAATAACACATAAGAGACACTGATCGCATGAGTATTTACTTTTGAATTATTGATAGCACTCAAATTACCTAGGGAAAAATAAAGAAAGAAGAAACTCAAATATTATTTCGGGAAAATTTTCGAATCAGAAGTTAGGAAACCTAACTCTGGATTTAAGCCATGATTATTAAAAGTTACATTATTCATGTATTAAAAAGCCATATCACACATGGACCATTTAGATTTTTAATTCCGGAAAGCAAAGTTCTAGATGGAGAGGATTTTAAAAGAGAGAAGGAAAAGCCTTAAATACAAAGTGTTAGGCACAAAACATGACATAATTTCCTTTAAGCAACAGGCTGCATTTATTAAGAAAGTGGGAAAAAAATTCTTACTGTTTAGCAGTTAGTTTCCTCATTGCAGTGTTCCGCAAGTTCTTTTTTCAATGTTCCATAGTATTGACCTGTCTTGCTAAGACAATTGGAAAATACCGTAGTCTAATTTTCTGTCATATTTGTACAAATTAAGTAAGACTGTTTTGTTGCATATTTTTTTTTCCTTTAACGGACGTCACACTCTGTAAGCCATGTCCAACAGAATCATGCCCCAGAGTTAAGCAGTCTGAGTGTCACAGGAGAGATATTTAGAGCACTTGAATGCCTATAATTTCGGAAAAAAAATTGATAACTTTGAGACAGGCATGAAGGAAAAGATGTCGTGCCACTCGCGGCTGAGCATAATATCGGAATCACTAGACGTTGAGTGAGACAAATGATGCGCGGGTTTGGCTGTCAGCGAATATCAAAGAAGAGCTCAAGACGACGGGACCGATGAAAATAGCAAAAAACAGATTTTTCATGCATAAAGTTCAAAATGAGGACGCTTAGACAATTATTGAATCACGTGGTCACTGGGCGCGCCAGCTTCAAGGGCAAATCACCTCTGAGAATGAACTGGTGCACGCGACTTTCAGTCCACCAATCAAGTGTCCAAATTGTTCTTCACACCCCCCGTTTTTTCTTTCCCGCTATTATAGGCGATTTCTAATAGTGTGAGTTCGTCAAATATTTATGACCGCACGCGTAATTCGTGGTTTGCGAGGTCCCCCTTTTTGATATATCCGGACGCCATTTATCCGGAACATCTGCGATCTATGTAATAGCGGGGGATTTTTCGCTCAAAGTAGATTGAGCATAAACGGTCTCGGATACATAAATTGAAATTATTTTCTCGGCCAGAGATAGAGCGGAGAGTGTTATTCACGATGCACAAGTGGGTTATACAATCAAATAATAGGATTACAAACCGAGAAGAAGGGATTAGGTGGCTAAGACTTAGTATCGTAACTTGTTTTACATATCAGTATCTTTCGACCTCAGTTAGTTTCGATTGACTGAACAGCCACTGAAATGGATCTTCACGCCAATATCTTCAATGGGCTCTCAATTGCTCTACTCGTATTTTTTTTTCACACGGTAAGATTTTTTTTGATTTTTTTTTTGATTGGAGAAATCTGCACGAAATCGAACTTGGGTGTGACCTGAAACGTTCCAAAGTAATAACACGGAAATTGTGGATCTATTACAGACTTATGTCTGTAATGTAATTCCAGTACTGAATATAAAAAAAAATATATTACCGAATCAAAATATCCCGATTTCATACCTACACACCAAAAGGCTAATCCCACGCAGTGGCTAAGTGGTTAAGGCATCAGCCTGTCACGCCGGGGTTACGGGTTCGATTCCCGAATAAGACTTGGTTGTATTCTGGGGAACTTGTCAGTCTTCCCCCAGAAAAAAGAGCCCCGTCTAGAAAGGGGAGTTACAACCCATCGTCCATCGCCGGTGTCATCGTTTGTTAATAAAAAAAATGCTTCTGTGATTGTGGGATTTGTGCTTCTGTTTCCTTGTATTCATATCGCTCGCTCCTTTCAACAATGCCATATCTCAAAAATCGGTGATTTTTAATTATGCCTGTTTTCAGAATGCCCTGAAAGAGTAGTATATCCCTGCAAGATCGTCATATCAAATCGCCCAATGTTTAGCCACTGGGGAGTAGAATTAATATTGATTTTTAATACATTGATTCTACTTTTAATCTTTAAAATCACTCTCCTGAGAAATCGCGTTTTTTTTAGATATGACGTTGTTGAAAGGAGTGAGCGAATATGTACACCGGACTGGGGTGTGACGTATAGAAGTTCAACCTCTCTTGAGGCAATGGCACCCCCCTGTTCTGTGGATAGTGTTTCTATCCTCAGACACAACAACAAACAAACAAACAAATGGCTAATCCGAAAAGCCTTTTAGCTGTTTAAATGATAGAACAATTTAGCAGTAAAAAATTATTGCTATTTAAATAATTGATCTACTTTTAATCGTCCATTTACCTTAAAATTTAACTTCCTCTTTTTCGAAACCCAGAATTCAGAAAATCTTTCACACGCACATTTCAATTAAAAAATGCATCAGCCATGCGATGGCCGTAGGGTTAGAGAGCTGGTATTCGGTCCAGATCCTGTGGGTTCGAGTCCGACTGTTGGCATGGATGTTTGAAGCCGTTCGGAATCCACTTTAAACTGTAGGTCCCGGTCTAATTAGCCTTCGTGTAGCAAAAAGTTGACCGTCGCGAACCAAAACCAAAAAAATATACACCGAATTTCGAACTGCATGATTAAAGTAGAAAATATCATAACTATATCTATCGTAGCTAATAACATGGAGTTGGTTTAAAATGTCACATTATACATGATGTTAATAATAATGTTACTGGTAACATAATTTTATTTTTTTTCTCAAAAACGCTTTAATTTATTAATGAAATTTCATTAAAGGCTGGCTTGGCTTTGGAGCGCTACCGTAAACTTTTTGCTACACGAGGGATAATTCGACCGGGACCTACAGTTTAAAGCCGATTCCGAACGGCTACATACATCCATGCCAACGGTGGGACTCACCCACAGGATCTGAACCGAATGCCAGCGCCCTAGCCAATCGGCCATCACCTGGCAAGTTCAAAATAGGAATTTAATACAAAAAGCTATAATATAATAACACCTTTTATTCGTAAATGTTATCTTCACACAACAGCAGTGCGAGAACCTCACGTAATCTTGCTTTATTGTGAACCCGAATGATTTCTATTTACTTTTATGACGTAAATAAAAAAAAATTAAACATACAAAAATGATATGACAAACTATATATCAAACAAATGACTACTTCATATGAAAAAATGATCAAATATTAGGTTAGAGTAATCACCAATGTTCTCGATGTGAAAAAAAAAAAAACTTGATTCCATCTATAATGACATTCTATCATATGTCACTTTTTGACAAGAATATTAATAGTTATGATTATAATACAACTATACAACATAGCTTAAAATTGGTACTTTCAATGTACGCCGAAACTATTCTATTTTAATAATTTTCTCGACATTACTTAATAAAAGAAAACGACTCCGTTTCGTGACAGACTGCAGGCATAGACGAATCACGGAGTCTGGGGATTGTAATTTCCCGTCCTCGCATTCATGTAACGTCATTCCGTCCAGATTGATGATTGTGGGTTTATTTTGACGCCAACCAAACATCAACGCGATTCTGTTTAGATCTATTAATTTAACACTGCCGATTGTATCTTTAACCTGTTTTTTTTTTCAATGGACGCTTTATAGAGTTGATAGAGGGATCGTGAGGTTAAATCCATATACAGTCAGAATAATACTTGTGATCAGAATAATGATGCAGATTTTGAAAGTTGAAAGTGTGAGGAAGGTATGCTTAAGAAATATAATTTCCATTTGCAATTGAATTGTGTTCTTTGTTACCTTATCAGCGAAACTAGCATCAATTTTTTAGGTATCATATTAGACAAAATCTAAAAACCTGGAAATTAAAATTGATTGTTCAGTTCAAACATTTTGAACTTAAAAAAATAATAAAATTAACTAAGAATAAAATAGCGAAAAATACAAACTATAAAAAAATCTTAGTTTGCTATTTTAAATATACTCCAAAGTTTTGTTCATTAAAGTTCATTATTTGTTCTTCCTCTGTCAAAAATATTCAAGTCATTGCTATATTAAAGGTTTTCTTGGGAAATTTGGTGAAATTTGAAAAGGCAGAAATGTAGATCAGTGAAAGCAACACCAATAGCACCTTAGTGCTGTAAAATACACGCAAAATGCTAAAAATAGCTAAAAATCGCAATTCCTTCTTAAGACAAGTCATAGGAAGGATATTGTTCTAAATTATACACGAATATGTTTAAAGAATTATAATTATTTTGATACACTGATTCAAACATACTTTTTTAAAGCTGAACTTAAAGATTACTTTCCTCAATCCTTTTGAAATCACGTAATAAACTACTGACAGAATATTTTGATTATTTAAAAATTTTTGATTATTTATTTTACAAAATACTAATGTATAGGAATAAATTATATTACATTTAAACTTCGTGTAATAAAATATTATTTTTTCTTCCAAAAATAGATTTTAAATAATTACCACAGATTTAGGTTGCAATTTCAACATAAAAAGAATTAAAAGAAAATTCACAAGAATAAATTTTCATCATTTTAAAAAATTATCCTATTTGGCTAAAAGATAACATTTTTAATAGTCATATGTTAAGTTGATATTTTAATTAATTAATCCCTGAGATCGATGTTTTGCCATATTATACAATTTCAATACGCAGAACTGATGTAGTATTAGTAAGTACTACATAACTACATAAGTTCTAAATACTACATTACTCTTATGTACATTAAGTAATGTAGTATTTAGTACTTATAAGATAAGGATAATAGCATCTTAGATATTTTAAAGTTGGTTCCATTTTTTATAAATCATGCTTCATAAGGAACTAAGAAGCCCCACTCAGGTAAGAAGCTGAAATCATCCACAGCTTGAACATAATCAGGTTATTTATTTACAAAAATTATAAACCTGATTATAATCGCGTAATCTTATGTATAATACTACCAAACTATAGCTTATATCAATTTCCTGAAAAAATAACGAATCTTAAAAAAAAAACATTGAGGAAAAAAAATTCGAATTTTGATCAATAATTTCAGAAAGAATAGTTAAGAGAGCTATTAATAAACTAATACATAAATAGAGAAAACTATAAATCATTATATTAATTACTGCATATTGATTCAAATTTGTGAAAGACAAATATAACGAACATTAGTGAAAGACAAATATAACGAAATGAAAATATAACACTTCATTAGAAATTGAAGCAATAATAATCTTTACCTGTTCTTGAGTAATTAGCAAAGAGAACACATGTGTATATATGCGCAGAAAATGTTTCAAAATAGTTACTTTAAGCGGAGAAAAAAAAAGGAAATTATTTTGGAAAACAAACTATGGCAAAAAAAACCTGGCTATTTCTACCTAGTTTACAAGCAGAGTATTTGTGCATCAGTCCTCAACACTTGCCATAATGCTATCATTATATTCGGTGCCAATTATATCCAATTATAAAGACATCTGCCCTAGCTGCCTTCTCAGAGTGAGACAGTCGTACAGCTGTGTCGCCTGTCGCGAATAGGAGTTTGTCCACTCTCTCTTCCTTAGCTTCTGATAACCGTAAATAGTCGAGACAGATCTCGACGAAGGAACAATATCAACTCGTTGAAAATTTCAAGTGTTATTGGGTGTTGGTGGATTTAGTTGTGTAAACAGTCCCCCGTTTTTCGTAAAATTGATTCAATAAAATTTCCCCATGGATTGAAGTGTTGTACTTTTGATAAAACTGTACTTAATGATTTGATGCATAAAATGAACTACTCTGGGCCTTTGTATCAGAACGAGGTCTATATAAGACAAACTATAAAAAACTATAAAAACAGAGTGCTCAATTGAAATAGTTCACGTTAATAGTTCTCAAGAATACCAAAACTTATCAACATTCGAGGCGTCCATACCAATGAAAAATGTAATAAAATTTTCAAACTTAAGGGGTTTAGAAATTTGTCGATGTTACCACTTGATGGAGAACAATTCTTAAATTTTTTTTTAATGTTTACTAGTGTAGTATAGTATCGGTTTTATAACAAATTTCTCTTTGACATCTGTCTTTTATAGTGCTTATAAATGAGCACATATATATTGCATATATATATATATATATACAGTCGAACCTCCATATATCGAACTTCCCTATATCGAAATTTTCTATATATCGAATTCTTAGCAAATCTCCATGTTCATTACATAGAAAAACTGTTTCTATATATCGAAAAAATCTCTATATATCGAAAAAATCTCTATATATCGAAATTTTTTTCACGACATATTCGGAGATTTATTCCACTTTAGAATAAAATCTCCCAATTTTTGGCGTTTGAAACAATACTTCGTGGACTTCAATTCGTGGAAAACATCCCTAATGAAGCTTTTAATGGACTGAATAAATGCGAGCATTTCTTTGATGAACTTTCCGCAAAACTGGCTGTTCAGCAAGATATTCGTAGTTTTTTTTAAAGAATTTAACTGTGATCACTGTAACCACTAACTGGATTATTGTTTTATTAAAGGTATATAGTACTCAATAAATATTCCATATGAATTCATTTTTTAGTTATTAACTTTCATTTAATGTGATTCGCATATAAATTAAAAATGGAGTTTCGTATACGAAAATTAGCTTTAATTTTAATGTTTTAGGAGAATTATGATAAAACTAAGATCAATTCTATATATCGAAATTTCTATATATCGAATTTTTTTCCGGCATTTTGCTACTTCGATATATGGAGGTTCGACTGTATATATATATTGCGTATATAATCTCAGTGTAGCATTAGTATGCATATGTATGATATTTCCTCAGTGTAATTTTCTTCTTCACCGACTGATCATTGGTATGATACTGGAATTTATTTTATTTGTCAGTTTAAACAATTATGGAAAAACTGAAGCAGAAGTTGATTGACTTAAGTTTCTTACAATGTTATCGACCAACTTTCTAATTCAGCAACAAAATAAATACGATGACAAACAGCACTGAATTTGTGCTTTTACGCACTCGAAATATATAAATACGTTTAAATGTAAAAGTTAGATGTTTTAGTAATTTTGAAACGATTAAGAAATAACATACCTATGCTAATACATCCCCCCCCCCATACAAGCCTAGATTATAAGTAAGAATAAAACATTTGCAAAATTCTGTTTTTTGAGCAACTTTTTATTTCTTATTTTTATTATATATATATACAGTCGGACCTCTATTTAACGAAGTCGCTAAATCCCGAAAAAAAGTTCGTTATATGGAAAATTCGTTAAACAGAGAGTCACCTTTTAAAATACTTTAAACTGTACAAAACAGATTTTAAATTCATAAACATTAAACATTATTAATAAAAGTAACTAATCACACCTTTATTTTGTAAATTTATGTCTATTTATTTTATATATCTTACCCATCAAACAGAAATCTGCAAGGAAAACAAGAATAAAACAAAACATTTTCCGGGAATACACTGTATTTTCAATTTAAAAAAAATTATATTAAAATTAATAAATTTTAATGACATTATCGAATTTATTATAGCAAGTAATTTTAAGCATACACTACCACATGCGTCCTTAAATTTAAAAGTCTTAATTTTGTCTGAGTTTTTTGTTTGAAAAAGTGATTTCTGTCATAATACGTCTCGTATCTTTGCAATGCACCAAAGACCCCTTCAGGCGTATTTTCTTCAAACTGTAATCCGCGTCGGAATATGTTAAAAGAAAGTTAATGTGTTAAATGTGTTAAAAGAAAGAATAAGTTTGAAATGTTCAGAAATATTTTGAGAAATATGGAGAAAAAAAATATTGGATCACACGAAAAAGTTCGTTAAATAGAGAATGCACTTCGCTATTCGGAGGTTATTTTACGAAGAAATTCGCAAAATGGTCTTGGTACCAAGGAAAAGTTCGCAAAATAGAGGGTCGTTAAATAGAGGTCCGACTGTATATATATATATATATATATATATATATATATATATATATATATATATATATATATATATATTCTTTTCCCATGGGCGAACTGTCTATGGGCAAGCGTGGGTGGCTGAAATTTCCCTATGACATTGTTGCACATCCCGAACGTCACATCATAATGGGGAAAACGGGAACCCCCTCTCTCCATATCTAAGTCACGCCATGATCTAAATGTGATGCTTCTTTGAAGTATTGCAGTGGATGAAAAATGGCGTTTATTTTATGCTTGTTAAGCACGGTTTATTTTCGGGATAATGACACAGCGCTGTTACATTGTAACGTTGTAAAAGGTAGGTTGAGGGGGGGGGGCTGAAAAAAATCCGATATTTCAACAAAATGTTGCAACATGGCATTTAGATTAGTTGACGTCACTGCAAACATCACAGTCACGCTGTGACTTGGATGTTGCGCTTTACCGTGTCACGTTGCTAAAGAGATTGTTGTGTGTGTTTTAAAAAGTGGGTCTACCACTAAATGTTTGAAAAGTGGGTAATCCTCCTCATCTTACCCAGGAGTATTATCAAAAAGTATTTAATGCATTTTTTGTCAGAATGTGAAATCTATATATATAAAGCAGTTCCGTAACTGACTGACTCACTGACTGACATACAGCGCACAGACCAAACCGCTGGACCTAAAGGGCTGAAATTTTGCATGGCGATTCTTCTTATAGTGTAGGGGTGCACTAAGAAATATTTTTGAAAAATTCTTAGAAAGATTTTTTTAAATTAAATTTTTAAGCTGTTTTAGTAACTTTTTTAAAGTTTGCATTTAAAATAATTATTTGAGGGTTATAAAATTTGTATCACAAGAAAGATCATAAAAATTCCTGTAAAATGAAATCTTTTTCGAATCTTTATCTCCATTTTGTGATTTTTGGTGAATTTTTAAAGATTAATTTTTAGAATTTAATTTATTAAATGCTGATCACTTGATTTCTTTGTCTGGTACTTTAAATAAATTTATCGTTACGTGCATAACAACGAAACAGACAAAAAATATTTTCTTTCTTGCTAATGCGGCAGGTGATTGGACATTATCCAAAAAAATATTAAAATACAGTAAAACATATGTTCCACAAACTGTACTTTATTCTTTAGTATGTCCTATTAGATTTAATTTGAATATTTTCTTCTACATTATTTTGTCTATAAAAATATCCTTTACGATTTTTTTATAAATATATTTTTTCGCCTTTTTTTACATCAATTGCATACATTGATCGTTGTATTTATTAAAAATATATTTATACATATTTTTGTCATTAATTGCATACATTGACCGTTGTATTTAATTTGAATGTACTCCGTAGCGAAGTACGGATGCTCAGCTAGTATCAGTATATAGGCTGATGTTCGTGACCAACCACATTACCATTGCTCCGGAACAGTGAAGCCTGTATTACTATAGTTTACAAGATGTCAGATATACGGTTTACTAGATTTAACGCAAACCGCAAGGAAAATTACATATCAAATTGTTTATTTAAAGTCTCATAAGGTAATCTTTTTAAACGCCCAAGCTAGTAATAGATTTTCACTTTAAGTGAACTTAGATTTGTTTTAGTTACTACCGTAAAATCTTGATTGTAATACGCACTTTCATTTTCACATTTTAGTCCGTAAAATTGAGGGTGCGTACTATACTCGTATATGAAAAAAAAAACGTAGTTTTAAACATTGAATAAACAACAAACAGTAAATCAGCTGTATTCTAGTGAAAATGATTAAGACTGATAATTTCACAGTATTGTTTGTTTTTAATTAAATTTAAGTTTTTTTCTACCGAATATGACGTTTTCGTTTATTTTTATTACAAATTTAGTTTAAGTTAATAAATATTTGTGTAATTTTTAAATAAAATATTGAAAAACTATGAGGGCGTATTATAGTCAAATTTTAATTTTTTCCGACATTTTCGTGCAAAATCAAGCATGCGTATTACAGTCAAGATTTTACGGTAGTTTGAATTTTTCAGATTCTGAGATGAAATGAATTCCTTAAGTTTTGTTTAAATACATGAAAAAAGACTATACTGCAATGACTTTAGAAGATATAATGATTTATGAACAAACTAATAAAGCTTTCACTGTGCATAACTGCCAAAAGTGCGCATTTTACACATATAAAAGTATGAAAATGTATCAAAATACTAAGATAAAGTTCTGTAATAGACGACTGACTTCAACTTACTGTGAGATCTAACCCTGAGCTGAAAAATATTATGCCATTAGATCTGAAGCATTCAAAATTTAATCACCAGGTGCACTAAACTTTTATTTATTTTTTAATATCATACTATATTATTTCTGTTAATCATCCACTTCCCTTATTTACTTCCTATCGAGGTCTGGAATAACATGCTGACGCATCTACGCATTAGCATATTTTTTAGTTTAACTAAGTGTTAACAAAATGCTTCGGTTTTTCTCTCATTCAGAAAGTAATTAAACACAGAATATATTGATTTCCGGGATAATTGCTGAGTAGAACTCTTAATACCAGGAATATTCAATAGCTCTGGGGATGTGAATAAAGTCTTATGTTCCTCTTGCAGGAACTTGTAATTATCTGCTATACGATTAGTAGCATTGTATTTAGCATATGCGCTGCAGTATTCCATTACTCATCCCACAAGATATATTCAAATGATGCCTACGCTACACCTGCAGAGAGGCTTTCTGCTAGCATGCTGTATACAATAAAGTCTGGAGGCAGCTGCTGGTCCATTGTGGGATACATAGTGCCCTGCTGATAGCCTTGTCATTAATATGGACGTTTCTAAACTATGAATTACTGTTCATGCAGTCAAAACGAAAGATGAATTTCCGATAATATTTTTTACAATAGACTAACAGGTAATATGAACTAGGAAGTTTCAGACATAAGTAATATGAGTGGTTTGTGGCCGTCAATGTATGAAATTTTCAATACAGAACCGTAAGAAATTCATTGTTGTTAAACAACACTAATATTAACTAACAGCGAGGATATAATTTCTGTGCATCTTCCTGATTGCAAAGAAAACGACTTGAAATAAAAAAAAACTTATTTAGCAGTTCCTTTTAATAGGCCGCAGCAAATGAGGTTTTTGTCATCGTTACGCCTATAATTTGTATCACAGTTATTGGAATATTTAACCTTTAGCTTAGGGGGCCCAATTTTCCGATTCCCTCAGGAAATTTTTTGGGAAATTTCATACCCCCTTTGGTAGAACGGCCATTAAGGGTTTATATATATATATATATGTATATATATATATATCTATATATATCTATATATATCTATATATATATATATATATATATATATATATATATATATATATATATATATATATATATATATATATATATATATACATATATATATATACATATATATGTATTATATATATGTATGTATATATATATATATAACCTCCTGAATGGCCGTTCTTACGAAGAAGGTATGAAATTTCCCGTTCTAAAGAGGAAATTGGAAAAATGGGTCCCGTAAGCTAAAGGTCAACGTTTTTGACAGTCGTTGAAAATAAAAATGAAGAATAAGAACAGAACCGTGTGAGGTTCAATAAGTAATAGCCCGACCCACCAAAATGCGAGAGGTACTAAGTTCAAATCTTATCCATCTAATTTTAAAAAAAAAAATTTTTTTGAGAGGAAGAAAAAATGAGATAAAATGTGTAACTCAATGGTAGTGTAAAGTGCGTCAGAATTATTCTGGGATTTCCCATAATTGTGAAAACCGTTTATGGCTTTTCTGGTATTTTATTTTGAGGCTATAACTGAAAATGGACTATCTGAATCTTTTAATTAGAGAACATCTGACGCCCGTATTATTTCAACGTCAACGTCAATTTTGAATTTTTTTAGAGGAGTCACAAATTGTATTTTCTGGTATTTTATTTTGAAGCTATAACTGAAAATTGACTATCTAAATCTTTTAATAAGAGAACATCTGACGCCCGTATTATTTCAACGTCAACGTCAATTTTGAATTTTTTTAGAGGAGTCACAAATTATATTTTCTGGTATTTTATTTTGAAGCTATAACTGAAAATGGACTATCTAAATCTTTTAATAAGAGAACATCTGACGCCTGTACTATGTCAACGTCAATTTTGAATATTTTTAGAGGAGTCGCAAATTAGGTTTTCTGGTATTTTATTTTGAAGCTATAGCTGAAAATTGACTACCTAAATCTTTTAATAAGAGAACATCTGACGTCTATATTATATCAACATCAACGTCAATTTGGAATTTTTTAGAGGAGTGACAAATGGACGTTTTAGTCCATTTTCGTTTCGTCTTTGGGTTTAGATTTAGATATTCCATTTTCAGTTATAGCTTCTAGTTCTTTATATAGTCACTGTAAACAGCCTCACCAGTCTTACATCTTAACACTTACCTAAGAGGATCTAATCCTTTAAACATATTCACTAAACTAAATAAATTACCCCCACCCCCAAAAAAATATTCCAAGGTATTCCCCAATGTCATAAACATAACGAAGCGACTCTTGGGGCCAGTACATTTAAAAGATATTTAAATAACTTGAAAGTAGGGGGATCCCAGGGCTTTCCGGACTTCAAATTTGTCTCAACCTTACCGACATCTTCCTTTATCCTGACATCGATCTAGATACTTGTATCTAGATACTTGTCTAAATCCATAGAGTCAATATGTCTGAGGCCTTCTCCGCTTAATTCAGATTTTTCAGATTCAGCAAAACTAAATCTCATAACTAAAAAGCAATAACTCACATTTCATTGTGGAAGGATTTAAACCCATCACATGCTTGCAAACATCATTGATTGGGTTTTTCATTTTCGTCAAATTAAGCTTAATACATTTTGACAACGTTCTCAAGATTGGTTTTGACAATCTCATTAAAATCGATAAATCTGAAGACAATTTTAAACAAATTGCAGTATTCTCTGATATTTTCTAAAATAAATAAATAAAAGGAAACTAAGTTTAAATTTCTGAAATAAAATTCAAACGCAAATGGAATAACATTCTTACCCTTTTTTCACCTTATATACGTTTTTTTCTCGCTCAAAACAGATAACGTTTCAACTAAATATAGAACCGCATATATCACATATATAAAGGGTGTATAATAACAGTTTACATTACTGTGGTAACTGAAAACTGTGTTTAGCATAGATATGCTCTTAATTACTGCTATTTTAATTACAGCCTTTCAAGCTTAGTAGCAAATTAGGGTTTATAGAAAACACCCTACATTTGACAGTATCTCATCGGAAGGATAATAATGGGCTACACGTTTTAGACCATTATATATTAATAATTCATTGACTCATATACACTCAAAGATACGTGCATGCTCAAAACCCATATGTAATAATTTTCACGTTTTAAACTAGTATATAATTTCTGAAAGGTATTTTGTCTTCAGAATTTTGTATTAACTTTTAGGAAAAGAATTTCGACTTTCCTTGACTAACAAATCTGCGTAATGATAGACGCTGTTAAATGAAAAAAAACTCTAAAAGTTAAATTACAAATGGTTAAAATTTGAGTACGTGGAGAAATCAACTAAAAATCAGAAAGATCAGTCTGTGGGCACTTTTATAGCGGCGGTGGTAGATATTCCTTCTTTATACCGTCTCCTCACAAATACTCTTATCCTAAGAGTTCAACCTTGCGAAACTTTAAAAACAGAATTTATGAAAAATATTAAAATTTTCTGGTCGAAAGACTTACCATGCGAATATATATATGGCAGATCTTCAACAGATCTTCAATGGTGGTAATCAACCTTCTGTGGAAACATTCGCCAGGAAACTGCGTTGCATCCTTCAGGACGATGATTAGTTTATGATAAACTTATGGAGATTGGTGTAATTTAGTTTTGTTGAAGGTAAAGAAAAAAAATATACGAAGGAAACAGCGCAAGTGAAGTAGAAATAATAATAATAAAAAAAGTTTATGGTGCTGCCCTCTAGCGGCTAAGGAATTATGGGACTAAAGCGAGAAAAGCCTACATATGTACAAATAAAATCATTTAAGGTTATTTTTATTTTATTTTTCAGGATAAATAGAGGAGATTTAAATGTTCATAGATGATATGCACTCATTCAAAAATATATTTAGCAATTTATCGTACTGAATAGTTCAATATAACGTTATAAATTATGATGTGCATTTAATACGTTGCAGAAAAAGTACGAAATATGTGCTATTTAAACAACATGAAAGTTACACAATCTAATTACTTGTTAAAATATTTATGTGAAAAATATTTAAGATCTTTATTATTGTATAATGTTTTACAAACAGCACCTTTTTGGAATTAATGCTTCAATTCATAATTCTCGTACATACATAATGACATGAAGAACATATTCATAATTTTGTGCTTAAGTGCTGAGTTCAAAATAAGTTTTGAATGTTTAAATGAATTTATGATTTATTCTTACCATGTAGTTTTGAGATATAAAATGAATAGCCCTAAGATCTAAAAATTATCCACAATATGGAAGCAAGGCATAATTATTTAATGGCTTTTATTGTCGATAACTGAAGGAAATTAAAAGCAAGAATAATGAAAGGAAATTTATTTGTTTTTAAAAACATTCAATATTCTTTTAAGAAAAGAAAACAGACACATTAACTGCTGTATGTTTTGAATGCCGCCATATTGTGGCATCCAAATTATGCATGATAAATTTCTTTTCTTTTTTACTAATAGAAAATTGCGACTAGGATCATTCCTTTCTTATCACTTCTCCGTGATTCATGACACTAGAAGCAAAGATATGCAGTCATCGTATTATATCTATGTGTTTGGCGTATGGTCGAATAGTAAGCGTAGATGTGAATCAGTCCTGTATATTTCTTGTGTATGCTAAGTTTCCTTTCTTTTTACCAATAGATAAATTGCAATTAAGGCCATTCCTTTCTCATCACTACTCCATGATTCATGACACTAGATGTGTAGATATACAGTAATCGTATGATATTCAAGTATTTTGACGTATGTTTGAATTGTAAATGTAGGTGTGAATCAGTCCTGTATATTTCTGATGTTATACTAAGTATCCTTTCTTTTTACCAATAGAAAATTGCGATTAGGGCCATTCCTTTCATATCACTGCTCCGTGATTCCTGACACTAGACGCATAGATATTCAGTAATCGTACGATATTCATGTATTGATATTCATGTATCTTGACGTATCTTTAAATTGTAAACGCAGGTATGAATCAGTCCTGTATATTTCTTATGTATGCTAAGTTTCCTTTCTTTTTACCAATAGAAAATTGAGATTAAGGCCATTCCTTTCTTATCACAGCTCCAAGATTCATGCCACTTGACGCATATATATACAGTCATCGCACGATATTCATGTATTGATATTCATGTATCTTGAAGTATGTTTGAATTGTAAACGTAGGTATGAACAAGTCCTGTATATTTCAATAATTAACCATTTTTTTCAAGTTCACACAAGAAAGCTTAACAGCCATAGGTTCAATAAAGTCTTTATTATAAATTTAAAGAAAGGATAAACACGTTAACGCCTCAGAGTCAAAGACATCCCTTTCAAAAAGGAGAGCAAGCTAAACCTCTCCCCCCCCCCCCCCCTTCAAAACTTCCTTTTAAAACCTCTCACGATTTCTAATCGAATATCGCCAGAATACCTCCCTGCTTCCCGGTTTCATTTAGCAATACGTTTGACAAAGGATTAATTACAGCAATCAAACACTGCGTAATTTAATCTCCCTTTAACGGAACATACCTGTATTATAAGAGTGAAATTATTTTTCTTCCTCCGTACTCTCTTTTCATTACAAAAGTCGTATTCTGGAGTACGAATTTTCCTTCAGCGTTTTCTAATCAAGCTCCACTGCGTCTAATAAACATTAAGAATGGATCCTTACTTTACTTATTTGAGTCGTCATTAATCCTCTTATTCATTCTAATCCGATATTTAACGTACGCCATTAACCATAGGAAAATTCCTATTTTTTTCTCCCCGTTTTGCCTTTCATTTTTGTCAGTCCGACTTTCATTGCGCAATATCGTTCAGTTATGCGTACGTTTTTGACGACAATTTACGAGGACGGTTCCATTCTAGTCATATCGCATAGACAACAGCCTCTAAGGGGACATATAGGAAATTAAACAATATAATATGCAGTAGACTACAAATAGCATATCTTGCAGTCTACTGCATATTATATAGTTTAATTTCCTGTATGTACAATATAATATGCAATAGACTACAAATAGCATATCTTGCAGTCTACTGCATATTATATTGTTTAATTTCCTATATGTCCAATATAATATGCAATAGACTACAAATTGCATATCTTGCAGTCTACTGCATATTATATTGTTTAATTTCCTATATGTCCAGTATAATATGCAATAGACTACAAATAGCATATCTTGTAGTCTACTGCATATTATATTGTTTAATTTCCTATATGTCCAATATAATATGCAATAGACTGCATATTATATTGCTTATAATACAGGGTGGTTATAATTAAAGTTACACTTTGAAATGGTCATAAAAGGAAAACTACTGGACCAAATGTTATCAAACTTGGTGATAGTTTAAAGGAGATCATGGGAATTTCTTTTCCGCCAAAAAGAAAAAAAAAGTTCAAAAACTCACCACCAGGGGGGAAATGGCTCTGTATGTAATATTGTTAAACGAAATAAGGGTCGGAATATAATTTAACCTTTCGTTACACGGATTTAACATTTTATAGACCCTTAAGAAACATTGACCTAAACAAAATTACCATTTAAAGTGTGCGCATTCCGGAAATCGTTTTCTTACAGATCGCTAATTTGTGAATTTTGAAGCCTGAATTCGGCCCTAAGACATGAAGATATCAGTTTAAAACGTGTTTAATCGTTTCTAAAACGAAACTGTTTGTGGGGTTATGCAAAACCGCAATGGCTTGTAATTGGCTTACGACAGGAAGAGCTACTGTTGAGAATGCAGTAATGCTATTTAACTTGCTTTCGGAAAATGGTGGACGCCACATTGAGCATGCTTTGTAACACGTTTCAGAAACAATTAAACATATTTTAAACCTATGTCTTCATGTCTTATTTCGTTTAACAATATTGCATGCATCGCCATTTCCCCCCTGGTGGTGAGTTTTTTTTTTTTGAAAAGAAATTCCCATGACCTCCTTTAAACTATTGCCACGTCTGATAACATTTGGTCCAGTAGTTTTCCTTTTATGACCATTTCAAAGTTGAACTTTAATTATAACCACCCTGTATTTTGAGAAAGATATGCTATCTGAATTCCCCAGTGTTGTTTTTGAAACGAAGGATGCATGATATACCTACATATTTACGAGGACCCCTGTACATCAAGGTAAAATCTCACAGACAGCTGTTACAAGGAAGGCCTGTAAGAGCTTGTTCTCACAGAATCCACCAGAGTCAGCGTTAAAGATTCCGCTGTCGCTGATTGGTTAAAATGGTCAATGACTGGTATATGATTGGTTAAAAAATTTTACGCTGACTGATTCTATGCAAACAAGCCCTAAGAGTTAACTAAGAAGACAATGACGCATTTTAAGAGATGTGAGTGTTTGAACCCGAGTTTTCCGAGGTAAAATGACCATTAAGGGGTTTATATATATATATATATATATATATATATATATTCCTTCTTCGGCCCGTTTCTTAGGATATATGCTATCCTATCTCGTAAGGTAAAGGTTAAACAAAGATACACAAATGGAATTTCTCATTGTGTTTACTGAAAGGAGGTTTACAAAATGCATGAATCATGTTTAACTGAAATACATAAAAACTTTAATTAAAGAAGCTGACCTTTTCACTGCCACAATTAAGTTTATAAAACTGTTATGATATCGGTCATTTCCTATTAATTCCCCATGCTTTAACGTCTTACTGAACATCTACTGAAAACTCAATTTCTACTTTCACCTTTTAGCGTTACTATTACCCGAGGTAGCCATGGGGTAGCGCGTTGGTTTCTGAACTGGGGGTGCTCGGTTCGAGACTCGACGAACGTCATTAAATAACTTCTTGTCTAGGCCGGATATGGGAGCGTTAAAACATTAGACCGAAAAGTCCTTCTGTGATGTCAGAGAGGGTGGGAGAAGGTACGAGCT
Organism: Dolomedes plantarius; assembly: GCA_907164885.2. Lineage (NCBI taxonomy): Eukaryota > Metazoa > Arthropoda > Arachnida > Araneae > Dolomedidae > Dolomedes > Dolomedes plantarius. Next base: position 65,976,953 of record OU015498.1, on the reverse strand, counting down.
CTGATGTCGCACCTGGCCAAGTCGGAATCCGACCCTCTTGAGTACATTGTAAACCGGAGCTGCATTCTTCTGCTGGCTGCCTCCTATGGACGTGATCTGGAGTTGTTCGGCCAGAGGGCATATATGATTAATAATAGGAATAATACTAATACTAATACTAATACTAATAATTATAATAATAATAATAATATAAAAGCGTTTCTATTTTCCACTCCTTATCATCTGTTTACTGAGCAGAATTTTCGTTGTTTTTCTGTATGTAAGTCAAGAAGAATCGAGAGGGGGAGAGATTTCGTTTATGCTTTTAATTGCTCTCTAAAGCGAAATCTAATTACACACAAAGTCTAATCTAACTGCACAAATCTATTTAACACTAAGAACAGGATGTACAATACACTAAATGTTTTGAGATTCTTGCAGAGAACTCAACTTGAATCCTTCAACAGCCACCGCAAAAAAAAAAAAAAAAAAAAAAAAACAGAGATATAACTAGCATAAATCCCACAGAAATAGCCAGTTTTTTTTAGGCAGGAATAGATACAGCACCAATAAGGAGAGCTTGAACTTTAGAAAATTGAAAATTTTAAACACGTCTATAGTTTTTCAAGAATTAATGAAGTAATACATCAGTAAAGTTTCTTGAGTGACAGGTCCGAAATGATTAACAACAAAAAATTAAGAATTAAAATCTTTCACGAACACGACCGTTGACCAGCTAACACATTTCTTTCATAAAATATTGATCTAATTCAGTTCAAACTATTACACCAAATAGTCAGTTTGATGATAATTAAAAAAAATAGGTTATATGACAAAAGTAATTAATCCTTAGATTTTTTTTAATGATATCTTAATACTGGTGTAAATTTTAACATATTTAAAGATACTTACCATCCGTATCAGGATTTAAATAAAAATTGATTATTAAAAATTAAAATTCAGATATTTTTGATGGTAAGTTTTTAGTAGGAATGCAATATTTACAAAAGATTTCAAGCAATGGCTCGAACGCAATTACAAACAAAATATGATTTAAAATAAAGTTTTAACCAATTGCAACAGTTACGATTTAGACTCATATATTTCAAGTCTTTTTGAAAAAACATTTTTAAACCCTGTTGAATATGAAGAAAATTTACTACATAAGTACAATGAATTAAAAAAATGAAATGGGGTAAAAAAGATTTCATACGATAGAATTCCAATCTTTACCATACATTTTTTGTAAATCCTTCTCGAATCCTAAAATTTCTAAATTGTTCTTAGATCCTAAGGACATGAAAAACCTATCATATACTTAACTTGTATTTCATGGTTTAAATACTTAAAAAAGATTTCTTTTTTAAAATAATCATTGAAAATACGCACACTCACTCTTTTAACACTTTATAAAATTTCAGCGAATGTATATATATATACATATATATATATATATATATATATATATATATATATATATATATATATATATATATATATATATATATATATACATATATATACATATATATATATATACATATATATATATATATATATATATATATATACATATATATATATACATATATATATATATACATATATATATATATACACACACACACACACACACACATATATATATATATATATATATATATATATATATCTCGTAAGTTACAATCTAAGCTAAAAAAAATACCCTTGAAATTTTAAGTTTTGGGAAAAAAATTTGAATTAAAATAAAAAAGGGTTTTCATTGCAATCACTTCACTACCCTGTAATTTTTTTACAACGATACATTTTTATTATTGCGTTACTTAATTTAAAACATTATAACTAATAAAATGTAAATAATTCAACAGAAAAATATATTATATAACAGGAAGAATGCAATGGCAGTCGAACGAAATAAACAGAAATCCTGCACTTAGAGATAAACGCACCATAAATGCAAAATTCTGTAGCAGTACAAAAATTAAACCTAATAATTAGGCAATCGACTGGTCTCTTCATCAGGAGGCCTAACCGAGTAAATTACCTCAAGGGGGAACTTTCTGAATAGGATGCGGGTCTAGTCAAAAGACTCCCAAGGCCCCGAGATCCCCACATGGAAACAGATAGTCAAATCAATAGAAAATAAACAGAAATCTTGCACCTAGAGTTAAACGCACCATAAATGCAAGATTCTGTAGCATTCAAAAGAACACACGTTCCTGAAATGATCACAAATGATAAAACAGAAGTACAAAAAGCACACTCACCCTTTCCCGATGAATTGTGAAGTGACGGTTGTAAGCTGATTGAATAAATATCAGATCATTTGAGGATTTAATTATTGCAGTCGAAAATGGTCAAGATATACATCTTCACTCAGTTTTAATGGCAAAAGGAGAAATTATTTCCAGGTGGTTGCAGGATTTATTTACCGGTGGTTATTTACAAGAGACAATTATGTGATTAGTTGCAAGATGCTTTAACAGGAAGCATGATATTTTCTTCTTAATATTCTTTTTAAATTGCTATGCGCCGAAGAAATATTGGGTCACCGCGAGTACCGCTGCAATATTTAACAAGTACATAGCCCCTTAATGTAGGCCGTTAATCAAGTAATCTAACTTCTTGTGCAGTGGCGAGACTTACATCTCTCTGATTTTACCGGTATTTAACGGATAAATATTTAAGCCACTTGCATATTCCCAAGGGTTAATGCTGAAAAATAGGATCATAAAAGCCAGTCTTTTCAGAAATTCATCGCTATTTTGCATTTGAACGAAAAATTACCAGTTATTTATTTCAGAGAAATATGCTCAATTTTTATTCATAAATTAAGCATTGTCTTCGTTCTTAAATTTGCAAACGTTTGTAACGGCATTGAAGCGATATTTTTAAAAACAGCGTGTGAGTGTTTTTAATTTTTAAGCAATCATAAGTAATGAAGCACAAGTTAGAATTATATTTATGCCGGGGAAGGAATTAAATATATTCTCGAACAAAAAGATTTTTTCTAATATATTTTTAAAATTATATTTCATTATTAATTAAAAGCACGGTATAACAGTCCCTTTTGTAATTTGTGGTTGTAGAAATATTCAACCTGCCGAAATTATAGTTTATCTGGCTGATTTTAAAATTTATGCATGTAGAAATATTCAATCTTTAGAAATGTACCCTGGAATAATATTAATTCAAAATTTAATAAGTTTGATAAATGGCAAGCAGTTAATTTCGGCATTCAGTGATTAATTAAAATGGTGCAAGTAATATTAAGCTTAAGATATGAAAATTATTGGCGCGACTGGTGATGATAATATAGTAAATAAACTACGTTTAGAATGAGATCTTTTCAGATAAAGTGGCAAAATAAAAAACAAAAAATTCCTGGAACTGGGGAAATATTTACCTGTGATTCTAAAAGGATTTCGTTAAAACTAGCCACATTTTCGAGATTAAAATCGTTGCTCAAAATCTATGCAGTCTGCTACGTGAAGCTATTATA